>CM035410.1:146997669-147597669 GCA_020310875.1 Ceratopteris richardii
CTTGAGGGGGTCATTAGGATAGAGATCAACCGAGAAGAAGTTCGCACAAGTATAATTTGACAGAGCAGTGGTTATATCTATGCTCTTGTCTTCCTTCCCAGCATACCACGTAAATTCTCCTTCCCTTACTTCCCATGGCGGCCTCATCGTCTCCGGTCGGCGCCAGCCGAAATCACCCGCCTCGAACACTGCAAATCCTGTAGCATTTCTGGTATTGATAAGCTGCACCTTGGTAACACTTACCTTTCGCAGATCCATCTTCTCCCTCGCGATAATGGCCCTCTTGAGAAAGGCGTCATCTGCTGTCCGGATGCTGTGTTTCAACTTGGCCGCTGTCTCACCTAAGCTCTCTTTGAGAAGTTGTTCTGTCCTTACCTGGGTTGGAATGCACACGGCAGCGTTTCCGAAAATGAATGCGTCAGAGGAGGTATCAATCGCATACGCACGTCCATCAAGATTCGGAAATCAGATCTGTCCTCGTGGTCAAGTTCCATCGCCATTGTCAACCTCTTCCACATGTACGCTCCTAGTGCTTGGAAGCTGCTTACAGAGGTGCCCGATTCAGGAATGCCAAAGCTAGTTAAGCATTCCCTTTTAAGGATGCTTTTCATCTCCCGACTGAACTGCTTCACGCTTTGGTGTAGTAGCTCTGGATCTGCGTTTGTCTCGCGCACTACATCCTGACACCCAGTATAAGCCGCATAATCCGTAGTCATCGATGGATACTGCAAAAAGCCGCTAGGAAACGCTATGGGAGCGATTTTTGACGACTGGCGGATCAATTTAGTCGTCTCGCTTACGGCGCACGCAGGGTGCTTAGAGCAAGCTCAGGTTTAGTGAAGACTCAAAGAATAGATGGACCAAAAACCTTACATATAAAATCAAGTAGCATTTAAATTATTTGCATCTAGAGTCGCATGCAACTAAGATTGCAAGTAAAAATGGACCCATTTAGAAAACTTTGCTAGAAATGGACCCATTTAGGCAACTCATCACACATTCATTCCTGTCAAAGTGAAAATGACTAGTATAGCTCAACAAATTCAAGATCAATCAAACGATAGAAATTGTATAAGCTTTTGATACTAAGTTAATCACAAAAATTGAGAGCTACGAAGATTTTAACAATATTAATTTGAAGCAATTTTTCCAATTAAGGCATTTCTTTCAATGAACCGTACTCAAAGTTTTCTTATAATGACTAATCTATAAATCAAATAGCATGATTTGAATGTAATGTTCGTGTATGTTTAAGCATAGATCATAGTAGTTCGTCGATAGTTATGTAATGAGAACAAAGTATCATTGAAATCATAAGTCAATTAACGTCACCGAAATCAAACAAAGTATATCCAAATGAACAATTGAATGTTAAAATATATTGTTCACGCATGAAAAATAGATTGGACAGATCAATAATAGGAAAGTGCATTTCGTTCAATACTAACGCTCTCGATTAACAATTTCATGGCAAAAGCATAAAATCTGAATGAATTACTTAGCAGAACGTCGCCTTTGTTGTGCATTACCATAAATCATCAAAGTGCATGGACGTAATGTAGAAGAACTTACAAAAATCGTACGTGAACAGGTTGAAGATCTAGAGAATAATCAGAAACGAAATACTTCTGATTTTATCGGATCATGTGCTTATTGATAGACTTTTTATAAATCAGAATATATCGGAATAATCTGTCACTTCCTTTATTGTCTGCTATTCTCGTCTTCAGATTATAATCTGACTATTTTCTTCATCGATCATGGCACTCAGCATATTTTATTCATTTCTTTGTAATTACCAAAAGATAATTTGCAAATTGGCTTATTTTCATTGTTAACCCAATTCTGCCAGCATCTCGTACTAACCTTCAGATGATCATTGCTTGTAGGATTTCAGAAGAACGGATCTCTATAAGATGAGCAGCATCAAATAAATTAACAGACTCTAGAATTGCGTCGTCCTTCCACAGTCCACAGCTGCATCGTTTTTCCACATGTACTTTAGTCCTTCCCTCTATTTTTCAGCATCTCCTCATTGCCGTACCTCATTTACATCTGAGAAGCCCTTCAGAAATTATCATACATTTCTATCTATTCTTGTGAAGATTTCATGTCTCCGAACACAGCTCCGCATTCCAAGCAATGACATCTTTACAGAAATTTATTGGCAAAATGTTGTCAAGTTGCATTGTGCCAAGCAGATACAAGAAAACTTGCATCGTTGAATGATGCCAATCCTAGGCAAAGCAGGCAAAAGAAAACATTCATACCACACACCCTGCGTCTTTTCATCTGATTAGCCTCCTTTTTTCCTTTAGCGTAGCACCCTCTTCTGATTTTATTCTTCTGCATGCATCTTCCCTCCTTTGATATAAGTTCAGGTGATATGGTTTCTCAAAGAGTTTTTGCGAACTCCGAGACAATAGATCATATAATTTTCGAAGACAAATAATTCGAAAAAATTGTTGTCGAGGTTTCATGGCCCAATTCATCTGATCTAGATATATCATCCCTTCAATCTTTTCCACTTCGAGCCCCACGTCTATAAAGCATACATTGTAGTATTGTCCCTCCTATGTCAGAGTGCAGCAATGGGATATGATGTCTGATATATAGTCCTGATGTTTGTGCGCTCCATTTGCTTAATAGCATTGAATCTGTCGTTTCATCAAGCCCTCATAATTGGACAACCAGAATTTCCTTTGTCTAGTAGTCACCCATTGTAAAAGTCCCCTCCTGTTCTTGGGTGCCTGGGGTTGCCTCCTCCTTTGCTGCAGCGCTTCCATGGTATTATATTCCTCCTTGATATATTGACTCGTTTTCGATGGAGATGAGTAATCAACGGTTGCTGCGCAAGGCAAAATGAGTGTCTGTATCGGAAACAAATCAGAACATAGAATTATAAGACTTCAAAATTGATGATGTTGTCAGAAACATGAAACATCAAATGTTGATGTAGATAGCTGAGTAAGCACAAAAGGAATTGAGTATCATCAGATATGCAGCATCAGAACTGTTAAAATCAAAGTCTCCGAAATATTTTCCGCTTCATCTCCTTCTTTTGCCTATCAAACTTCTCTCTCTGCACATTCTACACTGACAAATGGGCAAAACTTCTGCACATCACGATACTTCAAATTGCCTACCATCCAGCGATTCTTTTATCATCATCTGTATTAGCTTCCTTGAGCAGAGTTGGAATCAGCGTTGAGCGTTCCAAATATCATAGTAGAGAGTGAACTCATGTTTGGGTAGGGTCCAAGGTCTGTCAGAGTATTATAAGATGACGCTTAGAATGCGAAAAGATGTTGTAGATTCATCAAAGCAAAGATCGTAGCTATTGCTCATCAGTACTACAGCTCAATAGAAAACTTTTCTGCTTAATTTTCTTGTCTGACGCTATTTGCTTCCACGCTCCAGCATCCGAAAGTTTCTTAGAGCAACACCTCGTGCTCGTAGAACGCAGAAAGACGCAAGAGTGCTTCACTGAACAGAGAGAGCTGTTCCGCTTCAAAGTCATTGCCGCCCACCGTCCTCGTCGTTTCCCTCATAATCTCCTTATTTATTCTAGAAGGTCCTCGACAAGGGTTTTTCTCCCTCCTCGCAGATATGTGCGTCCTACCACACCAGCCGTCCCCCTCTTACGATCTTCAGTCCCCTTTTGTGAAGCAAAGTCGGCCTTTTTATTCTAGTGAGCTGCCAGCCACCAATTTTCTAGAGCCCCCCGAGAGATCTAGCTGCCTCCCCTTTTTCATGCAGAACTGACTCTTTTCTTCCCCTATTTCAATCAGAACTGTACTTCTCATGCAAATCTGCTAGAGAACTCGTCCGCCACTCCATCACATTACCAATTTAGTTCGGCATTTGCTTTTTCCAACTCACAAACAGTTGCACATCAAAATTGGTAAGAATAAGGAAGCTTCAGTATTGTCAGGTAGCAACGTGCATCGGTCGTCATAGGTACTTCAATAGTTAGCAATCGGTAAATTTATTGGGATATTACAACGTCCAAAGAGATCATATTTTTCATCAATCAGATGCGCAGAATTCATGTATACATATCTTACTCAATTCATATGCATCAGATGAGATGTCACCTTTCTTCACATCCTACGTTAGATGTTATTGTCCATTAATTGACTCTCTAGATTTCATAGTCGTTAGCCACCAATCACCGATCGATTGCACTTCTCCCATGCGCATCTCCTAGCAACTTTAATTGACATAATTTACAAAATTTAGAACGGCTTGAAGAAGCTATGATTCTCATCACTTGAGAATTTAAATAAATGTTTGTCTGAAATGCTCAACTTCCATATATTTTCATCTCTATAAAATCATCGTCATTTAATTTTCCAGAACAAGTATCAGAACGAAGCCATGGTTAAAGTCGCAGCAACATACTCAATGTAAGAATCCAGAATAAAGTGCAAATAGATTTCCTATCAAATCCAAGTTCCTTCGACCCGTACCTCCCATGTGGATTCGCTTCTATGAAGATTACCTAGTTTTTCCTTCCTCTCATAAAAACCCGCAGCAGCCCTGCCCTTTCTTCCACTGATGTTGCCTTCACTTATAATTTTATACAAACTCTACACTTAGAGTTCACTCAAAACAAGCTTTTGAATCATGTACCATCATTGGGTGAAAATAAATGGATAAGAAAACTTATCATACATGTTAGCATAAATCATTTGATGGGTTTTCATAATAGAATTTTCGATCATCCATTGTAGTGAATATCAAAACCCTGTTGTTCTCTTCATCCGTTTTGGGTTGACTCATCAGATATAGCCTTTCATGCATATCACCTGCCAAGACTTCATGAAGTTAGGGAGAGAAAATTCTCTTCGACATCCACCCCCACCAAACCTGTGCTTCCTCCGGATGCGCCAAACCAAGACTTGTTTTCTGCTTAATGATAAAAGTCAATTTCATAGCATAATATATGTGCATGGGTTTTAAAATCAAAGTGCCTTATGCAGGGCTGTGTAATTAGCCCTATAAATGCATACTTTAAAAATGCATAGAGAACAAATATGGTGCAATAAACAAGGTAAAAGGCTTCAGATGGTGAGGATTGTGCACTCACTCTCATACATAACAATGTGATTATACATAACGCCTTACAATCTCTCTTATGTGCATGGGTATAGATCAGATCGTGCCTAGATGCATGGTCCTGTAGTGTGACCTTAACACATGTATACTTTATGTGCATTTTCAAAATTTATGGTGCATAAGGGATAAGAGATTTCGATGAAGAGGTTTCTATCTCTTATATTTAGAATTTGCTGACAGATTTCATAATGCATTTTACAATCGAGATTGGTGCAAACGGACGTGCATCTAAGGGAAAAATCAACATGTGTTTGAACATAATTTGATGCATACTTTAAATGCAAGCTTAAAAAATGGTGCAAAAAAGGGAAGTAAATGGTTATTCATAGTCTATTCTTAAAGAAAATCTTGGTTCATCAATCAACTCCCATTCTTCATGCGAATCCTGAAAAATAACTCATCTTGAAAAACTTGTGAGAAACATAACTATTAGCCAATTTAAAGTAAATATATCAATTCAAGATAATACTTCTAGATAACCTATCTGTAAAAACCAAAGTAATATTAAGTCAAATTTTGTAGCTTTCATCAAATCGTCTTTTCTTCCTTGACCTGCATTAAACCACTCAAAACTTTGATTAGAAAAGCAATATTTGCATCATTAATAAAATTCATAATTTTAGGTTTCTATTAAGGAATAAAGTAAAAGAATTCCCATATAAATACCTTTTTGCTAAGGAAGTAGGTTATAACTCCCATCATATCATACCTTTTTTGATAAGGAAGAAAGATAATAAACTCCCGTCAGTTCATATCTTTTTTTATAAGGGAGAAAGATAAACTCCCGTCATTTCATATCTTTTTTTATAAGGAAGAAAGAAAATAAACTCCCATCATTTCATATTGTTTTATGTTTTTTTTTTGTTTCGACCTGAAAGAACATGCTTACTTCTAAACAGAAATTATAACATACATCACCTGAGATTGCCGTGCCGTTTGATTTTCACGTCGGGTTCACCTGTGGGAGCGATTTTTGACGACTGGCGGATCAATTCAGTCGTCTCGCTAACGGCGCACGCAAGGTGCTTGGAGCAAGCTCAGGTTTAGTGAAGACTCAAAGAATAGATGGACCAAAAGCCTTACATATAAAATCAAGTAGCATTTAAATTATTTGCATCCAGAGTCGCATGCAACTAAGATTGCAAGTAAAATGTCTAGATGTCATTTACTTTGCTAGAAATGGACCCATTTAGGCAACTCATCACACATTCATTCCTGTCAAAGTGAAAATGGCTAGTATAGCTCAACAAATTCAAGATCAATCAAACGATAGAAATTGTATAAGCTTCTGATACTAAGTTAATCACAAAAATTGAGAGCTACGAAGATTTTAACAATATTAATTTGAAGCAATTTTTCCAATTAAGGCATTTCTTTCAATGAACCGTACTCAAAGTTTTCTTATAATGTACTTAATCTATGAATCAAATAGCATGATTTGAACGTAATGTTCGTGTATGTTTAAGCATAGATCATAGTAGTTCGTCGATAGTTATGTAATGAGAACAAAGTATCATTGAAATCATAAGTCAATTAACGTCAGCGAAATCAAACAAAGTATGTCCAAATGAACAAATGAATGTTAAAATATATTGTTCACGCATGAAAAATAGATTGGACAGATCAATAATAGGAAAGTGCATTTCGTTCAATACTAATGCTCTGGATTAACAATTTCATGGCAGAAGCATAAACCTGAATGAATTACTTAGAAGAACGTCGCCTTTGTTGTGCATTACCATAAATCATCAAAGTGCATGGACGTAATGTAGAAGAACTTACAAAAATTGTACGTGAACAGGTTGAAGATCTAGAGAATCATCAGAAACGAAATACTTCTGATTTTATCGGATCATGTGCTTATTGATAGACTTTTTATAAATCAGAATATATCAGAATAATCTGTCACTTCCTTTTTGTCTGCTATTCTCGTCTTCAGATTATAATCTGACTATTTTCTTCATCGATCATGGCACTCAGCATATTTTATTCATTTCTTCGTAATTACCAAAAGATAATTTGCAAATTGGCTTATTTTCATTGTTAACCCAATTCTGCCAGCATCTCGTACTAACCTTCAGATGATCATTGCTTGTAGGATTTCAAAAGAACGGATCTCTATAAGATGAGCAGCATCAAATAATTTAACAGACTCTAGAATTGCGTCGTCCTTCCATAGTCCACAGCTGCATCGTTTTTCCACATGTACTTTAGCCCTTCCCTCTATTTTTCAACATCTCCTCACTGCCGTACCTCATGTACATCTGAGAAGCCCTTCAGAAATTATCATACATTTCTATCTATTCTTGTGAAGTTTTCATGTCTCCGAACACAGTTCCGCGTTCCAAGCAATGACATCTTTACAGAAATTTATTGGCAAAATGTTGTCAAGTTGCATTGTGCCAAGCAGATACAAGAAAACCTGCATTGCTGAATGATGCCAATCCTAGGCAAAGCAGGCAAAAGAAAACATTCATACCACACACCCTGCGTCTTTGCATCTGATTAGCCTCCTTTTTTCCTTTAGCGTAGCACCCTCTTCTGATTTTATTCTTCTGCATGCCTCTTCCCTCCTTTGATATAAGTTCAGGTGATATGGTTTCTCAAAGAGTTTTTGCAAACTCCGAGACAATAGATCAAATAATTTTCAAAGACAAATAATTCGAAAAAACTGTTGTCGAGGTTTCATGGCCCAATTCGTCTGATCTAGATATATCGTCCCTTCAATCTTTTCCACTTCGAGCCCCACGTCTATAAAGCATACATTGTAGTATTGTCCCTCCTATGTCAGAGTGTAGCAATGGGATATGATGTCTGATATATAGTCCTGATGTTTGTGCGCTCCATTTGCTTAATAGCATTGAATCTGTCGTTTCATCAAGCCCTCATAATTGGACAACCAGAATTTCCTTTGTCTAGTAGTCACCCATTGTAAAAGTCCCCTCCTGTTCTTGGGTGCCTGAGGTTGCCTCCTCCTTTGCTGCAGCGCTTCCATGGTGTTATATTCCTCCTTGATATATTGACTCGTTTTCGATGGAGATGAGTAATCAACGGTTGCTGCGCAAGGCAAAATGAGTGTCTGTATCGGAAACAAATCAGAACATAGAATTATGAGACTTCAAAATTGATGATGTTGTCAGAAACATGAAACATCAAATGTTGATGTAGATAGTTGAGTAAGCACAAAAGGAATTGAGAATCATCAGATATGCAGCATCAGAACTGTTAAAATCAAAGTCTCCGAAATATTTTCCGCTTCATCTCCTTATTTTGCCTATCAAACTTCTCTCTCTGCACATTCTACACTGACAAATGGGCGAAACTTCTGCACATCACGATACTTCAAATTGCCTACCATCCAGCGATTCTTTTATCATCATCTGTATTAGCTTCCTTGAGCAGAGTTGGAATCAGCGTTGAACGTTCCAAATATCATAGTAGAGAGTGAACTCATGTTTGAGTAGGGTCCAAGGTCTGTCAGAGTACTATAAGATGACGCTTAGAATGCGAAAAGATGTTGTAGATTCATCAAAGCAAAAATCGTAGCTATTGCTCATCAGTACTACAGCTCAATACAAAACTTTTCTGCTTAATTTTCTTGTCTGATGCTATTTGCTTCCACGCTCCAGCATCCGAAGTTTCTTAGAGCAACACCTCGTGCTCGTAGAACGCAGAAAGACGCAAGAGTGCTTCACTGAATAGAGAGAGCTGTTCCGCTTAAAAGTCATTGCCGCCCACCGTCCTCCTCGTTTCCCTCATAATCTCCTTATTTATTCCAGAAGGTCCTCGACAAGGGTTTTTCTCCCTCCTCGCAGATATGTGCGTCCTACCACACCAGCCGTCCCCCTCTTACGATCTTCAGTCCCCTTTTGTGAAGCGAAGTCGGCCTTTTTATTCTAGTGAGCTGCCAGCCACCAATTTTCTAGAGCGCCCCGAGAGATCCAGCTGCCTCCCCTTTTTCATGCAGAACTGACTCTTTTCTTCCCCTATTTCAATCAGAACTGTACTTCTCATGCAAATCTGCCAGAGAACTCGTCCGTCTCTCCATCACATTACCAATTTAGTTCGGCATTTGCTTTTTCCAACTCACAAGCAGTTGCACATCAAAATTGGTACGAATAAGAAAGCTTCAGTATTATCAGGTAGCAACGTGCATCGGCCGTCATAGGTACTTCAGTAGTTAGCAATCGGTAAATTTATTGGGATATTACAACGTCAAAGAGATCATATTTTTCATCAATCAGATGCACAGAATTCATGTATACATATCTTACTCAATTCATATGCATCAGATCAGATGTCACCTTTTTTCACATCCTACGTTAGATGTTATTGTCCATTAATTGACTCTCTAGATTTCATAGTCGTTAGCCACCAATCACCGATCGATTGCACTTCTCCCATGCGCATCTCCCAGCAACTTTAATTGACATAATTTACAAAATTTGGAACGGCCTGAAGAAGCTATGATTCTCATCACTCTGAGAATTTAAATAAATGTTTGTCTGAAATGCTCAACTTCCATATATTTTCATCTCTATAAAATCATCGTCATTTAATTTTCCAGAACAAGTATCAGAACGAAGCCGTGGTTAAATTCGCAGCAACATATTCAATGTAAGAATCCAGAATAAAGTGCAAATAGATTTCCTATCAAATCCAAGTTCCTTTGACCCGTACCTCCCATGTTGATTCCCTTCTATGAAGATTACCTAGTTTTTCCTTCCTCTCATAAAAACCCGCAGCAGCTCTGCCCTTTCTTTGACTCATTGTTGCCTTCACTTATATTTTTATACAAACTCTACACTTAGAGTTCACTCAAAACAAGCTTTTGAATCATGTACCATCATTGGGTGAAAATAAATGGATAAGAAAACTTATCATAAATGTTAGCATAAATCATTTGATGGGTTTTCATAATAGAATTTTCGATCATCCATTGTAGTGAATATCAAAACCCTGTTGTTCTCTTCATCCGCTTTGGGTTGACTCATCAGATATAGCCTTTCATGCATATCACCTGCCAAGACTTCATCAAGTTAGGGAGAGAAAATTCTCTCCGACAATGCTGTGTAGGAGAGAAACACATCTGGTTTCAGAAGACACCGAGTGTGAAGAGGATGGACACTCGTAGGCTCCGCCCGGCAAGTCTGTGAAACAGCTTTGAGAGTTAAAGCTCGGGGGACTATGCGCTTGTTGATCCTCCATTAAAAAACAACATGGCTTGATTAATTCTTGTACGCATGGTTTGATGACCTAACATGTCACTTTGAGGATGGTCGATGAGTTCAAATCATGCATGTTAGTTGACATCCCCTTACCTACCTTAGGTACGATGTTTCTATGGTCTTTGAGTCTGATGAATTTAATTCTTTAGACACCCCTTGTCTCTAGCCGTTTGGCCATGTGATTTCATCTTGAACGAGCTTCCATCTTCGGCCTTAGGGCCATCCCCTCCGAAGTTCTATCCTCATGGGTCTTCCGGTTCTATAATCGTGATCGTGCAAGGGTTCTAGCCCTTAATTTGCATGTTAGGGTGGATCCCATGGGTATTAAGCTCAGCTTTGCCTCTACTTTCAACTCGCTCAAGGTAATTTGGGAAGATTAGCCCTCAAGTTAAACTTCCTTATGGGAAACATTGTTGGAGTAGTGTCAAAATATCTTTATAACTAGTCACATGTCTTAATGGCATGTTAGTGTCGTAGTTAGGTTGTTAGAGCCTTTGTGCCATCGGCAACTACATCAATACTTAAGCCAATGGTAGGGGTTCAACCCTTGCCTATGACATTAGACATGTATTGTGCCTTAAGTGGGATTTCAAACCCATTTCCCTATCATTGTACAGTTTGGGTAGTCTAGTAAGTTATGACCCCTACTTTGCAAAATACAAGGGGATCCCATGGGTACTATTTCCACTTTCATGTGTATAGTTTTTCTCTACATTATTTCAAGCAAGGAATATTATTCTTTAGCCAGACTTCCTCTTTAAAAAAAGACTTCCTCTTTAAAAAAAGAAAGGGCTAAAATTACTTTTGCTTCTTTTTTTCTCTTACTCTTATTTTGCTCTCTCCAACTCCCTCGCTCACTGCCTAATTGTTGGTTTCATTTGCTCTCTCTCTCTCTCTCTCTCTCTCTCCCCCTCACTTACCCTTGTCCTATCAACAAGGGAAAAGAAGAAGCACGAAAGGTATGGTGTCACAAATGAACTTTATGAAATTTGGGTCTGAGAGGTTCAGATGGATCTAAGATTAGACATTGTTTTGTCATTCAAGTGTTGGACATAAGTCTTGAGAGTAAACTTATGCAAAGGTTCTTTTAATCTCTAGAAAAGCAAAGGTGCTTGGCCTAGTGGTTAAGTCATATGGATGAGAAGGAAGAGGTATTGGGTTGAAGTCCTATAAGAGACATGAGAGAGTTCTTTGCCCAAAGAGCTCTAAATCCTTTTAGAAGCATCCAGTTGAGTTAACTCGAGTTAACTATGATACTTGGCACACATGTAGTTACACGGCCGACACTTGGATGATTTGTAAGCGCTTGCTATAGTAGGAAACCCCTTAGAGAGGGCAATATAGAGGGGTAAGGTTTAAGGACATTTCATAGAGGATTAGGAGAGATACATTATGATCATCTACCATGTGATGAAGATTTACTTACCTTCAACAAAGTCTCACAGTATGATTAGGAGACTAGTGGGATCATGAGGAATACCCAAAGAGTGACTAGTTTCACTCATACACATCACTCAAGTAAGTAGTGCAGTATTTTTGTTACATTACTAAGGAAACCAACTATACGGGATCATGGGGATTGGTTTCATGATGGAGCATCAAAGCATGTTAATGTGATTTGAGTGATGGTTAGGAAGGTCATAGTCATGGCACTAGCTCTATGATATAGAGCATAGATCCCTTAGTCAAGAAAAGTTGGGGTATCCAATACATATTTGTATGTTGGGATGTAGAGAGAGGTAGTTGGATTCAATCTTGGTATTATGAATTATGGAATGTGTTGAACAAGGAATAGTTGGAGTGTTAATTTATTATTGTATAAATGTGTTTTGGTCTTTTTGATATAGTAGTTGAAAGTTTGTAAGGGGTGAAAGGACAGACATCAATAATCTAAGTTCTAATTTATATAGTTTGTAAATAAACCCACCTAGGAGGTTCTATTTTTAGAAACATCTAGTAAAACGGTAGTTCGAATAAGGGTTGTTGTAGACCATAATTTTTTATATTAAAAGCAAAGGCTTTCTATAAAAGTTACCAACTTTTATTTTCATTTTTCTAAAGACACTCTCATGTAACCACTATTTTGATAGAACCAAAGCTTCCTATAAATATATGCACTCTATGGACTATCAAAACAGAGTGCATGGGGGGAGATTGCACCCAATAGTGCATTATGTCTCATCCTATAGCGTGTCTATTTTTCTATGTGTTTCAGCATTCGTAACCTCTATGTGCCCCTGAGTAAGATCCTGATAACACTGTTATTAGAGCTCTGCATTGTCGTGAGGATCGTAGAAAAGAGGGAGAAAGCATAATCATTCCCTAGCAAAAAGATAACTTAGATCCTTTCATTTCCCTAACTAACACACTTGTTCAACAAGTCAACACTCAAGCTCCCAAAGTCTCATCTTCAAGCCTCTCACGCGAATGGTCAATTCAAGTCTATTTAAAAGTGAACTCAAAGCAATCACTTGACTCACTGAGGGTTGTATTGTTTCATGTCAGGTTCACCACGTATGTCGGCACAAATGAAGCGGTTGATGGATCAGGGCAACCGTTTAGTACACGGCACATGTAGGGTGCTTTCAAGCAAGCTCAAAGGAGAGAATGGAGAAAAACTATTTATCTTAATTCTTTGATTGTATTAAACTTCCAAATACGAATCCAAAATTTACCTCATGGGTTTAAGCTTAAGCTTCAAGTCCCTTATGTATAACTAGAGTGCCGCAAACGATTCTAGAAATATGTATTGTTAAGTTTGTAAATAAAAGGCATAAAAATATTAAAGCTTTTATAGATGATAGGATATGCGTTAAGCATCAATTAAATGATCTCTTTGTGTTCTATTATAGTGCAAGTAGTTTCAAAGATATAGTACCGCAAAATTTAGAAGTTATAGCGATAAGCATCCTCAATTAACTATAATAGCTTATGTACTTTGCAGGTCTCACGTTTACCTTTATTCCATATGTTTAAGGATCACACTATATCGAATCATCCACATGCATGTTTACATTTTGTGTTCTATTTCTGCTCAATGATTGCATGAGAAGCTCTAGCACTTTGTAACAAACATGTATATGCATGACAGAGATTTATTGAAATGCACACACAACAATTTCAATAGTGTGGTATGGAGAGAAACTAGTGGAAATCGATAATTTTTTTGAACCTAGGTATGAAAGTGTGAGGTTTTGGATGGAGAAAGTTGTATTTTGAGTAATGTTTGGAAAATTCCCTTTTTTCACGTCAATTCATGCATAGATTTTGATTTAGGAGTCTGAAATTTCACTTTTGACCCTAACAAGTGCTTGGGGAGCCACTGAATGGTGTTATCTTGAGTTTCAAAACTCTTTGAAACTTTTGAGTTTTTGGGCCCAGGAAAGTTAAGAGATTCCTTTCTCTCTAGAGCTAAACTTGAACATAGGAGAATCTTGTTCCCTCTTCCCCCTTTAGCCTAGTAATTCATAGGGTATAGACTATGTCCATCACCCTCTTCAAATTAGTCCGTCACTAATCACTCCTTAATCCAAAAGACACATGCATGGTTCATTTTTTTCGCAAATGTTGTATTGCCTTAACCTTTAACCATTGTTTTATATTTAGCCCCAATTTTTTTATAAAAACTATTATATTAATTTAAAGTCCTTATCCAACATATAAGATAGCATATATTTCTAATGATTGTAATGACAAAAGTTTTGATTGCAACTGACATTTAATCATGAACCTTTCAAGGTGTTCAAGCACTTGGGTGCATGGTTTATACTCAAATAATACAAACACGTTTTCATCATTTGAAGTAAGCCATCAAGTTATAATGGTATTTCTTGTTTTTCTATGCTTGTGTTTATTTTTTTTTTAATTGAATTGCTTTGTACAAAAGAAACTTGAAGTAAAGCCCAAAAAAAGATTCTCCAACAACAAGAGGATTGAAATGTGAATTGTTTCCCTATACATGCAAATTTTTCGTCTAGTGGAGGTTGGAGGTTTGTTCCCTATGGAACAACATATCCCTTTGTATTTATCATCATTAACTTGTGTAGTGACATTGATGCTTCTTGCATGATAGTTGTAAGATTAGGACAAGTCGAAGGGTTGATATCTAGACTTTCAACATGTGTGTGATTCTCCCTGTAATTCAACCATCTTGAATAGCATATATACAAACATGTAGTGTTCCTTTTATTTAGGACAAACTTGTGAGAGATTATAACATGTGTTTGCCTACGAATGAGGACTCAATGTTTTTCATGTGCATGAAAACTACGGAAAGCGAGATGCAAGAAGCTGAAAGCGGGTGTGTGTGTGTGTGTGTATGTAGGCTTTGTAGATGTTTCCTTGTACTTGTGATAATATAGCGCTTAATAAGAGAGGGCGTTCAGACATGTTAGTGAAATATGAAAAGAAATAAGAGTATAGCATTTGTTTATGACTGAAAATACACAATGTAGTGCTTATAGAAGGAGAGGATTCTGAGCTCTAGAGTACAGAGAAAGAGCGCTTCCAAATGTTCATTTGAACAAGACATGTATTCACAAAACATACACATGACAGTAAGAATGCCGATGAATACATACACATGACAAACCATAAACATGACAGTAAGAATTCCGATGAATACATACACGTGACAAAAAAACATACACATGACAAAACGTACAGATGACAATACGAACTCGGATGAGTACATACACATGACAAAACATATACATGACAATACATACAAATGACAAAATATACACATAAGAGTAAGACTACAATGGTGCTGTTACCTCACTTATAGGAAGATTTTGGCTTTTGTTAATTCTTCTTTTCTTAAAGTACCAAAGAAGTTATTTGTTAAGTGCACACTTTGTTTTCCATATTATCAGCCATGAAAGTCAACTTCAATCAATTGTCAACATGTACATAATATTTCAATTTCCAAGCTTCCCTTTCGAAAATGAACCACATTAAACATCAATTGATTTTCGTTGTATGGATAATTTTGCCAAGGCGCATAGTCTCTAGCCATATTTTATATATTCGAATGGTTCCATAGAAAGATAAGTAAAATGAGAACTATATTTTTAATCCCAAATTGAAGGAAAGAATGTTTAAACCTCAAGTACATCATCAATTAGAAATCAAACTATTTGAGAAGTTTACACAATACAAACGTATAAAGATTTTGAGGATTTGTACAGGAATGTCTATGATCTATGTATTTGAAGAGCTTGTTCATCATGTTCCTTCATGAGTACTTTCATAGTTGTCCATGCTCAACACAAGATGTATTCCATAGCTCGTTTTTTTAAGAACGCTCCGAAATACCTAGTGAACACAATGTGGAAGGGGGTAAAGTTCGTAAACGTTAGATTGGTTGAAAATCTATTTTTACCTTGTACTGGGCAAAACTACAATTGGTTAAATGTACTTGATTACTAAATTTTATGTTCTACCACGACAAAAAAGGAGGAATTCCATTCGATTGCTCTAAGAGTGACTTGTTAAATAAAGTGGTTATTTCAATGGAAAAAACATTACGTGGTTTTGCAAATAGTATGAAACTGAAGCCAAATAACTTGGTGTAGGTCGTAGCCTATGTCTGATCAATAACACCTTCAAAAATCTGTACATGTGTGCGAGTTACATCTATGGGATTAACTTGTCATGGAAGCAAAAACAAAATGATCGCAATATAAGTCCATGCTTCTCAAGATCTTCATGCTTAAAGTCATTGAAAAAGTGACATTGACAACGTTTCTAAAATGGAACATAAGGTTAACAATCAATAATCTTGGGTATCAAGAGAGAGTTGATTAAAATACAATGATTTATCTAATTATGATAAAAGGGTCATAGAAAACATAAATTAACCATTCTTCTTGCTGGAATTGCAAATGAAAGCCCCAAGCGATTTGCTCCCAAAATTACAAGACACGGAAGATGAATCCGGCCTTTTAGATGACTGTAATCTAGTATGAGAGCTGGTTAAAGGATATATGGAAATGCAAATAACAATGGAAAACTTTATGCAAGATTGGAAACAACACTTGCAAGAAGAGAAAATGCAAGGAATGCAATAGCCTACTTGAAAGCAACTAGTTAATCCACAGGGTATAGCTACAAAGGAAACGACACCTCCTAATAAAATGGACGAAATATCTAGCAAATTTAGTCATTACAATCCATAGCGTTAAGTAAATGATTCAATCTCAATCATCATGGGCAATGGCTAATAAATCTACAAAGACTTGGGAGCTTAAGGGATTTATCTAGTGTAACTCCTTGGAGCACAAGAGGTATTTATGTGAAAGACTTGAAGATGCTCCATCCAAAAACTTGGTGCTTATAAAGGAGAACATGAACTATAACACTAAGACTGGTGACAACATTAATATAAAATTTGCAGTTACTGCATTAGCCAAGATTGGCTTGGTTGTGAAATTTGTTGATGACAGGTGTACAGTTCATGATCTGTCAAATGGTGATGTGATTATTGCTTCTGACATTTTATGTCGTGGGCTCTATAAGCTCATAGACTATGAAAGATCTGAAAATGATTTGGCATGTGCAGTAAATGATTCTCAGGCTATGTCAGATGCAAAGCTTTGGCATGCACGCTTTGGTCATCTAAATTTTGCTAGTTTGCTATGCCTACAGAAATCTGAAATGGTGTCCTCTTTGCCCAAACTTGAGGCACCTGGAAAACATGTTTGTGAAGGCTGTATTTTGGGCAAAATGCAGCGTTCCTCCTTTCCAAAAGATGGTTCAGTTTGGGCTACATAGAAATTGCAGCTTGTACATAGTGATGTCTGTGGTCCTATGCAGACACCCTCTTTTGGAAATTACCTTTACTTCCTGACTTTCATTGATGATTTTTCCAAGCATGCATGGGTATATCCACTCAAAGCAAAGTCCGAAGTGTTCATGTGCTTCAAACAGTTTTTGGTTTTGGCTTAAAATCTGTCAGCATGTAAAATGGGCACCCTCTGTTCTGATCGAGGGGGGGAATATATGTCTTCTGTTGCTGAACGGAAGAACAAGTCTCTCATGGAGATGGCAAGGTGTATGGTCAAGAGTGAGGCTTTACCTCATTGTTTCTGGCTTGAGGCTGTCATGTGTGCAGCATATGTATTGAACACGTGTCCCACTAAAGCGCTGCAGTCTATCACTCCATATGAGGCTTGGCATGACCGCAAGCCATCTGTTGCTTGTCTGCGTGTTTTTGGTTGTTTGGCATATGCACTAGTGCTTGAACAACATCGCAGAAAATTGGATGATAAGGCAGTAAAATGTATTTTTGTTGGGTACAGTTCTGAAAGTAAAGGCTATCGTCTGTATCATCCACAGACTAAATGCATTCTGGTTAGCCGTGATGTTGTCTTTGTGGAAGATGCTATTCAGTCATTGCTTTCATGTACTAAGGAGACATCTGTTAGCTTCAAAAACATGTATGATACTTTGATGCCTCTTTTTAGAGGTGGACAGTCTAGTGCTGGTCCTAATGAGGCAACTTCTCGTCCTTTGTAGGTTTCATATGATGATGCAGATCATTCCATTTCTGATGCAGATTTACATGATGCACTTGTTGATGAGAGAGCTGATATTGAGTAGGCAAAAACTATGCCAAAATGGCTGGTGCAGACTTTGCGTGACAGCAAATTAGATGCACCTTTGTCATATGGTACTCATTCAGGCTCTCATAGTGCCTCCTTTGCATCAGATTGCTATGCTATGGTTGCGTCTAGTCTTTGTGATGAGAATGAGCCTACTTCTTTTGATGAAGCACAGAATTCAGAAAATTGGATGGCTGCTATGGTTGGTGTAAATTGCAAGCCTACACATTTGGCTCAAAGGATGCATTAAAGTCTACACATACATGAAGAAGCATAGGAACATATTCTAGTGGTTAATTACCACTTTACCTCATTGTAAAAGTCAAATTGACTTCGAATTTTTTGTAATCACCTACCAAAGTGAGTCGTGGAAAAATTAGTTCATTTGATTGAAGGAATATCTCCAAGCATTTAGGAGCTTGATCATAGGGAGCCAAAATTTGAATTTGAATTCAAATCTTTGCTCATTACATATAAAAGTGAACATGAAAAGTAGCAGGTAACAGAGATCATTCCCGAGCCTCATTCTATTGAGTTTGAGTGTGTGTGAGGACTATACTATAGCCTACACCTCTCTACACCATTAGGCAATGTTATTCATGCCAATGGATTGTATACAAGTGTTCATTAATAGATACATTTACATCATTTATCTCTGAGTTCTCTGTTAGTCTACTCAAAAGTCTGTCAACTTGGCAAGGGCATATCTCGGTCAATTCTTCACCAAATCTAGTGATACAAGGCTTGTAGGATTCATCTCCAAGTCATCTACATGATGTTAAAGTTTGAAGTGAATCTATTCAGCCATTTTAGAGAAATTTGCGTCGAGTTGAACTCTGGTCAATTTCTGCTATAGTCCTAAAAAGTCGGGGGTATAGCTAAACTTGCTAAATTGATTTCTCTTAGCATAGTTTATCTTTTTACATCATTCCACTTGCACATGGTAGCTTACTAAGCCAATTAAATACCCCTAGAAGGAATTTTATTAATTTCTACTGTGCTGGTCACACTGAGTAAAACATTCAGCAGGTGTCAAGACATAAATAGAAGGTTTTCTTGAGTTTGTGAACTTCAAAGTTATGTGTTTTGGCTAAATCATTACACACATCATTTCCAAAGTACATAGGCTTTTTTTTGGTGTTATTGGAAAGCTAAGAAGGTCTATTTATCAACTCCAAAGAAAAAGAGGGCTGGTACAAAGCAGGTTTAGCAGTACCTACTCAGTTGATGGGGGAAGTATCTCAACCCCTAAGCAACGACGAAGCGTGAATGACCTCCACAGGTATCCTTCTTTGACCTCTGCACACCAAAAATGCTCTTACTCCGAGCATATGAAGAGAACTCCAGTGAGCTTTTGTAGACCTGTAGTAGACACCAAGAGCTTTCCAACAAACCAAATTTCACTTCAAATGGATGCCTACACAAGGAGAAACAATGTCTACAACATGAGCTAGTTGAATGCTCACAACTGCCAATCAAGCAGATACCTCACTTCACTCCAGCAAGCTTTTCGCAGCGATTATACAGAGAATGAATATCAAACTTTGGTCAACTTTAGAGCACTCTAATAGCTACCCAATGACACCAAAATCATAGCAAATGGATACATAGAGAAGGAGAACCAGCCCTTACAACAGAGAGCAAAATATTTCAAACAGAGCCTACACACTAAGAGAGATATCAATCACACAACTTCACTAAAATGAATGTTGCTCCCAGATTACTCAGAGAATGATCCAGAGAATTTGTGAGCATAAAATAGACTCTAATAGCTATCCAATGAGACAAGAATTACATCAAATGGATACAATATGAGGGAGAACCAATGCTAACAACTCAGGGGTAGAGAGTTGCAACACTGCCTGCGCACACACATAGATATGCCTACTAAAAGAAAACAAACAAGCAAGCAAGGGGCTAGCTTAAGCAAGGGGCTTGCTTATCACAACTCCAGCACTTAGTGCTCACTTTTCATGAGCTAAAACTCCAAGAATATGGCCCAAAAGAAGTCGGGATACATGCTCCTTTTATAGTGAGAAGTGTGCCCCTAAAATCTAGGAACTACCTTTCCAAATCAGCCTCCTAACTTGGAGGAATTAGTTGAGATGACTTGGGGAGTGGTTGAGTGACTTTTCTTGATGGAATCTCGTGGCTTTTGGCTTCCTTTGATTGCTCCACATGTCCATAAAAGATTCCCCACGAATTTGTAGCTTGAAGCTTGACTTTTAACACTCCCCCTCAAGCTTCAATTCTTCGTCCTCATCCAAGCTCCTTCATGTTGATGCATTGCTTGAATTTTGAAATCTTCATCCCATCCAAAGCCTTTGTAAACATGTCGGCAACTTGGTCCTTGGTACCAATATGATGTACTGAAACTTCCTTCGATATCACCTTTTCCCTTATGAAGTGATAGTGCACTTCAATATGCTTGGTTCTAGCATGATAGACAAGATTCGATGCTAGATGAATGCTACTCATATTGTCACAAAAAATTGGATATGTGTCAACCTGCAAATTAAGCTCCATAAATAACTTCTTAATCCACATTAGCTCACATGTGACTTGAGCCAAAGCTCTATACTCAGCCTCGGTGGAAGATAATGCCACCGTGGGTTGCTTCTTTGAAATCCATGAGATGATCTTGCTACCTAGCATGACTAGGTAACCACTTGTACTTCTTCTATCCTCCTTCGAACCGGCCCAATCGGCATCAGAATAAGCTTTGACCTGCATATCATCATCAAATGAATAGAACAATCCTTCATTTATAGTGGCCTTCAGATATCGTAACATTCTTCTTGCAGCTTGCAAGTGTAGTCCTTGGACTATGCATAAATTGTGATAACACTCCAACTCCATATGCTATTTCGGGCCTAGTTATTGTGGCATAATTGAAAGAGCCTACAATAGATCGATACAAAGTTACATCCTCTAATGGCTCTCCATCAATGGAGCTTAGCTTTACATTAACTTCCATGGGATTTGAAATAGGCTTGCAATGTAGCATCCCAAACCTCTCAAGTAGGTCTAGAATATACTTCCTTTGTATGAGCATAATACCTTCTTCTTTGTATACAACTTCAATGCCAAGAAAATACCTAAGATCTCCAAGATCAGAGATCCTAAACTCCTTTCCAAGCTTTGCCTTGATCTCCTCAATGCCCTTTGTATCATTACCTGTAATGATAAGATCATCTACATACACACACATGTAGACCACAAGTTCTCCTCTTTGTTTGATGAAGAGAGATGGATCCGCCTTGCATTGATTGTAACCACATTTGATCAAATAGTCCACCAATCTTTGGTTCCAAGCCCTTGGAGCTTGCTTTAGGCCATAAAGTGCCTTCTTCAACCTACAAACATGATGTGGAAACTCTTTATGAACAAAACCTAGTGATTGCTCCATGTATACCTCTTCTTCCAAGTCTCCATTGAGAAAGGCATTCTTGATATCCAATTGGAAGAGCTTCCATCCTTTGCTAGCAGCCATTGCAATGAGTGTCCTAATGGTGCTCATCTTTGCCACGGGGCTGAATGTCTCTTCAAAGTCCACTCCATAGGTTTGTGCAAAACCCTTGGCCACCAATCTTGCTTTGAACCTAGAAATAGATCCATCTGAATTCCTCTTTACTTTATACACCCACTTATTACCTATTACCTTCATGTTATCCTTCTTGGGCACTAGAGTCCATGTTTGATTCTCCTCAAGTGCGTCGATCTCTTCTTGCATTGCCTCTTTCCATTCGGTGTACCTGCTTGCATCTTCATAGCAATCGGGCTCATGATCTTCTACTACTTTGTTCATATATGCATAATGAGTTGCCATGTATGAATCATAAGTAAACCTTTGAGTTGGATACTTAACTCTAGAAGACTTCCTTTCTTCACCTTTTGGAGGAATAAACCTCCTTTGCCTTGGGAACTTGATCTCTTTCTTTGACATGGCTTCTTTCTCCATCATGTGTCCTTCATCATCTTCAACTTCATTACCTTCTTCATCCAACTCCACCAATGTTGCTTTGCCTTTGTTGATTGATTGTGCTTCATAGCTTGATGAAGATCTCCCCCTCCATGGTGAGTTCATGCTTGAACTATCTTCATTGATGGAACACCTTGGGCCGCTTAGCTCTAGGTCGATTTGTTCTTCATCATGTCCATGCTTTTCTTCTTCATAGTCCTGCATACAATCATACTTCTTATACCAAGGGAGTAGCTCATCAAATGCTACATCCCTTGATATCCTCAAGTCCTTTGTGTTTGGGTTGAAGCACCTGTAACCTTTATGATCATTTGAATATCCTAGAAACACACACTTTTCTGCCTTTGGTTGTAGCTTGTGCCTCAATTCACTTGGCACATGTACATAACAAGTACATCCAAATATCTTCAAGTGGGAAAGATCAGGTTTCTTACCATAATAGGCTTGATATGGTGTCAAGCCATGGATCCCTGAGGTAGGAGCCCTATTCATAAGATACACGGCGGTATTTGCTGCATCACTCCAAAACATGTTAGGTACATTCATCTCATTAAGCATTGCTCTAGCGATCTCGGCAATGTATCTATTTTTTCTCTCTGCTACTCCATTTTGTTGGGGGGTGTACCTGCATGTTACTTGCCTCTTGATGCCTTGATCCATTAAAAAATTAGAAAACTCATTGGAGAAATATTCTCCCCCTCCATCGGACCTTAGCTTCTTGATATATGTACCTGTTTCCTTCTCTACCATTGCCTTGAATGCTTTGAAACATGTAAACACATCTGATTTGTTTTTGATGAAATAAACCCAAACCATCCTTGTGCAATCATCTATAAAAGTGACAAAGTACTTGTTACCTCCAATGGATTGCTCTTTGGTTGGCCCCCACACATCTGTATGTATCAACTCCAATGGATGTTGGCTTATGTAGCCACTCTTCTTGAATGGAAGTCTCGCTTGCTTCCCTAGTTGACAAGATTCACATAAATGCTTCATACCTTGTCCTTGGAAGTTGGGAAGACCTTCAACCAGCCTCTTGAATTGCATTTCCTTCATTCTTTGTATGTTGATGTGTCCTATCCTCTTGTGCCACAAGTCCAACTCCGAAATCCTCTTGTTTCCATATGTGAAGTAGACATGTTGAGTAGAATGAGAATTTACCTCCAAAGTGAAGAGTCTCCCTTGCTTCTTTCCTCTTGCTATGACCTTGTAACCTTGCTTAGGGTTCTCCACAAAGCATCCACCTTTGTTGAACCTTACTTGATAGCCTCTTTCAACCATTTGCCCAACGGACACCAAGTTCTTTGTGATGGTAGGTACATGCAAGACATCCTTGAGACATCTTCCTTCCTCCTTGTCATCCAAAGCTACATCTCCAACATGGGAGATCTCATGGGCTGTATCATCACCTGTTTCTACATGTCCTTTACCTTTGGGAACGTGTAGATTAGTAAACCAAGAAGCATTGCAACTCATATGGTTGCTACATCCACTATCAATATACCAACTGTTATCTACTTTGCTTGAATTCCCATTCATGTGCATCATCAAGAGATTGTCATTTTCTGAACTTGTAGAAGCATAATTACCTTGGCCTTTGTATGAAGAACCTTGATTATAGTTCCTTTGGTTTCCTCCTTGGTAGCAATCTCTAGCATAGTGGCCAAACTTGCCACATATGTAACATCCTTCGCCATCTTGATTCCTGTTTTGTTGATGTCGTCCTCCTCTTCCTCTTGATCTTCCTCTCCCTCTTTGTGATGACGTGCCTTGGTCATGTCCTTGATTTCTTGAGTGGCCTTGCCTTCCTCCAAACCTTCCTTTGCCCCTTCCTTGTCCTTGTCTTCCTTTGCCCCTTTGATTACCTGCATAGGAAACTTGTGCATCTTTGCTTTTAGTTGAACTTCCACCTATGTTCATTTCTTCGGTGACCATGAGAGCAACCAATTGCTCAAAATCGGGAAGATTATCCCTTACATAAACTGAAGTGGTAAAGGGCTTCCACTTCTCATCATCTCTCAAACCATTGAGAGTATAAGCCACAAGATCGTCATCGTCTACGTGGCTTCCAATGGATCCCAATGCATCTGATAACTCCTTGACCTTAAGTATGTAGTCATTTATGCTACTCCCTGAGCTCTTCCTAAGGTTGTTGAGCTCATTCTTGAGTTGGATCTTCCTTGCTTTGGTGCTTGTTGAATAAAGCCTTTCAAGTGTCTCCCATACCTTCATGCTTGAATCCAGGTCTTGGATATGGCCGATCATGCTATTGCTAATGTGTTGGGAAAGAATAAAGATAACCCTCTTGTCTCTTTCATTCCATTCCCTAAAGGCCCTTCTCTGGTCATTGGTTGGATTCTCATCCAACCTAGGTCTTGGTTCACTTCCACTAATCAACCCCCAAAGGCCCTTGCCCATAAGATAGTTGGAGACCCTAAATCTCCATGGTTGATAGTTACCTTTGTCTAGCTTTTCAATTTGAGTGTTGAAGTCTCCCATATCTAGTCTTTGATACTTAACCTAGCCCTTGGCTAATGCTCCAATGTGTGTAAAATGAAAATGAGGCTCTGAGGTTACCTCAATCCAGAGCTTTCCTTAGATGGACACCTTGTGCTCTTGCAAATTTGAGTAGAATAGCTCCCCCTTGATGTGAGCTACCTCCAAGAAGCTTTTGTTGATGCAAATCTTCAACCACCAACTCCAAGAGGTCTTCTTGCTTGTATGTGATGCCTTCAAGATTCCCAAATGCTCTGATACCACTGATGGGGGAAGTATCTCAACCCCTAAGCAACGACGAAGCGTGAATGACCTCCACAGGTATCCTTCTTTGACCTCTGCACACCAAAAATGCTCTTACTCAGAGCATATGCAGAGAACTCCAGTGAGCTTTTGTAGACCTGTAGTAGACACCAAGAGCTTTCCAACAAACCAAATTTCACTTCAAATGGATGCCTACACAAGGAGAAACAATGTCTACAACATGAGCTAGTTGAATGCTCACAACTGCCAATCAAGCAGATACCTCACTTCACTCCAGCAAGCTTTTCTCAGAGATTATACAGAGAATGAATATCAAACTTTGGTCACCTTTAGAGCACTCTAATAGCTACCCAATGACACCAAAATCATAGCAAATGGATACATAGAGAAGGAGAACCAGCCCTTACAACAGAGAGCAAAATATTTCAAACAGAGCCTACACACTAAGAGAGATATCAATCACACAACTTCACTAAAATGAATGTTGCTCCCAGATTACTCAGAGAATGATCCAGAGAATTTGTGAGCATAAAATAAACTCTAATAGCTATCCAATGAGACAAGAATTACATCAAATGGATACAATATGAGGGAGAACCAATGCTAACAACTCAGGGGTAGAGAGTTGCAACACTGCCTGCGCACACACATAGATATGCCTACTAAAAGAAAACAAACAAGCAAGCAAGGGGCTAGCTTAAGCAAGGGGCTTGCTTATCACAACTCCAGCACTTAGTGCTCACTTTTCATGAGCTAAAACTCCAAGAATATGGCCCAAAAGAAGTCGGGATACATGCTCCTTTTATAGTGAGAAGTGTGCCCCTAAAATCTAGGAACTACCTTTCCAAATCAGCCTCCTAACTTGGAGGAATTAGTTGAGATGACTTGGGGAGTGGTTGAGTGACTTTTCTTGATGGAATCTCGTGGCTTTTGGCTTCCTTTGATTGCTCCACATGTCCATAAAAGATTCCCCACGAATTTGTAGCTTGAAGCTTGACTTTTAACATCAGTCTCTTGGAGCATCCATCCATCTATCCCAACAGTGGTATCAGAGCAATAGAGGTAAAATGGGAGATGGTTTTCCTTCATTTATTGATAAATTGGAAGGAACAACTATCAAGCTTGGTCTCTAAGGATGAAGACCTACCTACAAGGAAGGAGTCTCTATGGATACATCTCACGAGATGAGGAATTGCCCTCATTCAAAGCCAGAGGATTGCCAACCAATGAAGAACAAGAAAAACTCAACACATGGTGTGGTAAGGATGCATTGGCAAGGTCATATTTACTCAACTCTATCTCTGACTTTCTTTTGCCACATATCAGAAATTGTAAGACATCCCAAGAAACTTGGGAAACCTTGTCATCATACTTTTCCTCCAATACAAGGGCTAGGAAAAATTAGTTGTGGATTGAATTCACAACACTAAGGAAGCAACCTAAGCAAGCTATTTTAGAATTTGTGACCAAGATCAAAGATGTTGCAGATCAGTTAGCAAGCATAGGAGAAGAGATTGAAGAAGAACAAATTGTAAGGCAAGTGATCAATGGAATCAAGGCTGATGACAAATGGGAAAGCTTCACCACTACAATGGATCTCTACATGGACATGCATACTCCAGATCTTACAACTCTCATGGGACAACTATTTACACATGAAGCAAAGCTCACAAAGAATGGAGATACATCCAAAGGTAATAACTCTTCTGCCCTATACACTAATAAGAAGTCTAAGGATAAAGGCAAGAGCAAAAAAATGGAAGATAAAGGCTCTACCTCCTAAGCCAACTATGTAGGGAGAGGTAGATCTTCAAGAGGAAGGGGCAGAGGAGGTAAGCAAGGTAGGGGGAGACCCTATAACTCATCACCATGCAACGTTTGTGGTTTATCAAATCATACTACAGATGCGTGTTTCAGGAATTACAAAAATCAGAGAGCAAGAGGCTACCAAAGACGTGGATACTCACAGTCATGAGGAAGGTTTAACCATCACCAAGGCCACAACAACAACTACACAGAGGAGCAGGATGACTCTCTTCTAATCATGAACATGACTTCAAAGTCAGGTACAAATGATGACCACTTATTTTACATTGACTCAGGGTGTTCAAATCATGTGGCTGGCAATGTGGCACTACTATCTGATCTTGAGGAACCAAAAGGTAAACATCAAGTCCAAACAGCTGATGATACAAAGCATTCAGTAGTTAAAGTTGGAAATGTTAAGACTTGTGATGGTAATCAGAATTTGTTGAGCAGGGTACTCTATGTACCAACCATTACCAAAAATTTGATGAGTGTTGGTCAGATTGTGGAGAAAGGTTTGCAGGTCAGATTCAATCAATATGGAGCATATGTGGAAGACCCAAGACATGGGTTCAAGAGGATTGCTAAAGAAGAAAAATCAGGTAGACTTTTCACTTTTGAGTTGGAAGATACAAAGAATATTGCACTATACATTTATAACAATCAAACACTTTCAGAGCTTGAGATTTGGCACAAAAGATTAGGGCACATAGGAGAAAGAACCTTGAAACAAATGTACAGGGACCAATGTGTGCTTGGGATACCTAATGTATTCAAGCAACATATGATTTACAAGTGTGGTGCTTGTCAATTTGGTAAGTCACACATGTTACCCTTCTCCAAGAAAGGATATATGCATGAACACTACCTAGAGCTTGTACACACAGATGTTTGGGGACCTAGCAAAGACTCCTCAGTCTCAGAATCAAGGTACCATGTGTCTTTCATTGATGATTATAGCAGATGGACTGTATTATACTTCATGAAGTACAAGGATGAGGTACTTAATTGTTTTAAGAAATATCTTGCATTAGTTGAAAACCAGACAGGAAGGAATTTGAAGAGGCTAAGGTCAGATGGAGGAGGTGAGTACTTCTCCAATGAATTTGAAGACTTCTTGCAGGACAGAGGCATCAAAAGAGAGATAACTACAAGGTATTCTCCTGAATAGAATGGGGTAGCTGAGAGAAGAAATAGGTTAATTGTTGAGACAACTAGATCTATGCTTAATGAGAAGAAGTTACCTAACTATCTATGGGCAGAGAGTGTTTCTACTGCCACTTACCTCATAAACAGGTTACCATCTAAGTCACTTGATGGTATGACACCCTATGAAGCATGGCATGGTAAGAGACCATCTTAGAGCACTGCAAAATATTTGGATGTGTAGCATATGTGCACACTCCTTCTCAGATAAGAGGTAAGCTAGACCCAAAGGCTGAAAAATGCATTTTTATTGGGTATGATTTAAATAAAAAAGGTTACAGGTTTTATAATCCTACCAATAAGGGATTTATGGTAAGCAGAGATGTGATCTTTGATGAAAATGATTCTTGGTATGAGAATGAATGCAGGAAGGTCAAATTACCCTATGATTTGGAAGAGGAATTTCCAAAACTTGCAAAGGAGGAACCTACTCAGAATGAAGACTCAAGTTCAGATGATGAAGACACAATCAACCTTGAAGAATTCAAGGCATGGAAGTCCAAGGCCAAAATGAAGATGAAGAAGCTTGAAGACATACCTGAATCTTCAACTCAATCAATCAGAAGATCTCAAAGAGAAAGCAAGAAACCTATCAGAGATGGGTATGATACATCTCTTGTTACTAAACATTCAGTTTATCTTGCCAAATATCTATCAAATGAAGAACGAGGTTCATATGAAGAAGCAGTAACCAAATCAGAATTGAAAGAAGCTATGGATGAGGAGATTGAAGCACTCAAGGAGAGTGACACATGGGAGTTAGTTCCCAAGAAGGACTTTATGAAGGTAATAGGATCCAGATGGATCTATAAGTTGAAAAGAAATTCTGATGGAACAATTAACTGGTACAAAGCAAGTTTAGCAGTACCTACTCAGTCTCTTGGAGCATCCATCCATCTATCCCAACAGCTATGCAATCTGAATATGATGCTATAATGAAGAATGGTACATGGTGTGTATGTGACTTGCCTCCTGGCAAGAAGGCCATTGGCACTAACTGGGTATACAAGCTGAAGCGTAAACCTGATGGTACAGTTGACAGGTATAAGGCTAGGCTTCTTGCAAAGGGTTATGCGCAGGAAAGAGGCATTGATTTTGATGAGACCTTTGCACCTACATGCCGTATGACTACTGTTTGGAGTATTTGTGCACTTGCAGCCCATTATTGTTGGAATGTACATCAGTTGGACATTAAAACAACATTTCTGGATTGTGACTTTCATGAAGAAGTGTATGTTTTTCAGCCCCATGGCTTTGTGCAAAAAGGGCATGAAAACGAGGTGTGCAGGTTAAAGAAGGCATTATATGGTTTAAAGCAAGCACCACGTGCTTGGTATGAGAAGATACATGCCTATCTGGTTGCACATGGTTTTGAGAACAGTCCAACTGAAATCACCTTATATGTTAAGCGTGCTAATGATGTGCTTCTTATCATTGTTGTCTATGTTGACAACATGCTGCTCACTGGTCCTATTGAGAAGCATATTGGTGATTTCAAGGCTGATTTGCATGCCTCATTTGAGATGTCTGATTTGGGGCATTGGCATCACTATTTGGGCATTCAGTTTATGCAAGTTGATGGTGGAATGGCTTTGTGTCAAACGAAATATATTGACACATTATTGCAGCATTTTGGCCTTGAAGATTGTAAGCCTATTGCCACTCCTATGGAGATAGGTTTACGATTGAGTCTTCATGATGCTGGAGATGCATTTGATGTTGTTCTCTATCAGCAGGCTGTTGGATGCTTGATTTACTTATGCATTACTCGACTAGATATTCAGTTTGTTGTCTCATAGATAAGCAGGTTTATGCATTGCCCAGGAGTCACGCATTGGAAGGCGGTTAAGCGCATCTTTCGCTACTTGAGTGGCACTCGGCTACTTGGGTTGTTTTATCCCAAGGGGGGATCACTACCGCCAGATTTGCATGCTTTTTCTGACTCAGATTGGGCTGGTTTCTATGACACTCGTGTGTCCACCAGTGGTTTTTGCTTCATGCTTGGTAGCTCATGTATATCTTGGTTGAGCAAGAAGCAGCCTACTATGGCCACTTCCAGTTGTGAGGCTGAGTATAGGGCAGCTTTCACACCGACTGTTGAGTGTGTGTGGCTCAAACAACTTATGGTTGATTTGGGTGTTGGCTAGTCTTTTTCCACCACCATCTTTACTGACAGTCAGAGCGCAGTTGCGAGGAACCCTGTGTTCCATGCTCGCACTAAGCACATTGAGGTGCATTATCACTATGTCAGGGAGAGGTTCTCTGCTAGGGAGATCAGCTTGGCATATTTGCCCACACTAGAGAACATTGCAGACCTTTTCACAAAGGCTCTGCCTAGGGAGAAGTTTGAAGCTTTCTGCAAAGCTTTGGGCTTACTTCCTTTTGTGGAGTGATTTCCACATAGCTTGGCACTTCCTTATACATGAGTGCCAGCTCCTTGTTCACCGCATCACTCCCAGGGGGGATTTGTTGATATATTTAGGTAGTGATGTGTGTGAACACACTAGGACCGCCGGGGCACTTTTTTCCCTCTTTAGGAGGTTTTTTTCCCCCGGCTTGTATATACGCCTATTGCCCTAATGGGCTACTTATCTTTGTACATTCTCTAGTGATACATTCAGTATTGTGTGTTTGTGCTCCAAGCTTCTTCTTCTTCCTTGTGCTATTCGTGTGCTTCTGCAGACGTCTAACTCCAACAATGAATTATGGAATGTGTTGAACAAGGAGTTGTTGGAGTATTAATTTATTAATGTATTAATGTGTGTTGGTGTTTTTGATATAAAAATGGAAAGTTCATGAGGGGATGAAAGGCATGAAAGGGCGGACATCAATAATCAGATTTATAATTTATATAATTTGTAAAGAAAACCAGGTAGAGAGTTCTATTTCTAGAAACATTTTGTAAAGTAGTATTTAGAATAACGGTTTTTGTAGACTACAATTTTTTATATTAAAAGCAAAGGCTTTCTATAAAAGTTACCAAGTTTTACACTCATGCATGCTTTTTGAAGCGGCTCTCATGTAACGACTATTTTGACATAACCAAAACTTCCTATCAATACATGCACTCTATGAACTGTCGAAATAAAGTGCACGGGAGGAGATTTCCCAATACTGCATTCTATCTTGTCTCCTGACATGTCTATTTTTCTATGTGTTTTTAACATTCGTAACCTCTGTGTGCACATGAATAAGATCCTGATAACGTAGGTATCAAAGCTCTTCATTGTTGCGAGGATTGTAGAAAAGAGGGAGAAAGCATAATCATTCCCTAGCAAAAAGATAACTTAGCTCCTTTCATTTCCTTAAATAACACACTTGTTGAACAAGTCAACACTCAAGCTCTTAAAGTCTCACCTTCAAGCCTCTCACTCTAATGGCCAATTCAAGTCTATTTCAAAGTGAACTAAAAGCAATCACTTGAGTGATTGAGGGCCGTATTGTTTCACATTGGGTTCACCAGGCATGTCGGCACGAATGAAGCAGATAATGGATTACGACAACTATGGGGTACAAGGGACATGGGGAGTGCTTTCTAGCAAGCTCACAGGAGAGAATGGAGAAAAGATATTTCCCTTACTTCTTTGATTGTATTAAACTTCCAAATAGGTATCGAAAATTGACCTCACGAGTTTAAGCTTAAGCTTCAAGTCATTTATGTAGAACTAGAGTACCGCAAACGATTCTAGAAATATGTGTTTTTAACTTTGTACATAAAATGCATAAAAACATTAAAGCTTTTATAGATGATAGGATATGCTTCAAGCATCAATTAATTAATCCTCTTTGGGTTCTTCGATAGTGCAAGTAGTTTCAGAGATATAGTACCGCAGAATTTAGAAGTTTAATGATAAGCATCCTCAATTAACTATAATATCTTATGTACTTTGGAGGTCTCACCTTTAGCTTTAATCCTTATCTTTAAGGATCACACTATATCAAATCATCCACATGCATGTTTTCATTTTGTGTTCTATTTCTGCTCAATCATTGCATGAGAAGCTCTAGCACTTTGTAACAAGCATCTCTACAGTTTGCAAACAGTGACTGAAATCTTGAGCATGTTTTCATTTTGTGTTCTATTTCTGCTCAATCATTGCATGAGAGCTCTAGCACTTTGTAACAAGCATCTCTACAGTTTGCAAACAGTGACTGAAATCTTGAGTTCCAAGATGCTTCTTCTCCACTTATTAGCCAGAGGTCTAAATATGTGCCTCCTTGAAGTTTGGCATCTTCCTTTCTCAATTTTTCTCCTCTAATAGCAATAGCCACCAAAAGACTAGAGCAGCATCTACATCCCATCCAAGATAAGAAGCAACAACATGTTAAGCATAGCCTCTGTGGTCACGCACATTCCTCTTTTTGCAGTCTAAGATGTTGTTTCCTCCTCTCTCTTTCATGTGTCTCCCTCGATTGCCAATCCTTCCCAAGAAAGCTCTCCCTACTGAGAGATCTAGAATGCGCACCCCCCCCCCCCCTAAGATAGCCCTTTGTTGCATTTTTCTTTCTATCCCGGTGACCTCCTAGATGCCTCATTTTCTTACCAATCATCTTTGCCGCCTGTTTGTTCATGCCAATGCTCGGATGACCACCAGAATCCTCTAGATTGCACTTCAATCTGCCAAAAAAAAGAAAAAAAACCCATCATACTTAAGAGCTTCATATTAGAAGTTATTACATGAAGAAAGTGATTTTAAGAGCTAGAGATCACCGGTTAGCATGATGTTGTTATAATTTCTTCAATCAATTGCCACTAGATGAGGATCAATTTAATTTGATGATTTCTCTTTATCTTGATTAAGCTTTCAATTTTTGGTTCATGTTTGATTTACTAGCTTGATTTTCATATCATGACCACATCCACCCCCTCGTAACCTATGCATCCTTCGGATGTACCAACCTATATAGATATCAAAAACATGAGCAAGCATCCAGTAGTCATGGGAGACAAACACAATTGAAAGAAAATTCAACTTTTTGCATGAAATCTGAAAATGCATTAAACTTGGCATAAATTAAGAGAAGACCAAGTAGCCCATCCTAGGCATATGCATATACTAGCCCTTACTAACTTGATTTACAAAACTACAATCTGGATTCCCTATTGATTTCGAACCGTCCAGACCCACATCAGATCTTTTCTTATTTTTCTTTGATTTTTATTTTATTTTTCTTTACTTTAATTCTTTACCCCAACTCAGCCTTTTTATTTTTGTTTTTGTTTTTATTCATTTTATTCTTTACTTACACATGTCGGCCTATGCAAAAATCGGGTGCGACTCATGGACCTATCGACCCGGCCAGGTTTAGCCCACTCGTTTATTGACTTGACATAGTGCACGATGCACAATGGAAGCCTCATACGAAATGGATGTTAGCTCATGGCTCTAACCACCTGGTGAGAGTGACTCCACCCACCTATTGACCGGTATGAGGGCATGACAACATATAGGTCAAGCCATACAACACAACTAGTGTCAGCTCATGGCCTTGATCACCGGACCAGGGAAGATCGACCCACCTACTAGCTCATCGCAACGCCCAATAGCACATGCACATACACATAGATAGCTGCTGGTGTATGAAGTCTTTTTCTAAAGCATAATCTATCTGAAGGTCGGATCAGACTAGAGATCAAAAGCAAAAGTCAAATCATGTCACTCATCAAGTGTTCATGAATGCTAGTATATACAACTCCTTAGTTTTGGTCATCCCTTCACCTTCCTAAGTCTTGTTCTCGAAAGTTCTAGTCCGCTTCCTAATCCTACTCACGCAATTTGGGCCCTTCATGCATCACATGTATCCTCAATAGCCATATGAAATCTTTGGCCTACTTAAATCCCTTAACATTTATGGATTTATTTATGTATCATATGATCAATCATGCAATATTTCTATATACACATATATACAGGAGGAAAGAAAAATTGAATCAATAACATCTCACCAGTATAAAGTGAGAAGTTGTTCAAATCTTACATCTCAAATCATCTCTTCTTTCTTCATTCTGAGGTACCATCTTTCATTTATTGATGTGACTCCTTTTTCCTCTAAAAAACTAGATGAAAATCATTAGATACTTTATTCCATTATATACAACTTACGTTCTTTGTTCAATTCTCTTTTAGGCCTCTCTTTCGAAGCTGAATGTTGAAACAAAACATGATCATAAAACACACAGATATACACACAATAGATCATAAGTTAGAAGACATTATTCACCCTTATTTATGTACAATTGTGAAGTTATGACTTTTACTCCTAATCCCTTACTCTTATTCAATTTAACACTTATGCATGCCTATGTATCAATGCCCTTGTTTGGTCCTCTGATAGAGGAAATAAGTACTCACAGATAAAAGCATCAAGTTCTTCTTCACTTAACAAGTCACCTTCACTTTGTTCTCGAAGCATTTCATGATATATTCTTGCTAGAAGTCTTTCTTTTCCTTCTATAATATTTGTTGTCATGGGAAGCATTTCAGAAAAGAGAATTTAGAATGTGGACTGATCTACAGGCACATTCCTGGCTCGCGTTAGTTCTCTATTTCTGTCCTAATCTATAGGTCTAGCCCTAGGCAGAGACACAAACATTATATCATATCTAGTTATTCTTCTTATTTATTCACACTTTTAATATTTACATGTGTAAATATATAAATTCTTTAGTTTCCATTTATATTTATCTCTCTTCTCCATCTCGAATCTCTTCAGCAAATTCCCCATCTTCTTCATTTTCTTTCTCCTCTCCATCTACCAATGTCTCATAATCCTCATTGTCCCTTCTTTTAAATGGCGTAACTCTTTTCCTAGCAATCAATTCCTTTAACTTGGTTCCATCCAGTTCCCGGAGCGAGTTTGTACCATTGTCAAACACTTTATGTATCACATAGGGACCAAACCATCACTTCACCAATTTTCTTCAGGCTTTGTATTGCGTATCTAGTGAGTTATTGTAGACAAGTACCCAATCTCCTTCATTCAACTTTTTGGGTCCGCACTACCTCATCTTTCCAAGGCAATGAAGTCCATGCTAGAGCATGTGACTCTATCGATAATATAGGTTTTTGACAATACATTACTTCTGTTGGCATGAATTCAATAGTCATAGTGCACATCATCGTGTTTGCCCATAGGGCAAAGAGAAGATATTTCCACCATTCCTTTATTTTTTCCTCAAAAGCCTTAGCCAAAGCTTCAATAATTCAAGGATATCCACGCTCAATTTTTCCGTTAGCTTCAGGATGTAAGCAGTGGTGAGCGATACCCGAATTCCATATTTTTCAAAGAAGTCTTTGGCTTCCTGAGCATCGAGGTCACCTCTGTCAGTGACTATTTTCTCAACATAGCCAAATCTACTAAACACATCTTTTAGTGGAAAATAACATACATTGTTCGTAGTTTTTGTCCTCAGAGCTCTTCCTTCAACATGATTTGTAAGGTCCTCTCTTGCCAGCACAATATATCTCATCTATTGTATCCCTAATGGCATTGTAACCACATCGACAAACCACTTATAGTGGATGTTTAGAGGATATGTCGGGTGAAACTCATCTCTGTGTTTTACATTCAAGAACACCTTGTAAGTCTTACAAGTTGCCGCATATTTATCGACATCTACATACATCCTGGGCCACCAATATCTTTCATAAGTCTCGTGAAAGCCTTTATGACTTGCCCATAGTGAACTATGCATTTCACACATAATCTTGTCTCTCGCTTCATTACAACCCACAACGCACTGACGTATCTTGGTTATTCCTATCTTTTGTTTCTAGAGTAATCCATCTTTTTGAAAATAATTTTTTGATTTTCTTCGAATGATACAGAACGTTTCTTTACTCCAACTAGGATTAGGAGAATTAATGGTTGAGTATCTTCCAATTTCCATCCAATCCTTTTCATATTTATCTTCATTGAAATCTTCTATTATCCCTATTTGGACTTTGTAAGTTTCCTCTTCTTTTCTCTGATTTTCTTTCCCGCCTCTTAAGCTCTTTAGATTTCCTCTTCTTGGAGACTCAATACTAGTCTGAGGCTCCTCAATTTGATGAGTAGGCTCTTTTCTATTAAATCATGTAGATATTTTGTCCAAGCTATAAGTATGTATATGTGAAGCATAAAAAGCCAAACCTACTTCTTTATCATTAGAGATCATCAAATATTCATTTTCATATATCGCTCGCAATAGCATATAAGCCACCACATTATTCCTCGTGGTTATATGAATAAACTAAGGGCTTATTGACTTGATATACACAATCCATCTTAACATAGCAACGTGTGTAGTGGAACAGTTCATGATCACTCCCAATAATGGTAAGTTGTTTGTTTTCACCACAACAATTACCCCAATTAAGTATTCTTTATCATGGTTTAATGTAGTCACTATTTCCCAAATCTCTCGCTTGATCTGAGGGTACCCTCTCTAGCAAACCTTTAGCACTTTAGCTCAAAATCTAATCACATACCTTTTTCCCTCATCATCTTCTTGGCCAATTGCGTAGCATGCACCCGTCGGACTCACATCTATGGTAATGTAGATCTATTTATTGTCACAGTAATCGGCTTTTCTAAGTAGCGGTGCTTCTACAAGTGCCTTCTTTAATTTCCTCACAACTTGCGTGTGGATGTCTTTCCATTGAAATCTTTCCCCTTTCTTAAGCAATTGATAAAGTTGGTCTACAACATGGGCAAAATGAGGAATCCACACAATGTAGAAAACACATTCGCAGAGAAATCTCCTCACCCCAATGATTGAGGAGTAGCCTTCATGTGTCGAATAGCATCTAATTTTTTCAACCACAAATTTCTCCCTTTGGGGCGATACAGACTCCCTACAATGAGAACCTCTTGCACTCCAAATATTGATTATTCAGCAAAGGGTGTCAAATGAACCTCTTCTAGCCGACAAAGAATGGATTCACAGTCATTTATGTGATGTTAACAAATTTTTGACATCCATCTGCATCAAGAGTTTCATCTTCATCTTTTTCCTTGCAACCTTTAATAAGGAGATCATCAATGAATGGCATGGTCAGATGTGGAATAAAATCCCTAAGCACCTTATGCATATCGTTCATCATATGTGCCACCGAGTTCGTGGTGTCTTGTGGAAAATACACATGTGCACAAGCCCAAGTGGTGTCCTCATGGTCGTCAAGTCACGACTCTTAGGGCTAGCTGGAATTGTTCATACCCAAAGTGCAAGTCCCCCATCGAATAAATAGATCTCCCTACAAAGGCTTCTCTGTACTCAACTATGCTTAGCCCAATTCCCATATTTTTTATTGTCTCCTTATTTACCAGCTATAGATCCTTAATAAACCTCAGTGACCCATTTTTCTTTGGTACTCTAAACCAAGAGTTAGAATAGGAAGCACTTGATGGCTCAAGAATCCACATTTTAATCTTCTCATTGAACGTGTCAATCAACTTTGAAATATGAGCTTTTGGTATAGTAATTGGTGAAAGATTCCAAGGTACATGTGGTATCATAAAATTATCATTGGTGAAACCACAGATGGATCTATACACCCAATTTCTAGGGAGTTGAAAGAAAAAGCCTTTCCATATATGATTATCGTCTAGGACAATACATTCCTCTCCTTCTCACTGACAAACCCATCATTTCCTAACTATATTTGCTCAAGTCTTTCTTTAGTGAATTCGTGACCTATTTTTCTTTTATCCCTTAGAGATGGCTGGGTTTTTGCACCATCCATAAGTTGGTTACTATTTTCAAGAAGCGGAACTCCAACTGGTTTAATCTTTTTATCGAGCAGTTTGTATTTTGTTTCAATAAAAGCTTCTTTTCCCTTTTCATCTTGCTCGAACTTTGTTATTTCCTTGTACATGGAAATAGAGCGCATTTGACTCACGTAGTCACTCCTTCTTTTTTCAATCAGTTCTTGCAAATCAAACAATATATATGCAAAAGATATCTCATCAAAAAATCCAAAGATTTTCTCATCGAAGTCAAGCACTCTACATCCGTAAAAGTTTCTCCGAAGATTTGCTATGTATTGTTTTTCGTAATTTTTTACCTCAGGAAAAAACATGAAACTGAAAAGAACTTGTTGATGAAAGTGCTGTGAAACTTGATATTGAACCTATTTAAATTGGGGATCTTCTCACTATCCAAGCTTCCATAGTTACTGTTTATGAAAGCGTCCTTTAAAAACTTTGATCTTCAAGCTCTTCAAAAATAGGTCTTGTCCAAAGAGAATTCCTGTTCGTGACATGGTCCACATAAACCATCATAAATTGGGCCGCTTTCTTTCCATCCTTGCTTTGAATTCCCATATGGGCCAAACCATCCTCTACGATTCTTGTCTCCATTCTTAAGGCAGTAATGTATGGCTGCCCTAAAATCAACGAATAGCTGGAATGATCTTGGACAAAAGAGTTTTGATAATCACCAACATCTCCAATTGTGACTAGTACTTGTGAGCAAGCATCAAAAAGCTCATGTGGCATCATCTAAGGAGCGTGAATTCTCTAACCTAGGTGCATATCTATTGGCCATTCTCCTTTCATGTAGAGATCTTTGGACATTAAATTAATATTACATCCATGATCGATAAGAGCAACGACTGGTGCACTAATTACATCTAATTTTACCAACATCTTAGTCGTGGCTTGAGCCCAATCATCTCTAGTGTAATGACTTGAAGAAGTTATATCTAGAGAATTGAGTTCTAAGATCATTTTCTCATGTGCCCATGGCTGCACATTAGTTTCATTTTGTTTGAGTGCACTTTTCAATCCTTGTACTTGCACTTGTATGGCTTGAACAGGTGTCTCTTCATCCATCCTCTCTGATTCTTGAGTGTTGGTTATTGGCTGCCGTTTTCTCCTCAAGAGGTCGATAATCACTTCTAGAAATTCTCGCTTAGCTATTCCCAACAACTCACCTAGTGTAAATTCGATTACGCTGTCAAAAACACTTTTCTCTAGAATTGGCTTTAAATGTGGCTTGCTCAATGTGAGAGTTTAGCATATATGATGGGTTTTTCACTTTTCCTTGACCTCTCCTTGCAGGTTTCATTTCTTGATCCTGAGGAGGATTATTGACTTGAGTAGGAACTGGCATCTCCGCAGGAGTAGGGTTTTGAGCTTGGGTCCATATTTGATTTCGTTGGGTTGTTGTTGTTTGGAATGTTGGAATTACTTGAGTGGGCTGGTTTGTTTGTATTGGTTGATTTTGATTTGGTGTTTTGGATTGATCTTGTAAAGCTTCTACTTGATGCATCGCTCTTCTTTTCTCTTCTTCATCTTCATTGGTTCTCCTCTTTTTTTCTTCCACTACTGCCTCATGCTCCATTGAAGAGCATAAGTAAGTAAGAACCGAGAGAGTATCCATAGGATCTTCCCATCTGGTTACACCTCCGATCTCATTGCTTGCTGACTTTAAGATCTCATGATGCATTTTTCCTTGATCTAGGGATTTTAACACTTTGGACCATGATTCTGTGTCATTATTTTCATCAATTATTTGACATGCGTATGGAGACATATGGGATGTTGAAGCAACATTACCAGAAGTGCCAAGGAAAAACACTCTCATTCCTCCCCAAACAGATTTAATATTTACGTTTTCTCTAGTTTTCGAGTCATAAATTTCTCCTTTATGAAAACTAGGTTTTTAGCCAATGCTTCTTTAAAGATTTCACACGAGTTACATTTGTTGTCCTCCAAGGAGTCACACCAGATGCACCTTTTAATTTCAAGAACTTTCGGGGCTTTATTGTTAGTTGCTTGCGAAGACTGGGATTTCATCATCTGCTTAACATTTTGGATCGTGAGATCACTAAAGCTTTTAAAATATTTCTTCATGGTTTTGGGAGGTACAATATCCTTCCCACTTGGTGGATGAACCTGAGCATTCGGGCTAGGCTGATGTGGCACCTGCATTTTCTCTTCTTGTAAGTCCTCCTACCAATCTTGCATGAATTTTGCCATAGCTCTTTTCTTTTCTACATACCTCATTACTGTTGTTGCCACCTCATCCCAATATTTTGTAAGCTCTGACATGTCTTGCAATTGTGGGAGAAGTTCTTCACAGGCCTTTATATATATCGGGCGTAGAAATATGTGGTAAACGTATTCAAAAATGGGAAAGCTCTGCTTGTCCACACTCCGGAATGTTTCTTTATAGAAATAGCTAAGAACACTTGTGTGCAAGACCATTCCACTCTGATTATTGATATGGAAGCGTATTCGGATTGGCAGAACCATCTGACTAAACGAGTAGTGATAGCATTATGCCACGGCCCTAGGCCTCCCGTAGATGTTCTAAACCATTGTATTAAAACGAACTAGGAAACATGGCCAGGTTCAGTACTTATTGAATCTCTAGTTCCTATTCTTTTTTGATGATGCCATTAGTGGTAGAGCTGCCTGATCTGCCTGTAGATTTTTTTCCTTGGATTGAAGGTCTTTATTCCCTAATTGGAAAAGTTTTTGGAGAGAGACCTAGGGATAGTTACAACCCTAAATGGGACCCACACGTATTCTTGGAATCAAATATGAATAATCCCATTAAATCATCATTGAAAATAAATGACTTTGATGGCAATTGTCTGCATGAGTAGAAAGTTATCTATAAAAACCTATCTAATGCCTGTTTTAAGTGTAATAGGCAGGAACACTAGGTGAGGGAGTGCCCCCTCCTTAAGGAGACTCCGAGTAGTGAAGGTAAAAAATTGGATGATTAATTACCCTCCAAAATTCTACTAGGTAACTTCAACAATGACCTGTGGGTAAACAGATTAAAAAGAAAGATAAAAATTGGATAAATACCTATGATGTTTTGTTGGAAGGTGTTACTAATCCTCTTAATGAGACAGGCACTGTAAAAGCTGGAAGGGTTGTTTCTCCTCCCCATCCCAATAACTTGGGTAAAGAAAATGGGGAGGAAGGAGTTCCTGGCTCTAAGCAACTCTAGACAAGTACTAAGGAAGGTTGGACTAAGATGCAAAATAGGAGGAAGTTCGCTCAGGCTATCTCTTGGCAAATGGATCGGCCTGTTTTGCCTCCCACCATAGGTGATGCCTTACTGTTTCTCTCTGAAGATTGCAGGTTTGTAGTTGAACTGAATAGAATGGGTGAGACTGAAATTCTTGGGCTTCAAAATAGTGGGTGTCTAGTCAAAACAAAAACTTTTCCCCTTTGAGACAACAAGCGTCTAGGGCCAAAAAAAAAGACTTTGGGCCTAAATACAAAAGGAAGGATATGCTGAACAATTCCTTGTCTGTAAATAAGTTCACCAAAAACATCAAGAAATGATGAATGTGTTGGCTTTGTTTGTATTAAGCTCTTTATTCTCTATCATGAATATTATCAATAATCTTTCTTTCAATATCAAAGGGATTACTCACCCTGTTTGGGCCAAGTGTGTTAATAACTGGATGGCTGATCTATCCTTTATGCCTGAGTTCATTTGCCTCCAAGAGCTTAAGCTATTTGGATCTAGGTTGCCTTATCATTTAAATTGTGCATCTAATAATCATGTCTGGTCTTACATTGATCACCCCATGGTAGAGGGGAGCTACCATAGGGGTGTCTAAGCCCCTCAGCCCTTTCATTGTTGACTCCTTGAAAAGATAATGGCACGAGTGGTCTGGTGTCACTCTTGGGAAATCGTTTGAGTGCACCATTTTAAGTTTTTATGCTTCCAACTGTCCTTCCCAAAGGTCCAAGTGTTTGGAAGAGCTTAGTAGGATTAAAGGCCCCATTATCCTTGTGGTAGAATTCAATATGATCACGGCTATAAAGGACAAATTTGATAAAAGAGGGAATATTATCTCGGGTCTTGAATGGCAGAAATGGATCCATCTCTCTGCCACTAATGATTTATATGATTTCTTCTCCCACTCCGGATTCACCTCGAACAATAAACAAAAGTCTCCTCATTATTATGCAGCTAGATTAGATCCTGCCTATAGCAATCTGCCTTACAACACTTTAGTGAAATCAAGGCTGAGATTGAACAAATGTTATGTATCTCTGATCACTCTCCTCTAAGGGTTGTTTTCAAGAGTGATAGCCCTAACATTAGGGTAGGATCGCCCCACTTGCATCCTTCCCTACTTAAGCTCCCATATCTCATTGAAAGAACTAAGGCTATAATTTCCCATTACTTCCAAAGTCTAGCTAACCCTAGCCTAGCCTGGGCCAAAGCCATTAGAGACATCCATGCTCTCTTCACTCACTTCAAGAAATCGAAAAGAGAAGCTAGAGCCAAAAGAAGACATGCTCTTGCCAAAGAAATAGATCTTTTGGCTTCTTCTCAAAGCCCTTATAAAATGGACTTGATTTTATACCTTCAGGAGAAGCTGAGATATGTAGAGTACCTTGAGGCTAGCAGTATCCTTACCTCGTCAAGAGAATTTTGGGTAGGAAATCTTGAAAAACCTACCAAAAGTATGTTCACTCTCCTTAAGAAGAAAAAGATCAAAGACTATGTTCCTTTCCTGAAGAGAAAGAATGGTGGTCATGCTATCAGTTTGGAGGAGAACTTGCAAGAGGCTACTGGCTTCTTTATGAATGTTTTCTCTAGTACTCCCAAGTGGGGGGAGTGTTGGGAAAGATGGATGGATGCACTCAGAGATTGAGTAGGTGCTGCTAAACCTGCTTTGCACCAGCCCTCCTTTGGTTCAGAGTTGATTAGTACACTTGCTTAGCTTCAAAATGACACCAAGAAATGATATATGTACTTTGCAAATGATGTGTGTAATGATTAAATCAAAACAGACAACTTTGCACTTCACAAATCCAAGAAAACTTGCTACTTTGGTATTAACACCTGCTCAGAGTTTTGCTCAGTGTGACCAGCACAGTTGCAATTGATTAAATTCCTTCTAGGGGTATTAAATTAGCTTAACAATCTACCATTTGCAAGTAGAATGAGATAAAATGATGAACTATACTCAGAGAAATTGGTTTAGCAAAATAATGTTTACCCCCGACTTTTTAGGAGTGCTGCAGAGATAGACCAGAGAACACCTCGACGACGATTTCTCCAAAATGGCTGAACCGAATCACCTCCAATTTTGTAGGCATGTAGATGACCGTGAGCTGAATCTAACAAGCTTTGAATCACTGAAATTCATTGAGATATGACTGAGATATGCCCTTGGGAAGTTGATAGACTTTTGGAGTAGATACTCAGAGAACAGAGAAGTGATAGATGTAAATGTATGTATTAATTCACATTGGTTTTTACAAACTCATTCGCATGCCAAGCATTGCCTAATGAGGTAGAGAGGTGTGGGCTATGGTGTAGCTCTCTCACACACTCAATGATAGCAGAAATGAAGCTCGGGAGGACTCGCACACCCGCAACTTTTTTTTTATCACTTTTTATCCATGATGACTAAGAATTTGAATTCAAATTCAAATCCTTGGCTCCCTTCAATCAAGCATCTAAAAGTATGGAGATATTCTCTCAATCATGTAATCTACTGTTTCCACGAATCAATCAAGTAGGTGTTACATAAAGATTCCAAGTCATTTGGACTTTTACATGAGGTAAAAAAGTGTAACAAATTACAAGCATATGTTCTTATGGTTCTCCTCACATGTTGAGTCTTCATGAAAGCTTCCATACCAAATGTGTAGGCTTGTAACTTACACCAACAGCTCCCCCTCAAGCCAAACATTTTGGCTTAAGTCTTCATCTTCAATCTTCAAGAATATCTTGTAGTCCTATCATAGATTTGAATCTGCAAAGTCTGGTTCCATCCAAAGCTTTAGTGAGTAAATCTGCACATTGCATATTTGTTGACACATAAGTCAACTGAATGTCCTTGCTTAACAACTTTTCTCTCACATAGTGGTAATGAACTTCTATGTGTTTGGTCCTGGCATGATAGATAGGATTAGCTGCAAGGTGAAGAGAGCTTGTATTATCTCCAAAGATAATTGGAGGCCTAGTATATAGGCCTAACTCTGTATACAAGAGTTTAATCCACATTGCCTCTTGGGTGGCAGTAGCTAGTCCTCTGTATTCTGCCTCTGTGGAAGACAATGCCACAGTTGGTTGCTTCTTGGCAGACCATGAGATGGGTTTATCACCTGCAAAAGATATGTATCCTGATGTGCTCCTCCTATCATCCTTGCATCCTGCCCAATCTGCATCTGAATAAACCTTTATGTCAATATCAGAAGTGTAAGGAAAGTATAGACCATGATTCTCTGTACCCTTGAGGTACTTCAAGATCCTCTTGGCAGCCTTTAGGTGAGGTATCCTTGGTTTGTGCATGAATTGGCTTAGCACACTTACACCATATGCTATATCAATTCTGGTTAGAGTAGCATAATTCAGACTACCCACTATACTCTGATAACCTGTAATGTCTTGGACTTCATCACCTTCATGGGGACTTAGCTTTTGGTTGACCTCCATTGGAGTGCTTGCTATCTTAGCATCCTGCAATCTAAACTTCTTTATCATGTCCTGCACATACTTCTTCTGAGTGATATAAATCCCTGAATTAGTATACACCAACTCAAGCCCTAGAAAATACTTCAACAATCCATGATCATTGATCTTGAACTCCTTCATCATATGACTTTTAATATTTCTGATTCCTTGTACATCATTACCTGTAATGATGATGTCATCAACATAAACACAGAGATAAATTACCTCTGAATTGCTCCTTTTGATAAACAATGAAGTGTCTGCCTTGCTCATAATAAACCCTTGGTCTTGGAGGTATGTTGTCAGCCTGTAGTTCCATGCCCTAGGTGCTTGCTTTAATCCATATAGAGCCTTCTTTAATTTACAAACATAGTTTACCTTCTTGGGGTCTTCATAGTCAGGAGGTTGTGACATATAGACTTCTTCTGAAATCCATCCATTCAAGAAAGCATTCTTGACATCTAATTGGTACATGTTCCAATTCTTGGATGCAGCCACACTAACCAACACTCTGATTGTTGGCATCTTGGCCATAGGAGAAAATGTCTCCTCATAATCAATGCCTTGGGTTTGTGCAAAACCCTTAGCCACCAACCTAGCTTTGAACCTGTTGATTGTGCCATCAAAATTTCTTTTCAATTTATAAATCCACCTGGACCCTATTACCTTCATTGAGTCCTTCTTGGGTACCAACTCCCAAGTGTCATTCTCTTTGAGTGCTTCAACTTATTCATCCATGGCTTCTTTCCATTCTGTTTTGGTGATTGCCTCTTCATATGAACCTGGTTCCTCACTTGACAAGTCCTTTTCCAGATAAATTGAATGCTTAGTAACAAGAGATGTATCATACCCATATCTGATAGGTTTCTTGCTTTCTCTCTGAGATCTCCGTATTGCTTGAGTTGAAGATTCTGGTATATCCTCAAGCTTCTTCATCTTCATCTTGCCTCTAGACTTCCAAGCCTTGAATTCTTCAAGGTTGATTGTATCTTCATCTTCTGAATTTGAATCTTCTTTCTGAATTGGTTCCTCCTTAGTGAGCTTTGGAAACTCCTCTTCCAAATTATAGGGTAGATTGACTTTCCTGCATTCATTCTCATACCAAGAGTCATTCTCATCAAAGATTACATCTCTGCTTACCATGAATCCCTTGTTAGTAGGGTTATAGAACCTGTAACCTTTTTTATTCAAGTCATATCCAATGAAAATACATTTTTCAGCTTTTGGATCTAACTTGCCTCTTACCTGTGAGGGGATATGCACATATGCTACACATCCAAAGCTTTTGCAGTGATCCAATGATGGTCTCTTGCCATGCCAAGCCTCATAAGGTGTCATGCCATCAAGTGACTTTGATGGTAACCTATTTATGAGATAGGTGGCAGTAGAGACACTCTCTGCCCATAGGTAATTAGGCAGCTTCTTCTCATTGAGCATAGATCTAGCTGTCTCAATAATTAATCTATTCCTCCTTTCAGCTACCCCATTCTGTTCAGGAGAGTACCTTGTGGTGATTTCCCTTTTGATGCCTCTGTCCTACAAGAAGTTCTCAAATTCATTGGAGAAGTATTCACCTCCTCCATCTGACCTTAGTCTCTTCAAATTCCTTCCTGTTTGATTTGCAACTAATGCAAGATACTTCTTAAAACAATTAAAGACCTCATCCTTGTGCTTCATAAAGTATAACACAGTCCATCTGCTATAATCATCAATGAAAGACACATAGTACCTTGAACTTGAAATGGAAGGGTCCTTGCTAGGTCCCCAAACATCTGTGTGCACCAACTCTAGGTAGTCTTCATGCATAAATCTTTTCCTTGTATAAGGTAACCTGTGAGACTTACCAAATTGACAAGCACTGCATTTGTAGATCATATGTTGCTTGGATACATTAGGTATCCCAAGCACACATTGGTCCCTGCTTATTTGCTTCAAGGTCCTTTCTCCTATGTGCCCTAGCCTCTTGTGCCAAATTTCAAGTTCTGAGAGTGTCTGATCCTTATAGCTGTATAAAGCAATATTCTTTGTGTCCTCTAACTCAAAGGTAAATAGTCTACCTCATTTTTCTCCCTTGGCTATCCTTTTGAATCCATTTCTTGGGTCCTCCATATATGCTCCATATTGATTGAACCTAACCTGCAAACCTTTCTCCACAATCTGGCCAACACTCATTAGGTTCTTTGTTATAGTTGGTACATAAAGTACTCTACTCAACAAATTCTGATTACCATCACGTCTTCACATTACCTATTTTAATTACAGAATGCTTTGTATCATCACCTGTTTGAACTTGGTGTTTACCTTTAGGTTCCTCTAAATCAGAGAGTAGTGCCACATTGCCAGCCACATAGTTTGAACACCCTCAATCAATATAAAATAAATGATCATCATTTGTACCTGACTTTGAAGTCATGTTCATGATCAAGAGGGAGTCATCTTGCTCCTCTGTGTAGTTGCTGTAGTCCTTCCTATTTCTGTATCCTCCTTGGTAGTTACCATTGTAGATGTTGTTGTAATTGTTGTTGTAATTATTGTTGTGGCTTTGATGTTGATTGAACCTTCCTCTAGACTGAGAATATCCACCTCTTTGGTAGCCTCTTCCTCTCTGATTTTTGTAGTTTCTGTAACACTCATCTGTGGTGTGATTGGACAAACCACATATATTACATGGTGATGAATTGTAGGGTCTCCCCCTAACTTGCTTACCTCCTCTGCCTCTGCCTCTTGAAGATCTACCTCTCCCTACATAGTTAGCTTGGGAGGTGGAGCCTTCATCATCTACCTTTTTATTTTTGCCTTTATCCTTAATCTTCTTATCTGTATATAGAGCAGAGGAGTTGTTACCTTTTGATGTGTCTCCATTCCTGGTGAGCTTTGCCTCATGTGTAAATAGTTGACTCATCAGAGTTGTAAGATCTGGAGTATGCATGTCAATGTAGAGATCCATTGTTTTGGTGAAGCTCTCCCATTTGTCATCTGCCTTGATACCATTGATTACCTGCCTCACTATTTGTTCTTCTTCAATTTCTTCACCTATGCTTGCTAGTTGGTCTGCAACATCCTTGATCTTAGTCACAAATTCTGAAACAGCTTTCTTTGGTTGCTTCCTAAGTGTTGTGAACTCAATCCACAACTGATTTTTCCTTGCTCTTGTATTGGATGAAAAGTATGATGATAAGGTTTCCCAAGTCTCTTGGGAAGTCTTACAATTTCTGATATGAGGTAAGAGAAAATCAGATATAGAGTTGAGTAAGTAAGATCTTGCCAAAGCATCCTTTGCACACCATGTGTTGAGCTTTTCTTGTTCTTCCTTGGTTGGCAATCCTCTTGCTTTGAATGAGGGCAATTCCTCATCTCCTGATATGTATCCAAAGAGACTCCTTCCTTGCAAGTAGGTCATCATCCTTAGAGACCAAGCTTGATAGTTGTTCCTGTCCAATTTGTCAATGAATGAAGGAAAACCATCTCCCATTTTACCTTATTTGCTCTGATACCACTGTTGGGAAAGATGGATGGATGCACTCAGAGATTGAGTAGGTGCTGCTAAACCTGTTTTGCACCAGCCCTCCTTTGGTTCAGAGTTGATTAGTACACTTTCTTAGCTTCAGAATGACACCAAGAAATAATATATGTACTTTGCAAATGATGTGTGTAATGATTAAATCAAAACAGACAACTTTGCACTTCACAAATCCAAGAAAACTTGCTAATTTGGTATTGACACCTGCTCAGAGTTTTGCTCAGTGTGACCAACACAGTTGCAATTGATTAAATTCCTTCTACGGGTATTAAATTAGCTTAACAATCTACCATTTGCAAGTGGAATGAGATAAAATGATGAACTATACTCAGAGAAATTGATTTAGCAAAATAATGTTTATCCCCGACTTTTTAGGAGTTGCAAAGATAGACCAAAGAACACATCGACGACGATTTCTCAGAAATGGCTGAACCAAATCACTTCAAATTTTGTAGGCATGTCGAAGTCTTTGAGCTGAATCCAACAAGCTTTGAATCACTGAAATTTATTGAGATACGACTGAGATATGCCCTTGGGAAGTTGACAGACTTTTGGCGTACATACTCAGAGAACACAAAAGTGATAGATGTAAATGTATGTATTAATTCACATTGGTTTTTACAAACTCATTTGCATGCCAAGCATTGCCTAATGAGGTAGAGAGGTGTGGGCTATGGTGTAGCTCTCTCACACACTCAATGATAGCATAAATGAAGCTCGGGAGGAATTACACACCCGCGACTTTTTTTTTATCACTTTTTATCCATGATGACTAAGAATTTGAATTCAAATTCAAATCCTTGGCTCCCTTCAATCAAGCATCTAAAAGTATGGAGATATTCTCTCAATCATGTAATCTACTTTTTCCACGAATCAATCAAGTAGGTGTTACATTAAGATTCCAAGTCATTTAGACTTTTACATGAGGTAAAAAAGTGTAACAAATTACAAGCATATGTTCTTATGGTTCTCCTCACATGTTGAGTCTTCATGAAAGCTTCCAAGCCAAATGTGTAGGCTTGTAACTTACACCAACAGGGAGGATATCAGCGGAGCCAGGGTCCTCATCACTCTTAAAAGGAAAAAAATTATTCTTCGTTGGCTAGCTGCCATGCTGGACCTGCCCCTCACTACCTCTGAGACTAAAGAAACCATTGGTAAATTGAAACCTTGAAAGACTCCTGGTCTGGATGGTGTTCGTAATGCGTTTTTCATTGCTATGGAAGATATCTTGGCTCCTTATATTTTTTTGATTTGGAAGGATTTTGTTAGCTGGGGCACTCTCCCTATTGAAGTGAACACTGGAGTTATAAATTTGATCCATAAGATAGGACCGAAAGAGGATTTGAATAAGAGGAGACCTATTACATGCCTCACTAGTACCTACAAAATCTTTGCCTCTTCCCTAGCTAGAAGATTGAACCCCGTCATGAAAGATATTATCCTCCATGAGAAAAAAGGGTTTATTAAAGGTCGATAATCCTTGATGCTATTATTTCCCCCTCGGAAGGGATGGAGTATGCTAATGAGTCTAACCAGCCTTTTTTTTTTTTCAAAATATACACTGGCAAGGCTTATGACAAGATTGAGTGGGATTTCATTCTCCAATCCCTTCAGGATGTAGATGCAGTAAAAAGGTTCATCAAAGCTGTTGGCACCGTATTTGATAATGCCCATTCTAGGATATCCATAAATGGTAGCTTATCCCCTCATTTAAGACTTAGAAGTTCTATTAGACAAGGATGTCCCTTAGCTCCTCTTCTATTTGCCATAGCTAGTGATGCCCTAGGCTAGCTTATTAAGGATGCTATTGAAGAAAAGTTAATTGAAGGAATAAATATGCCTAAAAATGATAAACAACTTTTTTACAAGCCTTTGCTGATGACACTAACATTCTCACCAAAGCTAATGCTGACTATGCTAAGTGTATCTTAAATTGTCTCAACACTTTCTGTCTGGCTAGTGGCTCTCACATTAATCACAAGAAAACCACTTTCAAAGCTTCTCATAATTTTGTGTCTGATTGCATTAGTGAACTTGAACGTGAAGTGCTAAAAGATGGGGAAATCTTTAGGCTTGTTGGCATACCTTCAGGTTTTCAAGTCTCCTTGAATCAAAGGTGGGAGAGGGTAATGGAGATATTAAGAAAGAAGTTGTTTGTCTGGTATGGTTATCAGTTGTCCATCTCTCATCATGTGTTTGCTCTAAATCATTACATTCTACCTTCAATTGTTTATTTCTTGTCATGTTGGGTTCCCAATAAAACTCATTTTAATCAGATTGTTGGTATTTCCAAGAGGTTTCTTTGGGGGGGAGGGGGGAGTCTTGTGCATAATTAAATCCCCAAGGTTGCGTGAAAAATTTGTTGCTTGCCTAAAAGAGAATGGGGTCTGGAAGCATTTTGTCCTTTGAAAATTTCTACTAACCTCTCTGCTAAATGTATTGCAAGGGCTTTGGACTCTCAAGATTGTTGGGCCCTTTTGATTAAAAGAAATATGCATAGGTTTTACCTTGATGGGTATAAAGCTTGGAAAAATTATTCTCACTGGGATATTATTGCTTCCCCCCATTTCTACAATCCCATTGGTACTAACTTGTGCTAAAGGATGTGGCATGCCTGAATGGAAGTGAAAAAGCATGTTTTTCCTAATACCATATTTTTTGACTCCTTTTGAGGTTTTCCTCTAGGAGAGCATTTGGACTAGTTGTCTATATCTTTGAAATAATGGTCAAGTTCGGATTAGAGAGCATAGGTGTTAAACTTGGCTATACTACTTGGAAAGATCTCACAGTCAATGGTGAGATTGTTTCTGAAGTCCAAATTATAGAGACTAATGTTTCTCCTGTTTGTTTGCATAGCATCGTTATGCATAGAAGAATGCTGGCTGATAGAGCTGACATCTCTCAAGGAAGAAGGAGCATTCTATTAACTGGGGTGGCTCAAGAAATGTTGCAGAAATTCAAGAAGAAAAGAGGTTCCATCTCGATGATCATCCCTAAACTTTACAAGAAGTGGAAAGTTAAATGGAAACCAAAGGAGTGGACTCACATATTCCTTTGTCTATGTTCTTTGCCCTACAACATCAAACATTCTGTGTTGCTCTCGCTCATCCTGCACAATGCAATCTGGTGTGGCCTTAAGGATAAGAAGTTTAAAATATTAGTGTTTGTAAATTTTGTTACAATGTGGAGGATATCCCCCATCTTTTTTTCAACTGCTATAAAGAGACTCTTCTTGGCATTGTGGAACATATGGAGGGCACACATCCTGTGGAGCATTTGGAGAAGTAGGAATGAAGCCCATTTCAACAACAGGTTTTCCCACTGTTTCCTATTCAACCTCAAAAAAGGGCTCAGAAGACTTGGCCAATAATGCTTGGATTATATGTCTATTGCTCCATCTGTGATTTGTTCCCTCAATAGACACCTGAGGGACATTGCTCCCCAAAAATGGAGGCAGTCCCTGTTATTGATGTATTCTCCTTCTCATCTTGATATGGTTATGCTTTGTAGCTCTAAATGAGCAGATGTCCGTGTATTTACCTATGGATCTTCTCTGTATTGATGGGATTCTCTCCCTCATGTTTCCCTGATGTCTCTGTGAGGTGAGGGCATTTTTGCTCTTTGTACATCTTTACATGCCAATATTATGTCTCTTCAAAAAAAAAAAAGATCCTCGAGTGCAAATATTTTGGTTAGAGCCAATTTGTATTGCGACCACCTTTTTTGGGCTTCCATTGATAGCGAGTCACACAAATGTAGCTCATATATGTATACAAAATTTTACATAAGTTCCATATCATTCAGGGGTGTAAGCTCGTTTTCAAGGTACCGAGCTTCCAACTCGTATTCATTACAAAATCATGGAACATTTTTACTATCAATGTCAAAGAATGCCATTCAAGAATGAGATCTACACCATGTGGACAAATTAACTCAAATCAAGTCATTACGCAAAAAGGAGAATATAACATTCATTACTTAGAACATTTGTATTATACGAAAGCACACTCAGAGAAAGTTCTTCTACAAATCTGAGAAATTATCCATATGAAAAATTAGAACAACAAGATTCTCTTGCTCTTTCGTGTCATTGATAGAGATCAAGACACCACAACACATCTAAAACACAATGATTGGAAGAAGCAACACGACATATGCATAGATAACTTAAGCATTTGTAAAATCAAAGAAGGGGTGCAGATTTTATATGCCTTAATAGAGCGAAGGACAATAGATTATGTGCTGGAGATATTGGATTAATTAATGCATCACCGAGAGTTCTTCACAACCTATCAATTTTCTACCTCTCAAGGTGTAGTTGCACAAGTTATGAGCATGAATAAAGTGCTACAGTAAGAACCTAACAGAAATTTTACTTCTCATATATCATGCAAGCTTCATGATCCCATGCACGCATTTATCCAAATTTGCAATCAAAACGCATCCATCAATGTGATCTATAGAAGCATGGTATCATTACTTGTGACCTCAATACATTAGCATAGTCTTTATCTTGCTTGGGCAATAAACAATGTACTAGGGAATACACCTGTGCATAATATCCATAGTTGTAGGGAGATCCTCTGGAGCTTTCAAAATTTGTTTAGCTCTTTACGCCTCTGATTATCTATCTTCCATCCAAATAATATGTCGTGATACAGTAAGAACCTAACAGAAATTTTACTTCTCATATATCATGCAAGCTTCATGATCCCATGCACGCATTTATCCAAATTTGCAATCAAAACGCATCCATCAATGTGATCTATAGAAGCATGGTATCATTACTTGTGACCTCAATACATTAGCATAGTCTTTATCTTGCTTGGGCAATAAACAATGTACTAGGGAATACACCTGTGCATAATATCCATAGTTGTAGGGAGATCCTCTGGAGCTTTCAAAATTTGTTTAGCTCTTTACGCCTCTGATTATCTATCTTCCATCCAAATAATATGTCGTGATTAGTTCCAGACTCATCCAATTCAGCTTGTGCTGATCGGAACACGGAAATTACGCCTTTCTCTTACTCTCTCTCTTATCTCCTTGGATGAGCCATTCTAGAAATTTTTATGGATGAGCTTCCTTCCAACCTCTCTCCCATGGTCTCTCTCTACGATTTGCAAATAGTGATTGAAATCTCGAGCTGCAAGATGCTGCTTCTTCACTTATTAGCCAGAGCTCTAAATAGCTGCCTCCCTGAAGTTTGGCATCTTCCTTTCTCAATTTTTCTCCTCTGATAGCAACAACCACCAAAAGACCAAAGCAACATCTATATCTTGTTCGAGATAAGAAGCAACAACATGTTATGCATAGCCTTTGTGGTTGCATACTTTCCCCTACTTTCAGTATAAGATTTCATGTCCCCCATTGTCCTTCATGTGTCTCCCTCGATTGCCAATGCTTCCCTAGAAAGTTTTCCCTACCGAGAGATCCATAATGTGCGCCCCCCTCGAGATAGCCCTTGGTCGCCTCTTTCTTTCTATCCTAGGGACTTCTCGAATGCCTCCTTTTCTTACCAATCCTCTTTGCCACCTATTTGTTCCTGCCAATGCTCTGATGACTGCCACAATCCTTCGGATTGCCCTTCGATCTGCCAAAAAAGGGAAAAAAAGCCCATCTCTCACGAAGGAATGTCCACGCAGAGTTTTTGTTCTCTCTCTCTCTCTCTCTCTCTCTCTATATATATATATATATATATAAAGATCACTTTATTTCTTCAGTTTTTCTTTTTCGTATATATATATAATATTTAATAGCTGCTCTTCACAAAAGATGCACATAAAACAAACATATACACATACATTTCCATAGTTATAAATGCAACGGTGCATACATACACAAATATACACACATACACATGCAAGCTCTTCATGTAGGTGTTCATATTAAATGTATGAAGAAATGTCCAAAGATCCATACCTTCGACTATGAGCATGCTCAAGAGCTTCATAACAGAAGTTATTACATGAAGAAAGTAATAACTACATAACAGAAGTTATTACATGAAGAAAGTAATTTCAAGAGAAAGAGATCGCTGGTTAGCACGATGTTGTTATAATTTGTACTATCAATTGCCACTAGATAGAGATCAATTTAATTTGACAATTTCTCTTTATCTTGATTAAGCTTTCAATTGTTGCTTCATGTTTGATTTACTAGCTTGATTTTTATATCACAAACACAGTGTGCATCACTACGGAGGGGTTTGTTTTTGTTCATTTTTTCCTCTCTTTGTTGTTCATTGTTCTTTTGTTTGTCATTCTGATTCCAATTCCGATTTTGATTCTAGTTTTTGTTTCTGATTCCAATTCCGGTTTCAGTTTTTGTTTTTGCTTTAGTTCCATTTCCAGAACCAAAGCCTACATTTACACCTAATTTGACTCCTTTGGCTTACTCCAAGGCATCGACTAAGGCATAGAACTTAAGAATAAGTAAGGCATTATTTTGGCATCTTTGGCACCCATCGCTCCCTTGGGAGCCAGCAGAGTTTTTTACCTCGACTCCTTCCTGTAACAGTTCTTTTCTTTGCCAACTCCATGAGTGATGAGCAGTAAACCATAAAATCAGATGTCTATTGATTCCCAAATTCTTCATGCGACCTCTCTCTCTCTCTGTCCTAATCCTTGCCCGTTTTAATCAAAGCTATTCCCCTCCCTTCGAGAGTATTATGACCACTTCGACAGATCTCAGAGAATTGGAGTTATCGTCAGAATTCATCAGAAGCTGGAATTCCCTCTATCAGCCTTGGACGATGAGTCATTGTTAGATATTAACATGCACAGAGATTAAAGACCAGCTTCAAACATGTGCACTCAGATGTTCTTCCACATATATTTCACAGTAGATAATGCATCCGCCATAGCATAGGAAAATAGCGATTACTATGATCTGACGGCTCCGAAGCTATATTGCTTCCTCAACAACTTTGCATTATCGATGGTGTCGCCTCCCGTTTCCTAAATCTGCCTCCTCTACAGATGATTATCCTGAATGGAAAAAGACAATCCACATATCCTTCCAGAGATACAAGGAATAGCTGGAGTGTTAATTTATTATTGTATAAATGTGTTTTGGTCTTTTTGATATAGTAGTTGAAAGTTTGTAAGGGGGTGAAAGGACAGACATCAATAATCTAAGTTCTAATTTATATAGTTTGTAAATAAACCCACCTAGGAGGTTCTATTTTTAGAAACATCTAGTAAAGCAGTAGTTCCAATAAGGGTTGTTGTAGACCATAATTTTTTATATTAAAAGCAACGACTTTCTATAAAAGTTACCAACTTTTATTTTCATGCATGCTTTCTAAAGCCACTCTCATGTAACCACTATTTTGATAGAACCAAAGCTTTCTATAAATACATGCATTCTATGGACTATCAAACAGAGTGCATGGGGGGAGATTTTACCCAATAGTGCATTATGTCTCATCCTATAGTGTGTCTATTTTTCTATGTGTTTTAGCATTCGTAACCTCTATGTTCCCATGAGTAAGATCCTCATAACACTGTTTTTAGAGTTGTGCATTGTCGTGAGGATCCTAGAAAGAGGGAGAAAGCATAATCATTCCCTAGCAAAAAGATAACTTAGCTCCTTTCATTTCCCTAACTAACACACTTGTTCAACAAGTCAACACTCAAGCTCCCAAAGTCTCATCTTCAAGCCTCTCACTCGAATGGTCAATTCAAGTCTATTTAAAAGTGAACTCAAAGCAATCACTTGAGTCACTGAGGGTTGTATTGTTTCATGTCAGGTTCACCACGTATGTTGGCGCAAATGAAGTGGTTGATGGATCAGGGCAATCATTTAGTACACGACACATGTAGGGTGCTTTCAAGCAAGCTCAAAGGAGAGAATGGAGAAGAACTATTTACCTTAATTCTTTGATTGTATTAAACTTCCAAATACGAATCCAAAATTTACCTCATGAGTTTAAACTTAAGCTTCAAGTCCCTTATGTATAACTAGAGTGCCGCAAACGATTCTAGAAATATGTATTGTTAAGTTTGTAAATAAAAGGCATAAAAATATTAAAGCTTTTATAGATGATAGGATATGCGTTCAGCATCAATTAAATAATCTCTTTCTGTTCTTTCATAGTGCAAGTAGTTTCAAAGATATAGTACCACAAAATTTAGAAGTTATAGCGATAAGCATCCTCAATTAACTATAATAGCTTATGTACTTTGGAGGTCTCACGTTTAGCTTTATTCCATATGTTTAAGGATCACACTATATCGAATCATCCACATGCATGTTTACATTTTGTGTTCTATTTCTGCTCAATCATTGCATGAGAAGCTCTAGCACTTTGTAACAAACATGTATATGCATAACAGAGATTTATTGAAATGCACACACAACAACTTCAATGGTGTGCTATGGAGAGAAACTAGTGGAAATCGATAATTTTTTTGGACCTAGGTATGAAAGTGTGAGCTTTTGGATGGAGAAAGTTGTATTTTGAGTAATGTTTGGAAAATTCTCTTTTTCAGGTCAATTCATGCACAGATTTTGATTTAGGAGTCTGAAATTGCACTTTTGACCCTAACAAGTGCTTGGGGAGCCATTGAATGGTGTTATCTTGAGTTTCAAAATGCTTTGAAACTTTTGAGTTTTTGGGCCCAGGAAAGTTAAGAGATTCCTTTCTCTCTAGAGCTAAACTTGAACATAGGGGAATCTTGTTCCCTCTTCCCCCTTTAGCCTAGTAATTCATTGGGTATAGACTATGTCCATCACCCTCTTCAAATAAGTCCGTCACTAATCACTCCTTAACCCAAAAGATCCATGCAGGGTTCATTTTTTTCGCAAATGTCATATTCCCATAACCTTTAACCATTGTTTTATACTTAGCCCCAATTTTTTTATAAAAACTTTTATATTAATTTAAGGTCCTTATCCAACATATAAAATAGCATATATTTCTAATGATTGTAATGACAAAAGTTTCGATTGCAACTGAAATTTAATCATGAACCTTTCAAGGTGTTCAAGCACCTGGGTGCATCGTTTATACTCAAATAATACAAACACGTTTTCATCATTTGAAGTAAGTCATCAAGTTATAATGGTATTTCTTGTTTTTCTATGCTTGTGTTTTTTTTTTTTTAATTGAATTGCTTTGTACAAAAGAAACTTGAAGTAAAGCCCAAAATAAAATTCTTCAACAACAACAGGATTGAAATGTGAATTGTTTCCCTATACATGCAAATTTTTGGTCTAGTGGAGGTTGGAGGTTTGTTCCCTGTGTAACAACATATGCCTTTGTATTTATCATCTTTAACTTGTGTAGTGACATTGGTGCTTCTTGCATGATAGTTGTAAGATTAGGACAAGTCGAAGGGTTGATATCTAAACTTTCAACATGTGTGTGATTCTCCCTGTAACTCAACCATCTTGAATAGCATATATACAAACATGTAGTGTTTCTTTTATTTAGGACAAACTTGTGAGAGATTATAACATGTGTTTGCCTACGAATGAGGACTCAATGTTTTTCATGTGCATGAAAACTACAGAAAGGGAGATGCAAGAAGCTGAAAGCGGGTGTGTGTGTGTGTAGGCTTTGTAGATGTTTCCTTGTACTTGTGATAATATAGCGCTAAATAAGAGAGGGCGTTCAGAACTGTTAGTGAAATATGAAAAGAAATAAGAGTATAGCATTTGTTTATGACTGAAAATACACAATGTAGTGCTTATAGAAGGAGAGGATTCTGAGCTCTAGAGTACAGAGAAAGAGCGCTTCCAAATGTTCATTTGAACAAGACATGTATTCACAAAACATACACATGACAGTAAGAATGCCGATGAATACATACACATGACAAAACATAAACATGACAGTAAGAATTCCGATGAATACATACACGTGACAGAAAAACATACACATGACAAAACGTACACATGACAATACGAACTCGGATGAGTACATACACATGACAAAACATATACATGACAAAACATATACATGATAACCATAATCAAGGATATCACTATGACATGGATTGATAAAAGTTCTTGGAATGAGTTCCTCTTTTCCTGACAGGACTATTCGGATCTGCCTTACAAAGTGAGAATCCTCTGAGAAGACAATATGCCATCATTGTCAACAATATGAACTTCTTCAAGAAGTTTCTTATATGTTCTGTTCTGATTTCATTTGCTAAGTACATGTCTTTCAAGCCAACACTGAACCCTGTTTGGAAAAGCCATTCATGCAGAACATTTTGAAGGCATGTTAGGGACTAAAGAGCAGTTTCAGTCCCTTTTTGATAGCAAAGACTTGGGACAATTCCCGTATGGTAATCTGTTAACCATTTATTGCCAACAGGACACTACATTATCTCGCTGTCATGCACAACTACACTGCCTAAATATGTGTACTCTACACCAGGGAGAAAGGTCATATTTAAGACTTGTATCCTTGTGTGAATGCATGTGTATGTGTGTGAATGCATCATTATGTGTGCATGTGTGTATGCATATGTATGTGTGTATGCATGTGTATGTGTGTGAGTGCATCATTATGTGTGTATGTGTCTATGTGTGTATGTGTGTGTATATGTGTGTGTATGTGTGTGCGTTTCTATGTGTATGTGTGTGTGTCTATGAGTGTGTATCTGTTTATGTGTGTGTATGTGTCTATGTGTGTGTATGTGTCTATGTGTGTATTTGTATGCATGTATGTATGCATATGTGTGTGTATGTGTGTGTATGCATTATCTATGCATGTGTGTATGCATTATGTATGTGTATGTATGCATGTGCATTATGTATGCATATGCATTATGTATGTGTATGTATGCATGTGCATTATGTATGCATGTGCATTATGTATGCATATGTGTGTGTATGCATGTAAGTATGTATGTATGTATGCATATGCATATGCATTATGTATGCATATGTGTGCATGTATGTGTATGTGTGTGCATGTCTCTGTATGTGTGTGTATGCATATATGTGTGTGTGTATGAGTGTATGTGTGTGTATGTGTGTGTGTATGTGTGTGTGTATGTGTGTGTGTGTATGTGTGTGTATGTGTGTGTATGTGTATGTGTATATGTGTGTGCATGTGTATGCATTATGTATGTGTATGTCTGTGTGTGCATTATGTATGCATATGTGTGTGTATGCATATATGTGTGTGCATGTATATGTGTGTGTATATGCATGTATATGTGTGTGTATGCAACATTATGTGTGTATGTGTGTATATGTGTGTGTATTTATGTGTGTATGTGTGTGTGTGTCTATGTGTATGTGTGTGTGTGTCTATGTGTGTATATGTGTGTGTATGCATATGTATGTGTGTGTAAGTGTGTGTGTGTGTGCGCATACCTGGTCTTTCTCTTTGCGTCTCTCTCTCTCTCTCTCTCTCTCTCTCTCTCTCTCTCTCTCTCTCTCTCTCTCTCTCTCTCTCTCTCTCTCTCTCTCTCTCTCTCTCTCGTTCGCTTGCTCTCGTCTAGATCTCGGCACAAATGTGATGGAAGAAATCTGTTTTTAACATTCAAGAGCATTGCTTATGTGACGCTCTAGAAAGAATGTCGCATGTGCAACGCTATCCAGTTTGCCAACCTCACAAATAACCTCGCTAGATAGCGGTGCTATTTGCGACGCAGAGATTTAGCATCACATAAGCAATGCAAGCATCGCTTATGTGATGTATCCCCTTAAAAAAAAAATTGAAAACAGTGCCACCATCGCTTATGCAATGCTAGCATCGCATAAGGGACGATGCTCGTTTTTTTTCCAATTCGGGGGCGTCGCTACGCCCCCCTATTTGTTGTAGTGCACCATGGAATCAAGTGCACATTCCAACAAGCCATAGGATAACACATGGAGGCAAAACACTTCCACACGGACACTGCCAAATGCCAACAGAGGAGGAAAGGGAGCAAAATCAAGATGCACATCAACAAGAGAATGTGATAGATGAAGCTAGACCCTCACATTGAGCACATCCAAGGAAAAAGAACTATCAACCACGACTCTTGACCTCAACGACAACCTAACATACCTCCCAATGCAAGAGCTCCATAAAGACGATGGAGACACTTTAGAGCATTTGCAGAGATATGATACTATCAAAAATTAGTTGAGCTTCTAATACCATGAAGAGCATTTGCAAGAGTGGTAAAGGAAGAACAACAAAGGAATTGTGCAAGTTTACAAATACAAGGGATAGCACTTGAGGCATTTCAAGAGGCATCAGAGGCCTACCTTATCTCCAGGCTTGAAGATTCTAACCTATGCTCTATCCATGCCTAGAGAGTAACCATACAACCCAAAGATATTCAGCTAGCAAGAAGAATTAGAGGAAATAACCCATGCCCTCTATATCTTATTACTTCTAAAAAGCATATTTTTCAATGTATTTCAATGATTAATGAAATGTTTTGTCTTCAGTTATTGTCTATTCTTTTATCTATTTCTCTCCCTGACTCTCTACCATAAGTGTTCAAGGATTATTACTTTTGGCTTCACTAGTTTATTATGGAATCTCTTAGGTTTTGTTGGATACTTCTTGGCCTCATTAGCTCTTGTTCTTGACTCCATATGAATGTATTTACCTAGAAAAGTCCTCAAATAGGCTAAAAAATGCCAAAAAAAAGCCCTCCCAAAGAACATGGGATCCAAGCCTACAAAAATTTTGCAAGCTTGAATCTCGTGTTTTGGTGGCTGAGGTTTTTCTGCATAATTAAGCCTGGGTAAGCCTATTCATCTATTTTCATGACTTGGGTAAGATTAGTTAATGACTTGGCCATGGTAAATTGGGTAAATAAGTAAGAAAACTCTCCATATGGACTACCTAGTTTTTAAGTGGGTACTATCTGTCCTCATTACCCCCTATAGTTTGTCTCCTAATGAATGTACTTACCATAAGAAGCCTTCAATTATTCTTAAAAATGGCCAAAAACCCCTAGCTAGAGAAACATGGGATTCAACCCTACAATTTTTTTACAGGCGTAAGTCCTATGTTTTTGTGGCTGGGGCTTTTTTGGCATTTTAAAGACTATTTGAGCACACATATGCCATAACATGCACATATAGAAGATAAAAAAGCTCTTGATTAAATATGAAGTGTGGATAACATTTCATAACTTAAAATGGAAAATACAAGATATGGAAAATTCAAATTTTATTTATCCAAAATGTTACATCATTTCATAGTTGCTTTCAATTTCTCAACAATTTTCTTTCTCCTGTGAAGAGATTGTGGCAACCAGTAGGTTAATATAGATCTGGAAATTACATTGGGGCCTTGCATTCCAAGACCCATGGCAATACCTATGTGTCCTAGTACCTATCCTCTAAAGTTAACTCCTAGAATAGTTACAACTAAAGACTTTCTAACCAAAATGACACAATTAGTGCCTTGGGTAATTGTACTCAAACACAAAACTTTGGTCAAGGTCTTCAAGCACCATGTGATGAGGTGCCCATCAGGAGTAAAATCTTTATGAACAATTACAAAATCATCCTTTGGCAAACTTTCCAATGTATTTGCTAAGGATGAGTCATTTCTGCGAGAAGATCGATCCCCACTCGACCTTACCGCAAACTTGTCCACTTCAATGGCTTCCTGTTAAGAAAGAAAATGATAATCAAATCTCCAATCTTATTAAATTAAATTATTCAATTATTTAATACAAACTTAAATCATGAAGCTTGTCTTCTTCCTCCCCTCTTCTAGGAGCATCAAGATCTATGCTAGAATTGGCCATGCCACTCTGCTCTGCTATTGGGGATGTAGGTACTTTGTTCTTCATAATTCTCTCTTGTGCTACACTAAACTCTTGTTCTATTGTAAAATTGTTATCATTTCTCAAAATATCCTCACACACCAGTGCTATGGTGTATGCCTTAAAATTAGCGAGTGGGATAGCTTTCGTTTCAAGTATATAAGATGCATTATCAAGTGGAAGATCTGACATAGTGGAGAAAAGACTTAGGCACTCATCCAGACAGAGTCTAAATGCCTTCGCAATGTCATGAAGAAAAATAAACTCCTCTCCATTCACAATGATGATGAAGAGATATTCAATTTCAACTTCTAGTAATGTGGGCTCAGAGAGGTTGAGATTTGATGGTGGGGGCTCTTCCATGGTTAATTTGTCACATAGTTTGTCGTCCCCACCACGAGGGAACTCTCAATGTACTATGACACTCTTTCTGGCTAAATTTATGGCCTCTCATTGGGGCTCATTTTTTTCATGACCAAAGCCCCCCGTGACAAGGTTGGGGAGATCCATGGGTGCAGGCTTCAGTTTCTCATTCATGATAAATATTGTTGTGGAGATGTAAGAAAGGTACCTAGTACCCATCCTCTTCTTTTCGTTAAGTTGTTTTATCAAAGGAACTTTTTCATCCAACAAATGCCCTCCATGGTTAGTGATTTCCATGAAGCATTTAAAGCGCTTCATGAAAAGTTCATCACCTTTATGAATGTAGAGAAAAAGGTCACACGGGACCTAGTTACCCTCATAAGGTGGGATATTTATGGAAAAGCACAAGATGTAGTACTCAAGGAACTCTATGATTTCCTTGAGCACATCAGAGTTTAGTTGAATTGTCTTGTCTAGATCAAGGACTCTAGAGGCAAGGTCATACAAGTGTGTTTCACCTTTGTATTGAGTTGATTCCAAGAACTCATCAAAGAGTTCTTGAGGATGTTTAGATAGGGGGTAGTAGAGGTTGAGGTAGCCATTGCGCATAAGGGTAGGGTGATTGCTATGGGGTGCATGCTCTTGGAGTGATTCTAGCTCTTCTTGGTTACAAAAGTGAGAAATGAGAGAATGCGACTTGCTTTTATAGTAGTTTCAATATTTTCAAGTGAATGGGACCCATTTAAAGATAAAACTAATACCTATAAGTAAAAGATTCATGCACATAACTCTCAAAAAAAAATTGCCTCATAAAAAATATTGAATAGATAATCATTTAAAATAATAATACATTCCACATATACAGAGTAGAAAAAATAAAATTCTTGGAATTCTAAAATTGTAATATATACTACCATAGCAAAAATCAAAGATTTGACAATTTGCACATCATATTGAGATTAAAAAGTTTTACACCTTTCATTTTCAGCACGTGCATTACATTCTTGCAGAGGAAGGAATATAAATGGAAAATAGGTTATGTGTAAAACTCAAGTACTCAAATAGTTCTTGAGCTATGACAATGAAAGTTGAGTTCCATCTACACTCCATTCAGGAAGGACTTTAATTTTATCCTCCAACATCTTGCCAATCTGTAGATAGATAAAAAACATTATAATATCATATTTGAATACAATAATTGGTATAAATAAAAGAAAAAGTACCATAAGTTGTTTACATTTTTCCCTTGTATTCTGAACTTTGATTGATCCACATCCTCAAATCCCAATTTTAATAGATGTTCTCTCACATTGCCAAGCGTCCAATGATGATTCACCAAAATAACTTGCATTTCGTTATTGGGTAGATTTATCTTAATTTCAACTGAAATTAAAAAACCCTCAAAACTTTGTAATGGTATCCATTCACCAAGCTTACACATCCATCGATCATAGTAGAATCTAATGTACAATGAAGTACGGTGTTTCAAACATTGAAATCATATGCTTGTTGCACCAATTTTACAAAGGTATCTATTCCCTTTGGTGCATCCTTCTACAAGTCCCCAATTGTCACCTAGTAAACCCTCCACCTGCTCATAGGTGATATCTAAAATTGTGAATATACGAAACAGATGTACAAAACAATGAACAGGAACATACCAATGCAATATATCAAGTTGTGGAAACTCAAGCTTGAAAAGAGAATCTACCTTTCATCTCTAACCTACCAAAATCATTTGATGAAGATGATACAACATATGTATGCATGTAAAAAAAATACTCTCTCACATAAAAGTTGAGGACCGGCTTGTGGAAAGACTAGTGGTCCAACATATGCATGCCATGCTTGGAAAGTATTTATAAGCCTATGAAGTGGTTGCTCCTCCAAAAAGGTAGAAGGAAATATATCTACAACAAAAAAAAATACACATTTGAATAAGGTATATTAAGAAATTAGAATAGGAATCACTGATTCATACTTAAAATTGACAAGATATCTCATTTTGTTTGAGTTTTCCAATTTCATGCTTGACATTGTAAAAACATGTTGTACAATGGAAATTGTTTCACAAATTTTGAGCTTTTTGAAGCTCAATAGCTTCCCTTTCCAATAAAGATCCAAGTTTCCACAATCTCTTACACAACGAGGGCCAACACTAAAGGGTTGCATGTACACCCATGCACCTTTGTAGAACTCATGCCCTAACCAATTTCCTTCTAGAGCCTTGATATTGTGACATTTTAATGCGATAACCTCATCTTTAGGATGCCTATAAGATTCAGGTTTCTCCATTGGAGTTCAAGCTGTGGAAGCAACCCTAGGAATTCAAAGAGGAAGATGCGTAGAGAAAAAAATTCAATGGTGTGCTAGGGGAAGAAAGCAGCGGAAAGAGATGAATTTTTGGGACTTGGGTATGAAAGTGTGATGTTTTGAAGGGAGAACGTGGTATTTTGCGTTATTTCTAAGAAACTCACTTTTTTTAGGTTAGTTCATACATAGATTTTGATTAAGAAGTCAAAAGTAGCACTTTTGATCCTGAAAAGGGGTTGGAGGGCCATTGAATAGTGTTATGATGAGTTTTAAATCTTTGTAAAATTTTTGAATTTTTAGGTCCAAGCAATTCATGAGATTCCTTTCTCTCTCTAGAGGCAAAACCTAAACATAGGGGAATCATGTCCCCTCCTCCCCCTCATCCTAGTAATTTATAGGCTATAGACTGTGTCCAACACCCTCTTGAGATTGGTCCATCACTAATCACTCCTTAATGCACAAGGCCCATGCAAGGTTCATTTTTTTCCGTAATGAAGAGTATAATCGAGAAGAAAATATTATGCATTAGAGTTATTGGAAGAATACAACATATATAGAGTTATATCCCACTTTAGTGCACTCTTTGACAACTTATGTTTTCTTTCTAACACCTCACTAGTTCTCTTATAGAATATGAAATTAGATCACTTTAACCTCCTTAGCCTCTAAATGATGGTTAATAGTGCTAGAAAATTCTAGGAACATTTACAAATATACTTTACAAATTTGAATAATTATAGAATTTGGGTAGTCATATCGACGGTAAGCTAACAACATCCCTGATAAGATCATAGGACGTTGTGAAGGATTTCCATTGCTTGTCATTTATGATTCCATTCAAGATCTACCTCATGATGGCCTCTTGCTCAATGAGCTCTCCAATTGATTCTAATTGATTTGCCTTGATGTTTGCCTTGATGTAGTTCTGGTGCTATCAGAGAAAAAGGTCTCAAGTGCATCCCAAGTTTCTTGTGATGTTTTGCAATCTCCAATGTGTGTTAACAAGAAATAAAAAATAGTTTTTATGATATAAGACCTGGCTTGAGGATCTCTTGTACACCAAAATGTGAGCTTCTTAGTCTCCTCTTATGTGGGTCCTCCTTTAGACCTTGGAGTAGGCATAACTTCATCACTTGCAATAGTTCCATAAAGATTTTTACCTTGCAAGTAATATTCCATTTTGATTTGCAAAGCAGCATAATTGTTCCTATGAATCTTTTTAGTCATTGAGGGAAAACCATCACCCATTTTGATGTAGCTCTAATTCCACTATGAATACTTGGACAAGCTTGAGTAGTAGAAATCTACACTTCAAAGTGTTGAAGTTCGTTCCAGCGAACTAGCATAGGACCTACTTTTTGCTTTTGGAGAGTCGAATACACTTTATAACCATCAAATGGTTGCACTAAAGCATCATATATACTTTGCAAATTCACTAAGAAAAATTTCAATCAAAACAAATAAATTTGCATACAAGCTAGTTAAAAAAATCGTAAAGCTCAGAGCCCCTAGATTGAATAAATGTCCTCTTAGAGGATCATGGCTTATAGGGTCCAGTGTTGATATATTTAGGTAGTGATGTGTGTGAACACTCTAGGACCCCCGGGGCTTTTTTTTCCCTCTTTAGGTGGTTTTTTTCCCCTGGCTTTTTTCCTAATGGACTACTTATCTTTGTATATTCTCTAGTAATACATTCAAGATTGTGTGTTGTGCTCCAAGCTTCTTCTTCTTCCTTGTGTTGTTCATGTGCTTCCACAGACGTCTAACTCCAACAATTGGTATCAGAGCAGGTCCCGCTTCATCTAGGGCGTTGTCTACACCTCTCTGGTTACAGTCTTAGAATTGCACGAATTTTTGTGAGCATACTTAGTGTGTTTTCAAGATCAAAACTGCTTCGATGTGTGGTCCGAAAATTGCGATCTGAGCTTGTTTTGACCTCCGAATGCACTAATGTAGTGCTTGTGCAGGCTATTTAATCTTTTTGTGCCAAAGGGATATACCTATTTTGGGTTGCGAGTATAAGCGTCTCGAAGTGTGCTAGAGGTTTAGCAGAACTTTTCTAGGTAGTTCCGTTCAACTTTTTGAGATATAGTTAATTTTTTGCATCAAGGTATTTTAGCACCAGCCATGGCTGAAAGCAGTGATGTATTTCGTATGTTGGCTGTTGAGGATAAGTTTGATGGTACCAACTACCCATTGTGGGCTTATATGATGCGACATGTATTGGTTGCAAAAGGACTGTAGAACATTGTGTAGGGTGTTGAAAAACATCTTATCATACCTACAACTATTACAACTACAGGTACTGAAGCTGATGCAGAAGGTGTCGAAGATGATGATATTCTACATATTCCTGTTCGTGCTATGGTTTCTACTGCATCTACTGCAGAGCAAATTTGTTGTGATGGCAGAGATGCCCACTTACATGCATTGATAGCTTTGTCTGTCAAACGTGCCATTATTCCCCACATACGCTCTTGCATAATAGCTAAGGATGCTTGGGATACACTTACCACATTGTACCAAGCTAGGAATGAGGTTGGCATTGCTTACCTCCAAAAATAGTTGGAGAGTGAGCACATGAATGAAGGTGATTCTATGGATAATTTTCTAATAAAGATCAAAGACTTGAAGGAACAATTGATTTCTGCTGATGAGGTTATAACACATAGCTCACTTGTGGAGACCGTTTTGAATGGTCTTCTGGATTTATATCAGAGTTTTGCTTCTACTCTTTGGTTAATGATGAAAGGCAATCCAAATGCCTTGTCATTTGAGGAGTTAGTCTGTGTTCTGTTGCAAGAAGATCAGTGTAGGTAGAAGAGCCATTATGCATGTTGCAGATCAAGCTTCCCTGGATAGTCAGAAGGGCAAAGGAAAATGGAGCTCTTCAACTAGTAAACAGAAATGTGCTAATTTTGCACAATCAAAGAGGGAAGACAAAGATGAAAAGAAATCAGAAAAGCAAAAATTGTTTTGCAAGTACTGTAAAGGAAATGATCATATCATGAAGAACTGTCCAAAACTAGTTGCTAAAGAGGCAAGAAGAAAGAGGCTGCAATGGTTGTTGTAGAAGCCTCTACACCAAAAACAGAGTTTGCTAATCTTGTGCAGGAACAAGAATATGCATTTACTAATGTTTGCAGTGACCCATCTTCTAATGAGCACTGCATGTCTGTAGTAGATTCAGATGTTTGGTACTTTGATAGTGAGGCGACCAAACATATTACCTTGTAGCATAGTTTCTTCTCTTCAGTCGAGCCTACCCCTACAGGGACTACTGTTACATGCACCAACAACTCCTCTTATCCTGTTTGGGAGTTGGTAAGATCATTTTGACTACTACTTATGGTAGTTTTTTCACTTTGTTGGATGCTTTGTTTCTACCAGGGATCAAGAAAAATCTATTATCAAATTTTGCATTAGCCAAGATTGGCTTAGTTGTGAAATTTGTTGATGATAGATGTACACTTCATGATCTGTCAAATGGTGATGATTTTATTGCTTCTGGCATCTTATGTCGTGGGTTGTATAAGCTCATAGGATATGAAAGATCTGTAAATGATTTGGCATGTGCAGTACATGATTCTTAGGCTATGTCAAGTGCAACGCTTTGGCATGCACACTTTGGTCATCTGAATTTTTCTAGTTTGCTACGCTTGCAAAAATCTGACATGGTGTCCTCTTTGCCCAAACTTGAGGCACTCGGAAAACATGTTTGTGAAGGCTATATTTTGCGCAAAATGCAGCGTTTTCCTTTCCAAAAGATGGTTCAGTTTGGGCTACTCAGAAATTGGAGTTTCTACATAGTGATGTCTATGATCCGATGCAAACACCTTCTTTTGGAAATTATCTTTACTTTGTGACTTTCATCGATGATTTTTCCAGGAATGCATGGGTATTTTCATTGAAGGCAAATTCGGAAGTGTTCATGTGCTTCAAACAGTTTTGCGTTTTGGCTGAAAATCTCTAAGCATGCAAAATGGGCACCCTTCGTTTTGATCAAGGGGGGGAGGGGGTATATGTCTTCTGACTTTAATGCATTTTTGGCTGAACATGGGATAAAACACCAGTCTAAAGTGCCATATACACCTCAATAGAATGGAGTTGCTGAACGAAAGAAGAGGTCACTCATCGAGATTGTGAGGTGCATGGTCAAGAGTGAGGCCTTACCACATAATTTCTGGCTTGAGGCTGTCATGTGTGCAACATATGTACTTAACAGGTATCCCACTAAAGCATTGCAGTCTATCACTCCATATGAGGCTTGGCATGGTTGCAAGCCATCTGTTGCTCATCTGCATGTTTTTGGTTATCTGGCATATGCATTAGTGCCTGAACAACATCACAGAAAATTGGATGATAAAGCAGTAAAATGTATTTTTGTTGCGTACAATTATGAAAGTAAAGGCTTTTGTCTGTATCATCCATAAACTAAACACATTGTAGTTAGCTGTGATGTAGTTTTTGTGGAAGATGCTATTTAGCCATTGCTTTCATGCACTAAGGAGACCTCTGTTAGCTCCAAAGACATGTATGATACTTTGCTGCCTCTTTTTACAGGTGGACAGTCTAGTGCTAGTCCTAATGATGCAACTTATCAGCCTTTGCAGGTTTCATGTGATGATGCAGATCATTCCATTCTTTATGCAGATTTACATGATGCACTTGGTGATGAGAGAGCTCATATTGAGCAGGCAAAAACTATGCCAAAATGATTGGTGTAGACTTTGTGTGACAACAAATTAGATGCACCTCTCTCATATCATACTTGATCAGGATCTCATAGTGTCTCTTTTGCATCAAATTGCTATGCTATAGCTACATCTAGTGTCTGTGATGAAAATGAGCCTATTTCATTTGATGAAGCATAAAACTCAAAAAATTGGATGGTTGCTATGCAATTTTGAATATGATGCTATAATGAAGAAAAGTACTTGGTCTTTATGTGACTTGCCTCTTGGCAAGAAGGCTATGGGCACTAAGTGGGTTTACAAGCTGAAGCCTAAGCCTCATGGAACAAGGATAGGCTTGTTGCAAAGGGTTATGCACACAAAAGAGGCATTGATTTTGATGAGACCTTTGCACCTACATGTCATATGACTACTGTTCCGAGCATCTTCGCACTTGCAGCCAATCATGGTTGGAATGTACATCACTTCGACATTAAAAGTGCACTTCTGAATGGTGACTTGCATGAATAAGTGTATGTTTTTCAGCCCCGTGACTTTGTGCTAAAAGGGCATGAAAACTAGGTGTGGAGGTTAAAGAAGGAATTATATGGTTTAAAGCAAGCACCACGTGCTTGGTATCAGAAGATACATGCCTATCATATTGCACATGGTTTTGAGAATAGTCCAACTAAACACACCTTATATATTAAGCATGCTAATGATGTGCTTCTGATCATTGTTGTCTATGTTGACGACATGCTGCTCACTAGTCCTATTGAGAATCATATTGCTAATTTTAAGGCTGATTTGCATGCCTCATTTGAGATGTCTGATTTGGGGCATTTGCATCACTATTTGGGCATTCAATTTATGAAAGTTGATGGTGGGATGCATTTGTGTCAAACGAAATATATTGACACATTATTGCAAAATTTTGGCTTTGAAGACTGTAAGCCTATTGCCACTCCTATGGAGACAGGTTTACGATTGAGTCTTCATGATGCTAGGGATGCATTTGATGTTGTTCTCTTAAAGAAGGCTATTGGATGCCTGATTTACTTATGGATTACTCGGCGAGATATTCAAGTTGTTGTCTCATAGATGAGCAAGTTTATGCATTGCCCATGAGTCAAGCATTGGTAGGTAGTTAAACGCATCTTTCGCTACTTGAGTGGTACACGACTACTTGGTTTGTTTTATCCGATGGGGGGATCACTACCACCAAATTTTCATGCTTTTTCTAACTCTGATTGGGTTGGATGCTATGACATTCGTGTGTCCAATAGTGGCTTTTGCTTCATGCTTGGTAGCTCATGTATATCTTGGTTGAGGAAGAAGTAGCCTACTGTGGCCACTTCCAATTGTGAGGCTGAGTATAGGTTAGCTTTCACAGCGAGTGTTGAGTGTGTGTGGCTCACATGCCTTATGGCGGGTTTGGGCGTTCATTTGTCTTCTGCCACCACCATCTTCACTAACAGTCTGAGCGCATTGCCAGTTGCGAGGAACCCTGTGTTCCATGCTCGCACTAAGCACATTGAGGTCACTATTTGGGCATTCAATTTATGCAAGTTGATGGTGGGATGGCTTTGTGTCAAATGAAATATATTGACACATTATTGTAGCATTTTGGCCTTGAAGACTGTAAGCCTATTGCCACTCCTATGGAGACAAGTTTAGGATTGAGTCTTCATGATGCTGGACATGCATTTGATGTTGTCCTCTAAAATGAGGCTATTGGATGCCTGATTTACTTATGCATTATGCGGCCAAATATTCACTTTGCTGTCTCATAAATGAGCAAGTTTACGCATTGCCCAGGAGTCAAGCATTGGTAGGCAGTTAAGCGCATCTTTTGGTACTTGAGTGGTACACCACTTCTTGGTTTGTTTTATCCGATGGGGAGATCACCACCGCCAAATTTGCATGCTTTTTCTAACTCTGATTGGGCTGGATGCTATGACACTCGTGTGCCCAGTAGTGTGTTTTGCTTCATGCTTGATAGCGCATGTATATCTTGGTTGAGCAAGAAGTAGCCTATTGTGGCCACTTCCAGTTGTGAGGTTGAGTATAGGTTAGCTTTCACAGTGAGTGTTGAGTGTGTGTGGCTCAGACACCTTATTGATGATTTGGTTGTTCGTCAGTCTTCTGCAACCACCATCTTCATTAATAGTCTGAGCACATTGCCAGTTGCGAGGAACCCTATGTTCCATGCCCGCACTAAGCACATTGAGGTTCATTATCATTATGTACGGGAGAGGTTCTCTATTGGGGAGATCAGCTTGGCATATGTGCCTACGCAGAAGAACATTGAAGACCTTTTCACGAAGGCTCTGCCTAGGGAGAAGTTTGAGCTTTCCATAAAGCTTTGGGTTTACTTCCATTTGTGGAGTGATTTCCACATAGCTGGGCACTTCCTTATACATGAGTGCTACCTACTTGTTCATCGCATCATTCTTGGAGGGATTTGTTGATATATTTAGGTAGTGATGTGTGTGAACACTCTAGGACCATCGGGGCACTTTTTCCCCTGTTTAGTAGGTTTCTTCCCCTGGCTTGTATATATGCCTATTGCCCTACTGGGCTACTTATCTTTGTACATTCTTTAATAATACATTCAATATTTTGTGTTGTGCTCCAAGCCTCTTCTTCTTCCTTCTCCTGTTCGTGTGCCTGCGTAGACGTCTAACTCCAACATTAAGTAGCTATAATGCATAAGAACGAGATCTATAACCATGATATGCTCCAATTTTAAGCTTAGCATTGAAGGATGGTGATCCCAGCTTTTCAGGGATGTGCAAAGATTCACCGCAAGAGGATAAAAGCTTTGTTTCTCACACTCTACTAAAACAAATGATACAAACATTTTCACATTCAAAGAAGACATAAGTACCTTTCCAATAGTTCATTAATCATAAGAATTGGATCTCTGTGAATTGACAACCAGCGTGTAAGAGCCAAAAGACCTTGAGGAAGATGATGTAGCAAAATAGAAGATGAGCAAAGTGAAGATAAAAAATGAATGTATGTTGATGTAATATATTGTACATATAGTTGTGAGTCTTTATATGGACTCTTTAAGATTCCATGAATCCAAATTAGCTCGTGGCTAGAGTTTGTATTTATTGGAATCACTTTTCCTACCATCAAGGAAAGTAGAGAATCAAGGAAAACTTGATCTTGGTAGAGAATAAAGTTGAAGGTTTCATAAATACTTATGGAATTTTACAAAGAATAAAATTTTACTTGTGACTTGTGGTTTTTTGAACTTCCCATGCTTATTCTTCAACAAGATAATAAAGTTGAAGGTTTCATAAATACTTATGGAATTTTATAGGGAATGAAAATTAAGCTAAATACCATAACATTATGGTTTTTTACAAGTAATGTCTCGATCCAAAACAAATCTTCAAGCATGATGCAAGGTTGATGATTTAACACTCGATCATCTCATTTGGGGAAATAGTCGTTGCTCAATTTCACATATGTGGGTAAAGGTGTACTCAATGCCTTTCCACCTTGAACCTGTGAATTATTTTGGATATGTACTCATTTTGAGACAAGTAAATGTATCTTTTAATCCCATCAAGAGTAATGTGCATGCCAAAAATATGTTTGATATTCCCCAAATCCTTCATATCGAGTGTCTCACTCAACTTCTTTTTGAGAAATGATAGGTCATCAGAGGACTTCAAAACAATCAACATATCATGGACATAAAGTATCAAGCATATCAAGCTGCCATCTGAACATCTCTTTGTGTAGATAAAATAATCCTCATTGCTTTGACAATAGCCTTGAGACATCATAAAAGCATAAAAAATTCGATACCCTTGTCTAGCGGACTCCTTAAGTCCATATAAACTCTTCTTTAGCTTACAAAGTAGAACTTCTTTGTGAGGAACAACATAACCCTTTGGTTTTTACATATAGAATTCATATATAAGATCTTCATGCAAGAAAGTAGTTTTCACATCCATTTGGCTTGGCTCTAGGTCCTCCATTGCAATGAATTCAAGCAGCATACCTAGTGCAATCATCTTGACTACTAGAGAGAAGATTTTGTCAGAATCAACACCATCTTGTTGCTTAAAACCTTTCCGACCAAGTCATGTTTTATATTTTGGAGAATCATTGTGTAATGTGAATTCTCAAAACTTTGGTAGTACTACGTGAAAGATTAATCACTTGAGCTAGAGTCAGTAATACTTCTGCACCAAAGTCTTGTGAGAAGTTTGCATGATGCAGAATAGAAATGACTCTATCCTGAATTGTTCTATTCATCCTTTCAACTTTTAGCATTTTATACTCAGGTATAAGGAGTTGTAAACTCTCTAAGAATTCCTCTAGACTAATAGAATATGTTGAATTCATGTGAGGTATACTCATCCCCATTATCTAAAAGTTGTGGAGATGAAATCCCTCTCATATTGTGTGAAAGATTTTTTCAAAAAAAATATCTTTATATTGCTTGTGACATGATGAATTGTTTGTAGGAACAAGAGAAGAATTGTGTTGATGAACTGCTCGATTGAATGTATTATGCGAAAATATTTCATTTTTACATTAGTCTTGTATGCCTACTTTTATAAAGTCCATTAACCCCTTAGAACCCCAAAGCCTAGTGGTTCTTTAATCAAAACCCATGTGTTTGATCAAGAGAAGAATAAAAAGCCCATGTATTTATATCCCCACTCAATTAAGAAACCCTATGCAATTTTACCCTTGACTAATATAACTGATTGGTAGGTTTTGCCCATTGAAATCATTAAAACTAATCCTTGAAACCCTAGCTCAAGAACCTTCAAACCCTAGAATTTAAGCCTTGGAAGCTTAGTTGAAACCCTTAGAAATGCACACATCTAAAACCTTAAAGTATATATTTATTCATTATTCATGATTTATTAGCCCTAGACATAAGAAATCCTAGGTTGTCCCATCTAAAAACCCTAATCAAGAACTTTAGGAACCCAATTTTTTTCAACTCTAACCCTTACATTGATTTCTTTTTTTGTACATAAGTGTGAAAGGGGAATAAAACCTTAATCAAAATAAAAAGAAAAAATAAAAATAAGTGAAAAATAGAAATTAAAAAATTAAAAAGAAAAAGATAAAAATAAAAAGAGAAAATGAAAATAGAAAAAAAAATTGGATTTTCCAAGATAAAAAAGGAAGGAAAAAGATGATATTCTAAAAATAAAATGGAAACACTAGAAGGATCTAAAGATCTAGAAAAAGAACCTTGGGGAAACCTATAAATACATGGGTAGCTTTCGTTAGGTTTTTCCTAATGATATATCTAGGTAGTGATGTGTATGAAGACACTAGGATCACCAAGGCACTTTTTTCCCTCTTTAGGATGTTTTTTCCCCCGGATTGTATATATGCCTATAGCCATAACAGGTTACTTATCTTTGTACATTCTAGTGGTAATACATTCAATATTGTGTGTGTTGTGCTCCAAGCTTCTAATTCTTCCTTGCACTATTTGCGTGCTTCCACAAACTTCAAACTCCTACAATTGGTATCATAACAGGTCGCGAATTCATCTAGGGTGTCGTAGACACCCCTCCAGTCATAATCACAAAATCGCATGAAATTTGGTGAGTATACTTAGGGTGATTAGTGTAGAGATTACACACATGGAAGCAAAATGAAAAGAAGAGTGTACTCACAAAAGAAAGAGTGTGTCAGACTCAAGATGAGTAGACCATGAAATGGGTAAACTCATGTGGATTAGAAATGACATTTCCAAGAGCATGGGGTAGGCTCCTCAAGATTCTAACCAAGTATAAATGAGGGGAGAGGTCCCCTTTATATAGATTTGGGAGGGGCTCTCAAAAGTACATCTCATGTGGGATAATTCCCCTGAAGGGAGAATGAATAGAATTGCTAGAAGCAAATAGCAAGGTACCCAAATACAAAGGATATAATATAAAATGGAAATATAATGGAAATGGAATGGAAATAGAGTGACTCCACGATACAAAAGGGAGACACACTCTCATATTCGCAAAACCCATCTGCAGCTCCATTTTGTAGACTATGGAGGTTGTAAGGGTATGAGACAAAGGTCCACCAAGAATGTATCCACAGCACGAGGAGCACCAACTAGGAAGTCATCGTCTTGGAATCCATAGCCTCCAACTGGTATTGACCTTGCAGGATTGCTAGGTACTCCATAAGATGTCCACCAGATGGGTCAAAGAGATGCTCCATAGGTACGCCACCAATGAGGTACAGGAACGGAACAAGATCTCACTGGATGAGATCACCTCCATGCGAGATAGGTAAGATGACTCCATGTGGTACATAGGAACCTCCAAAGTTTTGAAAATATCCACCACAAGATGTATATCACCAAGAAGTAGGCCTTGCATAAATGAAATATAAAGCATAAAGTATAAACTCATAGTCATATGGTAGTACAAATGTATGTCGTAATCTTCCATGGAGTGTACAAAGTCCTGATGTTTGTTAGTAGGAACATGGAAGCTCCCTCTGAACAAAAACGTTATCCCAAAAAATGATCCAATTGAGTGATGAATCGAGGTAGATGCAGGAGTATCCTATTGTAAGTGAAAAGATGTTGGACTCCATGAATGGAAAAGTACATGCTCAGAATGATATTGTAGATAAGGTAAGTGGACTCTCAAAGATAAGAATGGAGCATGACGAGTCATTCATCCTAGAGTAATGCCCAACTGAAGCTAAGGGGAAATATAAACCTTCGATGGTACGATAGGAAGTGTAGCCATCTGAGGTATAAGCTGAGATGATATCTCTAATTCCTCCTGCTCCAAAACTATATCATGATCGGGAAAGCCATGCACAAAGAGAGCATGCATCACATAGTGTGACTGTTTAAAAGTTGGAATGATCCCCCTTTGAAGCAGAAATGGAAGGATCCAAAAGGGATGAATAATTAGAGTATTTGTCAAAGGTGAAGTCTTTGGTTTTTGTAATTGAGTGACTCTTTGGATCATAGAGTTTGTATGCCTTTTGTCAATCACTCTACCTGATGAAAATATATTGCTTAGGCCTATTCTCAAGGCCTTCGATACAAGAATCACTATTAGAGATGGGGAAATAACTCACACTTGGCTTCTTCTTAAAGTAAGCTGCAAATGGTGTTTGGTTCTCCAAGACATCTGAAAATCCTCTGTTCTGAATATGAATTGTTGTCTGCACTACTTCACCCCAAAAATTTAGTGGAAGTTGCTTTTCCCTAAGCATAACCTATCCATCTAGATGACAATTCAAATATTCTATAAGGAAATACCTTGTTGAGTATCTTGCATTGCTTGATACTTGATTCCATATTGCTTCAAGTACTTGGAAAAGTTGTGATTGAAAAAGCTATTGTCTCCATTAGATTGGATAATCTTCAAATAACTTGGAAAATCTTCTTGAATTGTTTGTGTTCACTCCTTGAACTTGGAAAGGGCATCCTTTTTATGCTTGAGTGAATAAACCCTGGTGTATCTAGTGAAGTCATCTATAATGAGGAAGAAGTAAATTGACCCACTTAGAGAAGTTTTATGCATAGGTCCACAAATATCGGCATGGAGTAGTGCTAAGGGTCTATTTGCAAAAATGGATGCTTCTATAGGCAAAGGGGTAATTGTTTGCTTGGCACATGCTTTGCAATTCAATTTGGCTTGTGCAATCCTAGGTAAACCTTTGACAAGATGATTGGAAGAGATCTTGGATAAGCAAGAGATATTTCTAAATCTACAATGACATAAGCTAAGACTTGAATATTTGGCCATAAAACTTAAAGCTTATAGAGAGCTTTTCCTTCATAGCCTTGAGCTATCACTTCATTAGATTCACCATCAATGACGTGAACCTTCTTATGATCGAATTGCACTGTCATGTTGCACTTTGTAATAGGCTTCACTGGGAGAAGGCTTTTACAAAGGCTTGGTACATAAAGAACATCTTTGAGTGACTTGGTCTCGCCTTGAGAGTTGTTTGAACTTTTCCTCTTCCTTGGATTTCAATGCACTTGTTGTTTCCAAGGTAAACTTGACCTTTATGCTCTTCAAATTCATGAAAATCATCTTTGTCATTGCATATATGTGACAAAGAACCACTATCAAAAATCCATTCTTTCTTGGGAGTGGTTGCCACAAGTGCTTTATGTTCGATTCTGAGAAAGAAAAATTCACTCATGGAGTGAGAATGATGTTCGCTCTTTGAAGTAGACTTAGACTTTTCCTTGTTCTTTTTCTTGAAGCAATATTTCTTGATGTGGCCAGGCTTGTCACAAAAGTTGCAAGTGAACTTCTTCTTGCCTTTCTCCTTTGATCCTTGATCGCCTTTTTTCCCTTTATGTTTGTGGAAGGTGGCTTTACCCTTCATGGTTATTTCTTGGGTAGCTTGGGTCTGTTGCCAAGAGTCATAAAAAAGCAAAAGTCTCCTAACTTCTTCCCAAGTGAGTGTTTGACCTCTATTGTATATGGTCGTTACAAAGGTCTCATATGAGCTAGGTAGTTTTTTAAGTAGCCTGATGGCCATATCTTCATTGGACATTTGCGAGCTACAAAGTGTTAATTTATGTTGGTTATCTTCAAAGTGAGCTATGACTTTTGTGATTGTATCTTGCAGTCAGGTAGTTAGATTATGGAATTCTTCTAAAGCATAGATCCTCAAAGGTGTTTTATCTTCGTATAAGGCCGCTAAAGTGTCCCAAGCGTCTTTTGATGATTTGCATATTAATTCATGTTGGGGCCCGTTTAAGAGAAAACTCACCATAGGTGCATTATCTATGATATTCCAAAATCAATATTGTGTGCCTTGGTCCAGACTTTCTCAAATAGCTTTGAAGTTTGTGCTATCATAGAGTTTTTCTCTCTCTTTCTGAGCAAGAGACTCCGAGCCGCTAGGACTACTATAAGTGGTGGAGTGTTTCTCTCTCTCTATCTCTCTCTCTCTCTCTCTCTCTCTCTCTCTCTCTCTCCCCTAATTGAGCTTGCTCTATCGGTACAGTGGGTAGTCCTTCACTCTTTGTAGTGCATGCTATAGAGATTCCAGCAGCGGAATCTATCGATAGATACGGATATAATTAGGATGGAGACAGTAACCATGAGTGGAGCTTTATGGGAAGTATGAAAACTCCTCGAGATCAAATGATCAGGCCTTGTGACACTTAGAAGTTAAGAATTACTACGGTATGTAGTGTGCAGCGCTGAAACCCGACCAATGTGTTTTCTCACAAGATCGGAGCCGATGAGGCCCGCGTTTAGATGAGATCTTCTTCTAAGGTATCTGCACCCTGAGACAACATTTTGTACCGTGGCCCCTTCTCTAGTTCTCCTCTATTTCAATTGGATGGTGATTTCCCCATAGATAATGGGTGGGATATGGTAGATCTCTCTACAAACCCAAAGGCTTTTGGAAAGCACAGGGAGTTGCAGGTTATTCATGAGCCACTAAACTTGGAGATGATATCAAGGAGAAGACAAATTCATCCAACAATACTCAGGTGCATGAAAGGATATAATAGAAAATATGTGGAAGGAATTCAATGATTTTGCATGACATGATAACACGAGAAGATGGATTTCTATAAGTTCTTCGAAAAGGATGAAGTACAGAATAGCATGAGGATTGGGTTCTATAGCTCTTGATCTCCTTTAGTGTTCTAATGGAGCATAACTGTAGCAAAACCCGCATTCAGTGCTCAATCAAATGAAAACGTGAAAATTCAAGATCTACTCTAAGGAGGGAGATGCAGCGAAAATTCCATAAAGAAAGATTTGCCAAGAAGCAATTCCACAAAATTCTTTCCAATGAAGAAAGAAGCAAAAAAATGTCAAAAGTGTTTGTGAACACTTTAAAGGCATGAGATCAACTAGCTCCACACAATTGTGATGCTTAATGAACAGAATGTCATATGGTTTGATTTGAGCAACACACATATTGTATGACACTAAAATACATCCAACACTCTAAGAGAGAAGGTGGGTGGGAAAGAGAATGGGATAAAAGGTGTACAAAATTGTGATAAAATAATGGAGAAGAAAGCGTGAGAGGGTGGGCAAATAGGCAAAATGAGGCCCAAAGAGCATAAACTAATGGCAAAAAGCTCATCCAAATGTGTGGAGAGCAACACCACCAAACTCAAGCACAAACAACACCAAATTGACCAGCAAATGCACCACCAAGACATCCACCTAGTGCTCTGATATCATGTAGAGAGTACACGTGCGGAATCAAAATGAAAAGAAGAGTGTAATCACAAAAGAAAGAGTATGTGAGACTCAAAATGAATCGACCATGAATTGGGTAAACTCATGTGGATTAGAAATGATCTTGCCAAGAGCATGGAGTAGGCTACTCAAGCTTCTAAGAAAGTAAAAATGAGGGGAGAGGCGCTCCTTATATAGATTTGGGAGGGGCTCTGAAAAGTACATTTCATGTGCAATAATTCCCTTGAAAGGAGAATGAATACAACTAGTAGAAGCAAATGGCAAGGTACCCAAATACAAAGCATATAATATAAAATGGAAATGGAATGGAAATAGAGTGACTCCACGGTAAAAAAGGGGGATGCACTCTCATATTCTTAACAATTAGGAGTTCAAAACTGCTTCATTTTGTTATGTGGAACTCAAGATTTGAGCTGGTTTCGGCCTCTGAATGCACTATCATAGCGCTTGTGTAGGAAATTTTGTTTTTCTATGCCAAAGATATATATACAAGTTATGGTTCTCCAGTATACGCATCTCAAATTCTACTACACGTTTAGCAGAACTTGATATGGGAGTTCTGCTCAACTTTTTGAGATATAGTCATTTTTCTACATCAGGGTAGTTTAGTTAATGGCCATGGCTGAAAGCACTGATGTATCTCGTATATGTTGGCTATTGAGGATGAGTTGGATGCTACCAATTAGTAATTATGGGATTATTTGATGCCTCATGTATTGGTTGAAAAAAGACTATGGAATATTGTGTAGGGTGTTGAAAAAGTGCCTATTATACTTGCAAACACAGTTGCTGAAGATGATGCAGATGGCGTCGAAGATGGTGATATTCTTCATGTTCCTATTCGTGTTGTGATTTGTGCTACAACTATTGAAGAGTGAATTCATTGGGATGGCAGAGATGCGGAAGCACATGCATTGATAACCTTGTTTGTCAATCGTGCAATTATTCATCACATTCACTTTTGCAGAACAGCTAAGGATTCTTGGGATACACTTACCATTTTATACCAAGCAAGGAATGAGGCTCGTGTTTCTTGCCTATGAAAACAATTGAAGAGTGAGAACATGAATGAAGGAGATTCCATGGACAGTTTTTTGACAAAGATAAAAGATTTGAAGGAACATTTGATTTCTGTTGATGAAGCCTTGACTAATAGTTCACTTGTGCAGACTATTTTGAATGGTCTTCCCGATTCATATCAGAGTTTTGCTTCTACTCTTTGATTGATGATGAAAGGTAATAAAAATACCTTAACATTTGTGGAGTTAGTCTCTATTCTATTGCAGGGAAGATCAATCTAAGGAGAACAAGTCCATTGTAATGCATGTTGCAGATCAAGCTTTCTTGGATAGTTAGAAGAGCAAAGGTAAATGGATCTTTTCTATTGGTAAGCAGAAATTTGCTTATTCTACACAATCAAAGAAGGATCACAAAGGTGAGAAGAAAATAGAAAAGCAAAAATTGTTTTGCAAATACTATAAAGGAAAAGAGCATGTCATAACGAGTTGTCCAAAAGTGGCTACTAAAGAGGCAAGGAAGAAAGAGGATAGAATGGTTGTTGTAGAGGCCACTACACCCAAAATAGAGCTAATCTTGTGCACAATGAAGAATGGGTGTTTACTATTGTTTGAAGTTTTGACCCATCTTTAGATGAACAATGTATTTCTGTAGTGAACTTAGATTTTTGGTACTTTGATAGTGGTGCAACCAAACATATTACCTCGCAACATAGTTTCTTCACTTCACTTGAGCTTACCCCTAGACACAATAGTCACATGCACCCACAACTCCTCGTATCCTATTATGGGAGTTTGTAACATCATTCAGACTACTTTTGATGGTAGCTCTTTTACATGTTGGATGCTTTATTTGTGGAAAGGATCAAGAAGAATCTATTATGAGTTTGAGCTTTAGCCAAGATTGGCTTGGTTGTGAAATTTTCTGATGATAGATGTACAATTCATGATTTGTTAAATGGCAATGTCATTATTTCTTCTGGCATTTTATGTCATGGGCTATATAACCTCATAGACTATGAAAAATCTATGAATGATTCACAATGTGCAATAGGTGATTCTCGAGCCTTGTTAGATGCAAAGCTTTAGTCATCTAAATTTTGCTAGTTTTCTATGCCTGCAGAAATATGAAATTGTGTCCTCTTTGCCAATGTAAAAGATAGTAGCATGATCAACAAACCATATAGAGTCCTGAACGAGAAAATGTTTGGAATGCATTGATGGTTGTAGCCTTTAATGTCATATATTGAAGGGTGTAGCCTTTTATGTGATACATCCAAGATCTATTAGTGAAATGTTATTTTAGCTTTACCTTTAGACTTCCACATTTTGAATTTTTTAATTTGATTTACTTCATCATCTTTTGACGTATCCTAGTCTTCAATTTTAGGAGGGTTGTCTTGTTAGTATATAATCAATGTCTACCCCTCATGAATGTATGCACATTTTGTAAGGCCCTCATTATGAGGAGAAGCCTAGCGTGCATAACCCAATTGATGGGAATCCCGACTTGCATGTTGGATGAAGGTCATATTGGACCATGTAAGAAATTGTAAGGAAAGGGAGTTACCAGGGTCCCCAATTATGGGGTCTGGGGCAGCGGGGAACAGCTGCGACTGGGGGTCCAAGGGGGCTAGCGGGCCCCCTGGCTGGGGGGTCCCAAGGGGCCAGCGGGCCCCCTGGTGGGGGTCGGGGGGCAGCACCCCCGCCGCGATGATAAAGGGAATATTCCATGGAATATTCCTTGTCCGAGTCAAAAATCATTTATATTTGTTAGGTTGGTTCAATAGGCCTAAGCCGTGTACGACAATTATGCGGGCAGTGGCCGCCCATGCTCTACCGCCCATGTATAGCCATCCATGGAAGGCCATCCATGATCATATATATGCATGACTTCTGCACTCCTTGAGACATCGAATTGAGCCAGCATACCTCTACCTTGTATCTCCCTATCTAGTGTTGTCTAGATCACCATTTAAGCTCTACCTTGGGAGCGCACGGGTGGACAATGCCATCATCTTTGACATGTTGCTAGTAAAAATTGTTGAGATTCTCCTATATCTGTTATCTTCTCTATTATTGCTCCTGTGTGTTATATTGCGTAACTATTATCTTACATGGTATCAGAGCTATAAGTTTCGAATAGCTTGAGAAGTATCACTATCTTAGCCTTCTGGAAGACTAGAATATCAGTAGATTATTCGAGTGATACATGATGGCTTCATCGTCGAACACTGGACTTGGTGCTTCAGCTAATGTTAGTGTTCCACCTATTCGAATTTGCCCACCTGCATTCATTGAAGGGAAGCTAGATGGAACCAACTATACACTCTAGAAGTTCAAAATTTATGCAATTTTGGACTCCTATGAATTACTTCACACTGTCATGGGACCGATGGGATTGGATCCAGAGCCTATACCAGTTGAAGATCCAGCAAATTGAAGATTGATGATTCAGCGAGATCTAGATCTTCTACGAGCTTGGAAGAGGCGGCATGCTGATGCATTATGTGCGATTGTCACTAGTGTAAGTGATTTTGTGCTTACTTAAGTTCAACATACTACTAAAGCACATGAGGCTTGGGGCATATTGGCTCGTCAATATGAGACCAAGAACCACACTATGATACAACATTTAGAAAATCAATTGGCAAATGAAAAGCATTCTGATTTTGAAAAGGCTGAAGATCTTATCAAACGGATAAAACATCTTCAAGATCAATTGGCTGCACTTGGTGTTGTTATAACACAAGAAGAGCTAGCTCAAAGATGTGTATGTGTTCTTCCAGCAAAGTATGATGGATTAGTAATAGCCCTTAGCACTCAGGTAAGACCGACTCCCCTTACATTTGAAGAGTTTTGTGCGATGCTTTTAGAAGAAGAGATGCGGTTGCAAAATCGGCAAAGTACAAGTGATGGTGCATTCTCAACAAATGCAAAAGGTAAAGGCTCTTCTGATGGATCAAGAAGAAGCCAAAGAAGAAAGTGTTTACAAGAAGTTGATTCTATTGTGAAAAGAAAGGCCATGCCATCAAGGATTGCAAAAAAAAGCAACCTGATGAACATAATGGGACTGTAAAATCATCGTGGAAGAACAAAGAGTCTGCAAACAACACAGAGGTAGAACTTTGGGTAGCTATTGATGAGGTATGCTCATCTGCTCAAGCTCCTGTTGATGGACCATGGATAGTGGAGCTTCTTTCCATATGACCAGTAAAAAGGATTGGTATAGTTCCCTAGTGCCTCTCGGGGAATCCATCAATGTAGTGGTGGGAAATGACTCCAAGTCTCCAGCGGAAGGAACTGAACCATCGCTTTCATCACTTCTCGAGGTGTTGAGAAAACGTTATCCAATGTTCTCTATGTACGTACACTTTAAAGAAATTTGTTATCAGTTTTTGCAATAACAGATCGTGGGCTCGAAGTTCACTTCAATAAGAGTGGTGCAGAAATCATGGATTGATCAATATTGTAGGTAAAGGCATAGGATGGGATAACTTGAATGAGTTAAGTGCTTTAACTGCTAGAGAAGATAAAGATGTAAGCAGGTTATGGCACCAACAATTTGGGCATCTCAGATTTGCAGTTTTGAAGGAGATGCAAAGAACAGCTATGGTTGCTCATTTGCCTGCATTTTCAGAGTTGCAGGAACCTTGTGAAGCTTCTATGGTGGGCAAGCAACAACGAAAGGCATTTCCAAGAGAGACCAGCAATCGATCTCAAGCTCCTCTAGAGTTGGTACATGCTGATCTCTACGATAAAATGTCTACACCTACTTTAGGAGGATCTTTCTACGTTTCGCTGTTAGTCGACAATTATAGTAGAAAGATGTGGGTTTATTTCATTCGAGAGAAGGCTGATGCTTTTGAAAAATTTAAAACATGGCATAAGTATGTGGAAAATGAATCAGGAAGGAAACTGAAGAAATTCAGAACAGATAGAGGAGGTGAATTCTTGTCAACAGAATTCAATAATTACTATAAGGAGCATGGTGTGAAAAGGCAACTTACCACAGATCATACACTTCAACAAAATAGCATTGTTGAGCGTAGGAATAGAACAGTAGTTGAAATGGCTCGTTGTATGTTAAAGGCTCAAGACATGCCTGATTCTATCTGGGTAGAAGCAGTCAATACAGTAGTCTACATCCTCAATCAAAGCTACACAAAAGCACTGAAGGGGATGACTCCTCAAGAAGCATATTCTGGTAAAAAGCCTTCAGTTTTGCATTTCAAAAATTTTGGTTGTTTCTATTATGCACATATTCCTGACTCAACAAGATCAAAGTTGGATTCAAAAAGCAAAAAGTGTGTCTTCCTAGGATATAGTGAAGAGTCTAAAGCATACAGGTTGTGGGATCCTGAGGCAAGAAAGATTTTTGTGAGTCGAGATGTGGTGTTTGATGAGCAAAAGCCAACCAATTGTAGCTGCACAGCATAAGCCACTACCGAAGTGGGCACAACAGCTCTTTGATGATCACAATCCACATGTAGATGTACCAGAATCATCCTTGAATGGATTACGAAGATCAAAGAGAATAGAGAAGCAAAGAAGAGCCTCAGAACACATTGTTAACATGGCTCTAATGGCATATATCATGGGCTCGATAAAGGAACCTAGCACCATTGAAGAAGCCCTTGATGATCCCAGTTGGAGAGCGGCAATGCAGTCTGAGTATGATAGTATACTAAAAAATGATACATGGGATCTAATCGACTTGCCGCCAAAGAAGAAGGTAATGGGTACTAAATGGATTTGGAAACTAAGTATAAAGGAGATGGAACATTAGAAACGTATAAGGCAAGATTAGTTGCACATGGTTTTTCACAGATCAAAGGATTTGATGTTCAAGAAACTTTTGCACCAACAGCACGCATGACAACTATTCGGATGGTACTTGCAGTAGCTGCACAAAAGGCCTGGTCTATTTTCTAGATGGATGTCAAATCTGCATTTTTGAGTGGTCACCTCAAGGAGGAGGTATATGCATCTCAATCACCAGGTTTTGAGGTGCCCAATTCAGAAAATAAAGTTTGCAGGTTGAAGAAAACTTTGTATGGACTTAAGCAAGCTCTACGGGCTTTGTACCGATGGATATATAATTTTTTCAAAAATATGGGTTTTGAAAGAAGTACTTCTGATGCTAACTTTTATGTAACAGAAAGGGATAGCAAGCTAGTTGTTGTAATTGTATATGTAGATGATTTGATCATAAGAGGAGATCATCAAGACTCATCAATCAAACTCGGATCAGCTTGGGAACTGAGTTTGAAATGACAGACTCAGAACTACTCCATTTTTGTCTGGGAATTGAAGTATGGCAAAGGAAGGATGACATTTTCATCTCACAACAAAAAATATGCCAAAGAAATTCTCAAGGCATTTGGAATGATGGACTGCAAGCCAACTAGCACACCTATGGAGGTAAATCATAAGCTATCTATGAATGATAACATGCGTGATGTAGATGCTAAGAAGTATAGGAAGCTCGTTGGAAGTCTTATTTTTCTGTGCAACACTAGACCAGACATTTGCTATGTTGTTGGAGTATTAAGCAAGTTTTCCAACAAAGCTAAGGAGAGTCACTGGAATGATGGAATGCGAATTCTAAGGTACATTGGAGGAACCTTGGATTTTGGTATTTTTTATACCATAGGTGATACACTCCAAGGATATTGTGATTAAGATTGGGCTGGAGATTCTTGCACTCTCCTTCACTGAAGCAGAGTACAAAGCAGCTTGTTTTGCTTCTTGTGAGGTAGTCTAGTTAAGGAGAATTCTTGTAGATCTAGGCTTTCCATCAAATATGGCAATTTTACTCAAGTGTGATAATCAGAGTTTTATGGCTATTGCAAATAATCTAGTATTTCATGCTCGCACCAAGCACATAGAAGTACACTAGCATTACATTCATGAGCTAATTGAAGATGAAATTGTGGAGCTAGAATATTGCCCAACAGAGGCAAATTGTGCTGCCATATTCACTAAATCACTTGGAAGAGAGCAGCTCAACAGGCATCTTCAACAGATGGGCATAGGACCGAAACCTACTTTTTTTTCATCGGTAAACATTGAGGGGGGGTGTTAGTATATGATCAATGTCTACCCCTCATAAATGTATGCACATTTTGTAAGGCCCCCATTATGAGGAGAAGCGAAGCGTGCATAACCCAATTGATGGGAATCCCAACTTGCATGTTGGATGAAGGTCATATTGGACCATGTAAGATATGGTAAGGAAAGGGAGTTACCTGGGTCTTCGATGGTAAAGGGAATATTCCATGGAATATTCCCTATCAGAGTTAGAAATCATTTATATTTGTGAAGTCGGTTCAATCGACCTAAGCGGTGTATGGCAATTACGCGGTCGCTGGCTGCCCATGCTCTACTGCCCATGTATAGCCATCCATGGAAGGCCATCCATGATCCTATATATACATGACTTCTGCACTACCTGAGACATCGAATTGAGCCAGCATACCTCTACCTTGTATCTCCCTATCTAGAGTTGTCTCGATCACCTTTTAAGCTATACCTTGAGAGCGCATGGGTGGACAATGCCATCATCTTTGTACATGCTGCTAGAAGAAAATTGTTGAGATTCTCCGATATCTGTTATCTTCTCTGCTATTGCTCCTGTGTGTTATATTGCGTAACTATTGTCTTACATGTCCTTGACAATTTTTCAAAAATCTTATTCTAGATCATAAGGTAAGTTGATCTTCCTGCATGAACTTCATACCAAGAACTATTCTCATTGAACACTACATCTCTACTCATCAAGAATCCTTTGGTTGTTGGGTTATATAATATGTAGCCCTTTTGGTTGTTGTCATATCCAATGAATACACACCTTTATGCTTTTGGATCCATCTTCCCTCTAACCTGTGAACGAACATGAGCATAAGCAATACATTCAAAAATCTTACAATGATCCAAGCTTGTTCTTCTTCCAATCCAAGCCTCATATGGTGTCATGCCATCAAGTGACTTTGAAGGTAACCTGTTAATCAAATAAGTGACTGTGGATACAACCTCAACGCATAAATAATTAGGTAAGTGCTTCTCATTTAGCATAGATCTTGTAGTTTCAACAATTGTCCTATTCCTTCTCTTTGCCACTCCATTCTCCTCAGGAGTTTACCTTGTAGCAATCTCTCTTTTGATTCCACTCTCTTGATGAAAAGATTCAAATTCATGGGAGAAGTACTTTCCCCCTCCATTTGACCATAGCCTTTTTAATGTTTTATTTGTTTGATTCTCCACAAGAGCTAAATATCTTTTGAAACATGAAAATATCATCTTTGTGTTTCATAAAGTATAGTAGAGTCCATCTATTCATAAAGTATAGTATATTCCATCCACTACAATCATCAATGAAGGAGACATAATACCTTGATCCAGATATTGAAGCATCCTTGCTAGGTCCCCATACACATGTCTATGAACCAAATCCAAGAGATCGCCATGCATATATCCTTTCTTCATGAATGGTAACTTGTGAGACTTTCCAAATTGACATGCACTACACTTATAAATCATGTGTTCTTTTGAAAAATTAGGGAGTCCAAGTAAACTTTGGTCCCTACAGATTTGTTTTAATGATCTTTCACCAATATGTGCTAACCTTTTGAGCCATACTTCCAATTCTATGAGTGCCTGACTACCATAATTAAAGAGAGCAATGTTCCTAGTGTCATGTAATTCAAATGTGAACAATCTACCTATCTTTTCTCCCTTTGCAATTCTCTTGAATCCTTTACTTGGATATTCAACAAATGATCCTCCTTTTGTGAACCTAATTTGTAGGCCTTTCTCCACAATGTGTCCTACAATTATCAAGTTCTTTGTGATGGTAGGGACACAGAGTACCTTACTAAGTAGGTTGATTTTTCCATTAGGTGCTTTTACATATCATATCTTCTCCACCAAATGCCTTGTATCATCAACTATTTGCACTTCATGCTTGCTACTTGGATCTTTTAAATCTGATAGGAAGGCCACATTTCGTGGCACATGATTGGAACAAATTGAATCTAAGCAGAAAATATGATCAATAGATTTACCTGCAGGCATTGCCATATTCATGATTAGCAATGAGTCCTCTTGATTTGATTCTTCTATGTAGTTATTGAAGTCTCTTCTTCCTCTATTTCTTGAATGGTTGTAATTGTTGTGGTAGCCATTGAAGTTGTTGGTCCTTCCTCTAGAGTAGCCATAGCTTCCTCTATTGTAGCCTCTACCTCTTTGATTCCTCAAATTCCTAAAGCAATTTTTAGTTGTATGATTAGTTAATCCACAAATAGAACAGGGATTAGAGTCTTGGGACTTCCCCCCTGCCTTTTCTTCCTCCTCTGCCTCTACCTCTACCATGTCTTACTTTACCTGTACCGTTACCTTGATGTGTACCTACTTCATCATCAACTTTCTTTCCTCTTCCTTTGTTCTCTTTGGAATTGCTTTTATCAGTATACAAAGCACAAGATTGATTACCTTTGGAGCCTTCTCTATTCTTGATAAGCTTGGCCGCTTGAGTAAAAAATTGTCCTATGATTACATTGAAATCTAGTACATGCATATCCGTGTATAGATCCGTAGATGTGGTGAATGCTTCCCACTTGTCATCTACCTTTAAGCCATTGATGACCTGCCTTACAATTTGCTCTTCTTCTATTAACTTTCCAATGCTTCCCAATTGATTTGTTATGTCCTTGAGCTTTGTGAAAAAATTAGTCACATTTTGTTAGAGAGCTTTCTTGAGAGTTGTAAAGTCCAGCCATAGTTGATACTTCCTGGCCTTTGTACTTGAACAGAAGAAGGCATCAAGTGCATCCCACACTGCCTGAGATGTTTCACAACTTCTAATGTGAGGCAACAAAAAATCTGAGATAAAGTTGAGGAGATAAGACCTTGCAAGTGCATCCTTGGAGCACCATGTGCTCAATCTTTCTTGCTCTTCTTGTGTAGGTTGGCCTTTATTCCTAAAACTTGGCATAACTTCTTCTCTAGCTGTATAGCCATATAGATTCTTGCCTAGAAGATAAGCTTCCATCCTTAATGACCAAGATGAGTAGTTAACTCTATCCAATTTGTCAATTGATGAAGGAAATCCATCTGCCATGTTGTCCAACCTTGCTCTGATACCACTATGAAGAGAAGGATTTGTACTTGATGAAGATGAAGTGGTGCTGCAGAAACATTGCATTACACCAGCCAAATGAAATCCAAGGTTATGTAGTTGCCCCTTTTAGCTTTCCAAAGGATGTATTATACACACTATGTACCTTGGAAGATCACTCTCAATACGTTGAATCAAAACAGACTAGTTTGACGAATACTCAACATAAATAAACTTTCTATTTTGGTCATGAATGCTTTAGTATTTCACTTACTGCTCATTCTTTGATTACAGTTGACCATAGAGCTTTTAGAGGAATCTAATTAGGAATCAATGCAACCTATTGGGAGTTACTTCATAAAAAAACATTAAGCATACTAAGATAAATAAGTTTAGAAAATAAGGTATGTGATCCCAACTTTTCAAGAGGTAGAAGATGTAGAGATATAGGTGACTTAAAATGAATATATCTCATGATTGTGAACTCCAAATGCAATGAAATTTTGGAAGTATATATTAGACTTAGAGAGCTAAAGTTACCATGTCCAATCACTAAAAATGATTCACCATTCTTGGAGGCACTACAACATATGAGGGGCATAGCGACGCTGCCTATCTCGACGGGCACTCCCGGTGTGAGTATAAACATTGGAAAAATGCACTTAAGCATACCGACCGTCACTTGACCATCTGTATCACAGTTTAAAATGTCTCATCGATACGTTTTGCGATGGCCAATATAGGCATCACTATGACCCTCGATATAGGCATCAGTATAAGTGTCAGTATGAGCATCGCGTATTTGCCAGAACTTACCGATGCTCATACCGATGCCCATACACTACTAGAAATAGGGGGCGTAGCAATGCCATCAAATTGAAAACAAAAATAGGAACCATCACTTATGCAAAGGTATCGTGACATAAGCAATGGCCCTGTGACGTTAGCGTCTCATAAGCAATGTTAGCGTCTCTTATGTGATGCTAAAACTATGCGTCACAATTAGCGTCACTAATTAGCGATGCTATTTGTGATGTTGGCAAACTGGCTGTGATGCTCTAGCATTGCATAAGCCACATCCTGTGTCCAGAGCAATGCATAATCGATGCTCTGGTATGTTAAAAAAATTTGATTTCTCCCGGCACATTTGTGCCCAGATTTGGACGCATGGGGAGAGGGAGAGAAAGAGAGAGAGAGAGAAAGAGCGTGACCCAGATAGAAAGAGATTGACACACTCCTTGAAGCTAGGTACACACACACACACACATACATATGCATACAAACACACACATATACACGCATAGACACACACACATACACATAGACACACACACATACACACACATACACACACATAAACACACTAATTTACATACACACATACACATGCATACACACACACATATATACACACATAGACACACGCATACACACACACATATATACACACATAGACACATGCATACACACATAGACACACACATACACACATAGACACACATAGACATACACATACACATACACATACACACCCATATACACACACACACATAGACACATACACACTTACGCACACACACACGCACACACATCGACACACATTTACACACACACATACACATGCATACAGGCACATATATATATATATATATATATATATATATATATATATATATATATATATATATATATATAGATAGACATGTATATACACATAGACACACACATACACACATAGACACACACACATACACACATAGACACACACACATACACACACATACACAAACATATACACACATACACATGCATACACACATACACATACACACATACAGATACACACATACAGATACACACATATATATGCATACACACATACACACACGTAAAGACAGACACACACACATACACATACAATTATACATATGCATACATACATGCTTACATGCATACACACATACACACATATAGATACACACCTACACATACACACATATATATGCATACACACACACGTAGAGAGACATACACATACATGCATACATAATGCATATGCATATGCATACATACTTACTTACATGCATACACACACATACACATGCATGCATACATATGCATACATAATGCACATGCATATGCATACATACATGCTTACATGCATACACACAGGTATACATGCATACACACATACACATACACACACACAAACACACATAGACACACATATATGCATACACACACATAGAGAGACGTACACACACATACACATACATGCGTACATATGCATACATAATGCATATGCATATGCATACATAATGCATATGCATATGCATACATAATGCATATGCATATGCATACATAATTCATATGCATATGCATACATAATGCATACATACATGATAAAAATTTGCTCCTTGAAGATAAAGCTATATATAAAATAATTAGGCTTACAAACACATGTACATAGATACACACACATACACACATACACATACATACATGCATATGCATACATAATGCACATGCATCTACATACATACATGCTTACATGCATATACACACATACACACACATACACACATACACATACACACATAGACACACACACAACATACACATACACACACATATGTGCATATACACACACACATAGAGAGACATACACACACATACACATACATGCATACATATGCATACCTATGCATACATACATGCTTACATGCATACACACACACACGCACATATGCATAGATATGCATGCATAATGCACATGCATATGCGTAGATACATGCATACACATACACATACATAGACACATACACACACATACACACACATATGCATACATATGCATACATAATGCACATGTGTATGCATAGATACCAGTATACATATATCACACATATGCACACACATACATATACATGAAATACATGTATATGCATATTAACACATGTATACATATAATACACATGAATACACACACATATGCATACATACATGATAAAAATTTGCTCCTTGAAGATAAAGCTATATATAAAATAATTAGGCTTACAAACACATGTACATAGATACACACACATACACACATACACATACATACATGCATATGCATACATAATGCACATGCATCTACATACATACATGCTTACATGCATATACACACATACACACGCATACACACATACACATACACACATAGACACACACACAACATACACATACACACACATATGTGCATATACACACACACATAGAGAGACATACACACACATACACATACAAGCATACATATGCATACCTATGCATACATACATGCTTACATGCATACACACACACACACACGCACATATGCAAAGATATGCATACATAATGCACATGCATATGCGTAGATACATGCATACACATACACATACATAGACACATACACACACATACACGCACATATGCATAGATATGCATGCATAATACACATGCATATGCGTAGATACATGCATACACATACACATACATAGACACATACACACACATACACACATATGCATACATATGCATACATAATGCACATGTGTATGCATAGATACCAGTATATATATATATATATATATATATATATATATATATATATATATATATATATATATATATATATATATATATATATATATATATATATATATATATATATGTGTGTGTGTGTGTGTGTGTGTGTACATATACATATCCTAATTAAAAAACCCTATTATAAATATTCTAGTTTAGAAATCCTATTTCAAAAATCCTAATTTGAAAACACTAATTTTGATATTAGGGTTTTAAAATCCCTAATTTAGAAACTCTAATTCAGCCTTTTAGCCATATGATTGAAGTATATGTACACATTGCTTCTATTCCTCGGATGTCCTACTAGAGAGATGTCTCTCCTCCCAACCTTATGCCTCTATATATAGCTACTCGAATCAACGAGGATCATAACATATATAAAGATATATACACATCATGTAGATACACAATAACCCGTAAGTTCATCAAAAAATATATATTTAAAAATATAAATAAAATATACACATATAATTTTATATATGTGTATGATTATGTGTATGTGTATGTGGATGTGTATATGCATGTGCATGCGTATACATATGTGTATGTGTATATGTATATATGTATATATATGTGTTTTATAGGTGTATATGTATGTATATACACGTATGCATATGTGTATGCATATATGTATATGTGTGTATACATGTGTATGTATGTATGTATGTGTATATATGTATGAATGTGTATGTATGTATGTATATGTATGTATGCATGTGTAGCTGTGTATATTTGATTTTGTTTTGAATTTTTTTTTTATATTATGGGTTGTAGATTTTCATATCTAGACCATTGAATCCTCTGGCAGTCTCCCATTTTATAGTCAATCTATTACCTGTCTTGCTAGGTTGTTTACAAATATAAAGTATCAGTTAGTTATGGAGGTATTAAGTCATTAATAAATTGGGAGGATCAAATTTATCACGAATATTCTGAAAGATGCATAAATAGTTTTAAAGGCTGGGTGCACAAAAAGTGTCCATTCAATGCAAGTTCTTGTTCTTACACTACAACAGATCAATGGTATACCGAGGTTTTTACCGAGGAAAATGAACGCGGCTTTATTTGCCGCGACGCCGGTGTAAAGGTCAGTTTGCACGTTGGTACCAAAGAGTCGGTATAAGCGTCGGTATATGCATCGGTATATACGTCGGTATAGGCATTGGTATATGCGTCGGTATAAACGTCGGTATATGCATCGGTAATCAGCTTCTGCTGCGTCGCCTCCTAGGTGTACCGACCGTTATTCCGATGACACTACTGGGAGTACCGTCACGTATATCGATGACCATACCTGCAAAACTTTTTTTGGGCAGAGTGTTTTGTCTTTTGCTACAGCAACATTACCATGATGTTGCTTTACAAAAGACAATACACTCTGCCCAAAAAAAACCGAGTACATGTGATGTGTACTCTAATGAAAATCGAAATATGATTTCATGAAACAGAGTACTATTGTACACAAAAGAGATAATCAGAATGAACAATGAACCATGTACAAAAGAAGTTATATATTTCAATAATGAAGCATGTACAAGAGTGTGGCAAACCACTGTCATATATGACGCTTTTACAAAATGTGGCAAAGCAATGTAGTGCCATATGGAAATCAAATACAAAATATTGGTCTTCCACTCAAAGAACGTTCCATATCAACAGTCCTGCAACAAAGAACATTAATGCAATGAGATAAATTCACATGAAAATTACAAACAACAAGTAAAAACCAAGTTTATAAATTAATTACCTCATCGCAAATGCTCCCATGAAACTACCGCACCGCATCCCTCCAAGTCCTGCAATAGTGCAGTCAACCCATGACTATATCCGTAAGACTCCTCTGTTCGTGTTGGAGGACGACCCATTGCCAGCTCCTGAAACAAATATAAAAAGATTAGAGAAACATATATGAGAAATTTAACACAAATAAATTCAATAAATGAAATGGTACTTACAAACTCATGACGCATCGTGTCGTATCCGCCGCTGCCCAAATGTGACGGTCCAATGGTGTCTAGATGTGTGGCTGCGGCATTTCGCTGTTGGCGATATCGATCAGGAGTCTGTTGCTGCTCGTCACGAATCATGTCCCACTCCTCAGCATCTAACCATACACGCTTTGGTAAGCCTTCTCTGAATGCATCAGGAGCCTCGGATCGTCGATGCGACATGACCTCACGTGCGGTGTGGAGAATCCACTCTGAACTGACAATCGACTGTCCATCGGCTGGTCGGAACTCCTGGTAAATCGTCTGTGTGATATAATTCTTCCGATATTTATCCTATTCACTCCATTTCAGCATGATGGAGTGTCCAAAATGGATGGAGCAAAGTTGTCGTATGCGTGCACGCATTGCTTTGCCAGACGCATCCATCACCGGAGCTCCATCTCGGATACTTTACACCTTGGAGTCATCATGGTCATGAGCACCCCGAGGTGTACGTGGTGTACTGCGTGGTGTACTGCATGGTGTACTGTGTGGCATACCTACATCTGAGGTACTCGTCCTAGGAGTAGAAGCGGGCGACACAACGTCCGTCGCACTGCCTCCACAACAACCGCCTCCTCCGCCTCCAGACCTACCTGTAGATCCACTCCTAGAACCTCCTGCTCCAGAGCGTGACCTCGATCTACGTGACGGGCCAGACCCTGTATTGCACTGAGGTGTCGAACGCACATGTCTACTAGTAGACCCAGAAGGAGATGGCTGCAAAGATGGTCGTGGTGGAGTCACAAAGCTAGGAGAGATACCTCCTACGGGAGTAGCACCACCCGCAGGAGTGACATTGGTAGGAGTGACACCGGCGGGAGTGCCGCTGGCGGGAGTGAGGCCAGCGGGAGTGAGGCCGGCAGCAGTAAGGCCGCCAAGAGTGAGGCCGGGAGGAGTGCTACCACGAGCGATCCAATACTATGATGCAACGGCCATATACGCACGAGCGACCTGAGAGATGAACTCCAAAAACTGCTCCTCTATCATGGAATGTGGAGTGACTGGAGGGCTGTCTCCCATCGTGCTCTGTAATAAAAGAACTCAAATAATTAGCATGCGATAAGAAAAATAATATAGGGAATAAACAAAAAAAAACAAAAATTAGTATGTACAAGTGTTTTATTCAAAGTCCTCTATTCTAGCATCCTCTTGAAGATCCGATGCACCGAGAATATCTATCTCTATATTGATGGCTTCTGAATCGCTTGCTATGCTGGTTTCCTCCTGATCATCGTCTATTGCTTCGTCTTCTCGAACAATGAACTCTTCTTCAATGACCTCTTCTTCTCGAACAATGATCTCTTCCTCCTCTACTATCGAATGAATATCTGAGTCCACTAGAGATGGACTTTCTTCTACATCTATGTTTTCAAAAATTTGTCTACTACGTGGAGCGACTTGTAAAACAAATAGCCACTGTGGGTCTTTTGAATCTGGTATAAAAACAACTTGCTCACAGTGTTCGGGAAGTACAAATGTATCCCTTTCATCTGTCCATAATCTTGTGGAGTCAACTTGAAGCAAACCGCTCTTATTCCGTCTCACTGTTGCGTTTCTTCCAGAGGTGACTACTTTGAACCATTTCACGTCAAAAACAAAGTAATCAAACTTTCTGAAAGATAGTTTCAAGATGTCTTGAATCACACCACAATAATCTAACTCGCCTTTTAGAGCATTATCATCTCTTGCACTCACTCTACTTTTTTGCAAAAAAATCACCATCACTCCACTATCAAAAGTAGACCTATTTTGATCGATTCATGCGATTCAAAAGTGTCCTCCATGAGACCATAGTGCACCGTATTTAATATACTCCCAATCACATCCTTTTGCGAGTTCTTCTTCTTCTTCAGAGATATCTTCACCCGCTGCCTTTGCTTGTGAAACCGCTGCATCTAGCCATCTGCTCGTTGGAAAAGGTGGGAGAGGTCGAAGATTTTCTGGAAGAGGCAAAAATCAAGTGGAACGATTTCTTCGAAACTCAGCTCTTTCCTTTGCGTTAGTTTCCTTGGCAAGTTCATACCTTTCTAACCACTTTTGCATAGGCTCAAAGTTAACTATGCAAAACTTCATTCCCTTCTCGTTGAAAGCTGCATCCATTTTTCTTTGCAATCCTTTACCTTGTGGTTCATCGCCTACGAGACAAACATCTTCATCATCGCTCCATAAGCGAGGCATTTCGGGATCCGATATACGTAGAAACTCACTTATGAATACAAGAGATTCTTGTACAAGCCATCCCTCTGCCATGCTACCCTCTGGACGTGCTCTCTGTCGAACAAACCCTTTTAATGTCTTCATAAAGCGCTCTAAGAAGAGCATCCATCGACTATGGACATTTCCTGTTATTGCAACTTCATCTACTACATTAACCAGTAAATGAAGTTGAATAGTGAGAATACTTGTGGGAAATTATTTCTCTACCATACAAACAGCCTCGATAGCATTGAGTTTCTCACTCTCTATGCTATCTCTATTTATCTCTTTAGAAAATATCCACCGTACTAAAGAACTAATTTTATAAATGATTTTTTGTACATCCTCTGAAAGACAATCTTTTAGGGCTACAGGGAGCACAAACTGTAAAAACTTGTGCCAATCATGAGACTTGAGTCCTGCAAGATCGTCGTTTCGTGTGAAAGAAGTCTTTAGACATCTCATGCATCCAGTAGGTGTAGGAAACTCTGAAATTGTTTTCTTCACTTGTTGCTCTTCCATCCTGCAAAGCACCCAAGGATCTCTTGGTAAGGATACTGTTCCGTTGGGCTTAGTAAATGCCCACAACTCTTGCATACGACCTCGCTCTTCTAAGTCGTCCCTTTGTGCTTTGCTTTCTTTCTTTCCCATCAAAGTTTTCCAAAGAATCTCTCCCACATTCTTGAAAATATGCATCGGTTCTACCAAATGATTGATCACCAATTCACTCCAATAAGGGAGTTCATGAAAAATGGACAACTGTTTCGTGCTATCAACTGGATTTTCTGAATCCCACAGTTGTTTCCAATCGCTAGCTTTCATTTGGTGTTGCGCTTGTTGACCAATTTGTCCTTCACGTAAAACATGCCCATCAGGCAAATATCTATGATGTCCTTCATAGACAGTTTTACGTAGTGCTTTTGGAATAGCGTGCTTCGAGCCGTGGTCCACATAAAGGACAAGCATGGTAACCCGAAATTGATAAACCTCAACATTCACCATAACCAAGCCAATCATGCATTGTCCACATAAGTATGCCTTGCACTCGCACGTCTCGTCTTCTTATAGGTTGAGACATGTCACGCACAGTAATCCCATCCCATAAAATGCGCAGTTCTTCCAAAAGTGGTGCAAGATATACATCCATGTGTTTTACCTTATACTTACCTGGTACAATAAGAGCTAATAATAAATGACCTTTCTTTGTGGCCAACCATGGTGGGATATTATAATTGACCAAACATACAAGCCATGTGCTCCATGAAGAAGTGTGTAATCCAAATGTATTCACTCCATCCATAGCTAGGCCTAGACGTATGGACCGAGGCTCACTAGCAAACTCTGGCCACTTACTATCTATGTGCTTCCAAGCATCAGAGTCAGCTGACACTCGCATTACATTATCTGTAGACCTGCTCTTTGTATGCCATGGCATTAACTCAGCTATAGATTTGCATCTAAGCATGTTCTTAATTCGTGGAATGATAGGAAAGTGGTGAAGAACCTTTGCGGGGTTTGCTTTGCCTATAACGTCCTCTCTAAATCTATTTGCTCCACACTTTGGACATACCTGGAAATGCTCATACTCATTCCGAAAGAGAATGCAATCATTCAAACAAGCATGAATTTGAGTATAATCCATTCCAATGGACTGTAAAAGTTTTTTCGCATCTCCATTTGTTGGAGGCATGTCATTTCCCTATGGCAAAAATTGATCTTTAAGAAGCTTGCAATAAGCAATTAAAATGATATTAGTAAATGAAGTTATTATGATACAACAATGAAAGCCAATTTGTTCTCCACTTACCTAAACAATTTAGTGACACTACTATCTGACCATCCATAAATGGATTGCAGATTGAGCATCGCGAGTGAAGCACGTAGTACAGATATCTTTGCTCCATTGTAAAGTGGTAAATGAGCTAATCCTCGCATGTTTTCATATTCTTCATCAACTTCTGATCGTGGAATTTCTGTTGTGTCCATGAAACTCTCGACACCTTCTTCACCATCATGATCATCCATCTCATAAAATGCTTCAAACATCTCTTCCATATGTTCATTCTGTGTAATATTATTAGTGCTTGCTTGTACTTCTAAGTCCTTTTTTGCTCTCTTTTGTCCACGAGAGGTTACTGGTGCATTGTCGTTTGGGTCCATCTGCTCACTTGGGGGACCATGCAAATGATAGCGTAGGTTTTCCAGTCGACTCCTATCAAAGGATCCATACTCTCTAACATGTGCAGTACAAATCCGTCGTTTCCGATAAATTTGATGCTTGCACTGTGTGCAAGGACATGCCATTCTCTCTTCAGGATCGAAAGAAGCCATCTGCTACAATATGGACATTTTAGAACATTTTATAACATTTGTTTTTTTATTAAACCTAAAAATCTAACTCTTCAAGACTTAAATATGAAATACTAAACCTAAATACTTAAATACCTAAAAAAACTTAAAACCCTAATCTATATAGCTATCCTATTTTATCTATATATTCGGATTTTTTCTTGATTGATCCTCTTAATTAAGCTATATGTATGCCTAAACCCTAAAACCTTAATTTTAAAGATCTTTACCTAAATTATGTATATTTCTATACACATGTGTATATACATGTATATATGTATTATATGTGTATGTGTATGTGTGTATATATGTTATGTAGGTGTTAAAACCCTAAAACCCTAATCCAAATGACCTAGAACTAAAACATGTATATATATGTATGCATGTGTATATATATGTGTATATGTATATATATGTGAATATAGATAGGTATATAAGTATGTGTGTTTGTGTATTGTATATATATTCACTCTATTTAAAATGATTAAATTTAAACCTATTCTTATATATTTAATCATATATATTTCATTTATTTATTTAAATGACTAGTTCTTATCATATTTTATTATCTATATATATATTCAGATTTTTTCCTTACTTAATCCTATTTTTATATATTTAATTATAAATATTTAATTAAATTATTTTAAACGTTAGTTCTTTTAATATTTATTTATGTATATAATTATCTTATTATATATATATATATATATATATTTATATATTCAGATTTTTTTCCTTACGTAATCTTATTTTTATATATTTAATTTTATATGTTTAATTATATATATTTAATTAAATCATTTAAAACACTAGTTTTTTTTATATTTATTTATGTATATAAGTATCTTATTTTATATATATATTTATTTATATATTCAGATTTTTTTTCCTTACGTAATCCTATTTTTATATATTCAATTTTATATATTAAATTATATATATTTAATTAAAACCCTAATCTTATAATTCTAGATGTGAAATACTAAACCCTAAAACCCTAATCTTAAATATCTAGACCTAAAATATGTATATTTCTGTATACATGTGTATATACATGTATATATGTATTACATGTGCATGTGTATGTGTGCATATATCTTATGTATGTGTTATAACCCTAAAACCCTAATCTTAAAGATTTAAATCTAAAATATGTATACTTTTGTATGCATGTGTATCTACATGTATGTATGTATTATATGTATATGTGTGTTTGTGTATATATGTTATCTACGTATTAAAATCCTAAAACCCTAATCAGAAAGACTTAGACTTAAATCTGAAATACTAAACCCTAAAACCCTAATTTTAAATATCTAGACCTAAAATATGTATATTTCTATATACATGTGTATATACATGTATCTATGTATTATATGTGCATGTGTATGTGTGCATATATGTTATGTAGGTGTTATAATCCTAAAACCCTAATCTTAAAGATTTAAATCTAAAATATGTATATTTTTGTATGCATGTGTATCTACATGTATGTATGTATTATATGTATAGGTGTGCTTGTGTATATATGTTATCTACGTTTTAAAATCCTAAAACCCTAATCAGAGAGACTTAGACTTAAATCTGAAATACTAAACCCTAAAACCCTAATCTTAAATATCTAGACCTAAAATATGTATATTTCTGTATACATGTGTATATACATGTATATATGTATTACATGTGTATGTGTATGTGTGCATATATGTTATGTAGGTGTTATAACCCTAAAACCCTAATCTTAAAGATAAAATCTAAAATATGTATATTTTTGTATGCATGTGTATCTACATGTATGTATGTATTATATGTATATGTGTGTTTGTATATATATGTTATCTACGTATTAAAATCCTAAAACCCTAATCAGAAAGACTTAGACTTAAATCTGAAATACTAAACCCTAAAACCCTAATCTTAAATATCTATACCTAAAATATGTATATTTCTGTATATATGTGTATATACATGTATATATGTATTATATGTGCATGTGTATGTGTGCATATATGTTATGTAGGTGTTAAAACCCTAAAACCCTAATCTTAAAGATTTAACCCTAAAACCCTAATCCTATTTTTATATATGTGATGTAAACAAAAACTTCAAAATGAAAATAGGATTATATGTGTGTATGTATGCATGTGTGTATATATGTGTGTGTATGTATGCATGTGTACATGTGTGTGTGTATGTATACATGTGTATACATGTGTGTGTATGTGTATGCGTGTGTATGTAGGCATGCATGTGTGTGCATGTGTGTGTACGTGTGTGTATGTATGCATGCATGTATGTGTATGTGTGTGTATGTGTATGCATGTGTATACATGTGTGTGTATGTATACATGCATGTGTGTATATGTGTGTATGTATGCATGTGTGTATATATGTGTGTATGCATGCATGCCGGTATATGTGTGTGTATGTATGCATGTATGCATGCATGTGTGTATATGTGTGTATATATGCGTGTGTGTATGTATGTGTGTATATGTGTGTGTGTATGTGTATGTATGCATATGTGTATATATGTGTGTGTATGTTTGTGTGTATGCATGTGTGTGTATGTATGCATGTCTGTAAATTTATGTGTGTGTGTATGCATGCATATGTGTATATGTGTGTGTATATGTAAGCATGCATGTGTGTATAGGTGTGTGTATGTAAGCATGCATGTGTGTACATGTATATGTGTATGTATGCATGTGTAAATTAATGTGTATCTGCCTTTCTCTTCTCTCTCTCTTTCTCTCTCTCTCTATCTTTCTTTCTCTCTCTCTCTCTCTTTCTCTCTCTCTCTCTCTCTCTCTCTCTCTCTCTCTCTCTCTCTCTCTCTCTCTCTCTCTCTCTCTCTCTCTCTCTCTCTCTCTCTCTCTCTCTCCTTCTCTCTCCATCAATAGCGAATAAAAGAATCACTTACAAGTATGTCCCTCTTTGAATCGTTGTCGTCAAAGCGTAATGTAGGTCGTCTCTCGTCCAATTCCAAACAATTGACGCCAAAGAACTTCTGCAAAATCAACGAAAAGAGAAATTAGAAACCCTAAAGCATAGAGAAACACAAATGCTAACAATACGCGCAACACTTACCAAGATGTGAGATCTAAGCCGAGAGAGTGTGTGTGTGTGTAGAGAGAGAGATCCGTGTGTGTGTATGTGCACAAGACAATGCAGGTTCCCGCACGCAAGTTCGACAGTAGACCGACAGTACTGAAACATGCGCAAAAATGTGAAGTTTTGCTCTCGGGTTCGCGGTATGTTTAAAACTCGCCGCCGATATGGACGTCGGTATACGCTGTCGTCGGGATGTCGAGAAAAGGAGGGTGAGAGGATTGGACATGAGAGGCCTAGATACACTCATATGTCATGGGTTTTTGAATTTCAAAGAAGTGACTTCATTGCAGAGTATACTTCGATTTATACACATGAATCACTCGTAAGATTCAAGAAAACTATGTCTTACTCAACGATCCTAACTTTCATGGTTTCATATGAAGCTTCAAACAAATAGCTTGAAGAATCGATATAAGCATCCCTCCGGTAGTTCTCATCGTCGCATGAGTCAAAGCAAGGAGGTAAAACTTAATTCAAAGCAGTTCAAAGTAAACTTCAAATGCATAAGTAGTGCGTTTAGCAATATCCATTTAAGCATTGCTATTTGGTAAATCCATTTAAGCATTGCTAATTGGTGCAGCATGACCAAAATTATTTTAAAAGCAGAGAAAATACACGTGTATTAAATAATAGATATCCTTCTACAGATCGATGCTTATAATAGTGCGCAGTTCTATTTCAAAACTCAAATTCTGTAAACTTTAATAAACAAACCATTAAGCGTCCGATCTATGCTGACACTTAATTCCGCATGCGCTATTAGTGCTCATACAGAAATAATAACAGAAGCGTAGACATTCTGAATGCTCTCAAAATTACAAATTCAATTTTAGTACGTCTTTGCAATTTGATAAACTGGTAACGTTCTCTGATAAACTTGAATTCTTCTCTCTTTTCTACGCAAGGTTAGTTGGCAAACCTTCACATTAAACAAAAATCGATAACAATTTGGATTTATGCTGATAAGACATCGAACAATAATTAAGTACTAGATAAACATATATATTAAACAAACAAAGAGAGTTCGTCACTCAAGATTGCCTTTCAGATTCATTAGAACGAAAGCATGGCTGCAATAATTTGCGTCTCTATCATCGGTGATGCAGACTAAAAGAAGAACGGTCCTTTGATATTCTACATGTAATGACAAAAGCGTCTGTTTTTTAAGTATTCTACGAAGTACAGCACATGCCTTTTGCAATGCAGCCTATGCTGGTTTCACGTTTGGCAGCAAGATTATCGTACTCCATAGACATAATGTGTATAGAATTTTATTGGATTGATTCCACCAACTTCGTTTTCTAGGTACCTGATTGAAAACTGTACATATTGTTTATGTGATCATACTAAGGATGCGAACTGGACTCCACATATCTTCGCTATTTAAGCATCAGATTTGAACTGATCGTATGAAACATGCCTCACTATTTTATCATCAGTATTGTTACAAAGAAGGTGAAAAACGGACTTGACTTCGAAATCTCATAGCGATAGGGGTAGATACTTATCTGCTTGATCAATCATCTCTTCCTATGAACTGCTTGTGCAGATCCTCTTCGCACGAACCCCAAGAGTTGTCTTCTTTTGATCTGCCTTTGTTCTCTAGCGCACCTTTCTCTGCCTTTGTGCGTATGTCTTCGGTTATCATATTTTTTGTCCTTGATTTCAGTTGATGGTTGATCAGCACGTCAATCCTCCAAGCTCTAGAACATGCACCTTCCTCCTTCCTTCCAGGTGATCAGCATAGTTTCCTGAAAATAATCTGTGAATTGCCTCCGTTATCTGTCGTTGTTGTCAAATTCTGAGCACTAAAGATAACCTTCGTTCGTTCAAAAACTTCCCAGTAGCTCAAAACTCATGTGCTTCTTCAATTCTCCTCAGCATCCAGCCTGTTGAAAAGTATCTCCCTTGAACAGTTGCACACGCCATACTGTCGCTTTTTCTTCCAGATTGCTCTGCTTTCCCCCATGGGGACACAATTTAAGACTGTTACTGTCGGACGAGTATCAACTTAGAATAGTCCTTATTCAAACTGCTACATCACTTGTTGGTTTACATCTATAAATCTTTGCAGAAGTCGTCCAAAGATCTCTGCTGCAACTTCGATGTGTCTGCCACACCATATACTCTGTGGCACTCGTTCTTTATAAGTATTCACATGTGCTACATAATTATGCGTATGATAAGAAGATATGAAGGCAGCACCAGAGCTTCGTGATGCTATGCCTGGATATGCCGAAGATAGGTATCTCAAATTTGCATGACTCTCGAAGAGGTAGCAATCATACAGGACAGGTTTCCTCCCTTCAGAGCCCTACAATAGACAACACCGACGCCCTTTCTTCCCAAGAACCGTGAAGCAGAAGAGAGAAACATGAGAGTAGGAATCCACACTTTTCTTCTCTCCCTGTGTCTGCTGCAGACCATTGCCTCCATTACGAGCAGGCCATCGTCAGATTTCTTTCTCCCTCCTTCACAGAATGCACCGTCCGTCCTTTCTTGCGATCCTCATGTCCCAAAAAAAAGAATTAAAAAAAACAAACACTCCACGTATACATTCTATATGCATTCTAATTATTTATGCACTTAAACATATTCGATGGCATATATGTTCATACGTTCGGATATGCATTATAAATATGTGCATGCCATCACGATCATGGATGCACAACATACTCACAACCACAAACATCTGCACACACAATGCATGCATTACACACACCTTTGCAAGTACGCACACATTAATGATATGTATTAGTACTATTATATATATGCACATAAGCACACATGCACACAATACACATCAAGAATCATAAACATATGCACATGTATGCATATTCTCTAATTCAGTTATGTCTATGTAGGTACATGAAAAATGCAATGGAAAGCCAATGATTGGCCTAGAACTCAGACATCATCAAACATGCAATGGGAATCATTTTCTAAGATAGAAATCACCAATGTTTGTTTCTCTTGTTTGAGTTCATATCGTTTAAATGCTTTAGTTCAGCTTTTAATCGGTACTTTTGAATGGTTTGCAAGCTTCTATGCCAAATCTTGACGACATCCACCCCCTCTGAACCTGTGCATCCTACGGATGCGCCAACCTTGCATACATAACATCAAACACAAGCAAGGATCAAGTAGTCATAGCATATAAACAAGACTTAAAGAAAATTTTAACTTGATGCATGAAATCTGAAAACACATTGAACTTGGCATACATTAAGAGAAGAGGGTAGACAAAAACATCTCATACAACATATCAGAATACACTAATGCACTTAGACTAGAAATCATATGAGTAAATCGAAAACTTCTTAGTTCTTTCGTTAACTCGACCCGGTCAAATCTAGTAGCCTATCGGAAGCATTTGCATATACCAGTCTTCACTAACTCGATTTATGAAACTCGATTCTGGCTTCCCTATTGATCTTCCATCATCTGAACCCCATCAGACCTTTTCTTCTTTTTCTCTTATTTTTATTCTGTTTTTCTTTATTTTAATTCTTTATCCCAGCTCAACCTTTATACCTTTGCTTTTATTTTTATTTATTTATTTTTCCACATTTTTCGGCCTATGTCGAAATCGGATGCGACTCGTGGACCTGACCACCCGGCCAGGTTTAGACCACCCATCTACCGATTCGACATAGCGCACGATTCACAATGTCAGCCTCATACGAAATCAACGTCAGCTCGTGGCTCTGACCACCCGGTCAGAGTGACTCCACCCGCCTATCAACCCGTATGAGCACGTAACAACATGTAGGTTAGGCCATACGACACAACTAGCGTCAGCTCGTGGCCCTGATCACCCGACCAAGGTAGTTCCACCCGCCTACTAGCTCATCGCAGCACCCAACAACACATACACATACACATAGATAGCTGGCTGGTATAAGAATTCTTTTCTCAAGATATATTCTGTCTGAAGATTAGGTCAGATGAGAGATCAAGAGTAGAAGTCGAAGTGTCTCACTCATCAAGTGCTCGTAAACACTACTATATACAGATACTTAGTCTAGGTCTTCCCTTCACCTTCCTAGGTCTTGCTCTCGAAAGTTCTAGTCCATCTTCTAATCTTACTCATATAATCCTGGTCCTTATACATTACATGTAATCTAATTAGTGGTACGAGATTTTTGTTCTTCTTAATTTTTCTTAATTATGCATTTATTTACATGTTATATGCCCAACCCATGTAGTCTTTTCATATGGATATATATATACATACATACACATATATACATGAGAGAAAAGGAAACTGAAACAATAACATCTCACCAGTATAAAGTCAGAAGCCGCTTGAGCTTGTCGCATCCAATCTCCTTTTCTTGTTTCATTCTGAGTCGCTATCTTCAATGTATTGATTTGATTCCTGTTTCTTTCTTCAAATCAAAGCAAAAACATAAGATATATACATTCCTATTTAGTAAAACATTCCTTTAAGCTTTATGGAATTTTATTGAAAAAGATTCTTCCTTCAATCTCACCTTCATTAAAACATACTCACCAAAGAAACTGTGCTTGAAAAGAAGCCATCTCTGAACTGCATCAATCAAGGTAGCATTCTTAAATAAGTTAGATATGTGTACAAGCCACTTCATTTTCTTGTCCATCTCTTGGTGGCTTGTTTGGTATGCATAACTCTTAGAAAATTTGAAAACCCATGTTTCAATCATTTGAGGATAGTTGTCTTTATTTATAATACTCTCGCTTGCATAATATGGGATTACTCTGGACAAATCAAGAGCACAAAAATATAGAGTTTTCATTTTTAATGAGCTTAAGCCATCTTCAAAAAGTTCCTTTAAGGATTCATTTTCATCCATTTCACATTTGAAGTCATTTGGGGAAATTTCTCTACTTGTATCATCTTGAATTAAACCTGTCTCTTCATTGGAACGAGAGTTTCGAGTAGATTCATTGGATTCCCTCATCAAGTAGAAGTGAACATCATGCTCGGATGATAATATATAATCATTTTTGTCTTCCAATCTATCATGATTCCTTTCTACTTGACCCCCAGCAATTATGGTATCTGCTTCTTTCTCTAGTCTTTCCAAGAATTCTTCATCATTGGTATGATCCCAAATCATCTCTCCTTCAACATGAAGAGAATCCATATCCTCATAATCAACAAAATCTTGATCTTCAACTTCTTTATCCAAAATGCCATCATAGGATTCTACATCCATCTCCATCAATTCTTTCTCGTTCTCTTCAGAGGATGTACTTATTCCACCTTCTTCAATTATTGATTCTTGCTCAAGTATCTCATCATGTACGAGAATCTTGACATATACACCCAAATCAACTTGAGCTTCATCGTTGCAATCGTTTGACTCAATAGTTTTACATTGGATATCCTTCAATGCTATACACACATCAGATTTATCATATGTCACAATAAACATTTCATCTGTCACTTTATGCTCAATTTCTTCAACGTGTGGACTCAACTCAACATGATTATTTTTGACATACATATCAGTATTTAGAGGAATGATCAATGGTATTTTCTCATCCTCCTCATGTTCATTCATATTTCTCTCTTCATGGAATGTGGCATCATTTACATACATATCATTAATTTGAACTCCATCCAACTTATCCTCTTTTTTATGTGTAGGATCTTTGTCCAATGTGACATCGCTCAAAAGAATATCAGTATTTTGATCTTGATCTAGACTATCAGTAGGATTAGGATCATGCTTATCACCATCGCCATACATATCACTATCTAGAGGACTTATCATTTGTACATCCTCTAGATTAGCATCATACTCATCTTCGTCATCACATATTTCAATCTCTAGAGGACTCATTATTTGCATGTCCTCCTTCATATAAGTAAGTTCATTTTCTTGCATCTCTGTATGCATGTATAATGTGGATTCCTGCATATCCATTTCCTTACCCATCGGATCTTTTATTGACAGGTCCTTAGATTCAACATCATGTTCCATGGGAGTTTCTTCATGTAATTCAGTCATTAGATCAGAAGTTCTATCCGAATCTTGTGTTAGAAGGGGATCATCACCATCAAGTGACATCCAATCATACTCCACATCTTGCCTGATGTCATCACGTAAGGATGCATCTCGAGCTCGATCTTCAGACATATTTATTAGGTTCTCTATTTGTGTCTCATCTTTTATCTCCATTTGGTCACCTATGAGCCTTCTAGATATCTCTATCTCTTTGTTTGCATCTTGATATGTTTCTTGATTTGTTTGATTATCTTTTATTCGATGTGAGGAGTTTATCGGAGTAGAGGAAGCTTCATCTTGATTTCTTGTTGGGTTTTGTTGGTTTTTGTTTTGTTTTATGTTTATTGTTTGTTTGGTTTGATGTTGGTTTAGTTTGGTTTGATTTTGATTAGCTTCCACTTGCTCCTTTGATCCTCCCATCTTTGGGCTTTGTCCACTTATGGTACCTAAAGATGTAATCATTGTAAAGAAGTCTAGGGGCTCTTGGCACCTTGTAACCTTTGAGGTTATATCGATCGCACTTTTAGAAGTTTCTTCATATTTCCCATCATCACTATAGATATCAAGCCCAAGCATATCTACTTCATGCCCAAATGGGGTCTCTACAACCTCATGGACTTGAACATTATCCACGATTGGTAAAATGCTTGGAACATGGTTATAATTTTCATCTGTTTGAAGACCTGTTCTCCAATCATTTAGAAATTTCTCAATTGTTTGTTGTTTCTTTACGTATTTCATCACAGCTTCATGGACGAGCATCCAATCCTCTATGAGCCCCGAGTCCGAGTCTATATCTTGTAGAAGCGGAATTAGTTCTTCTCGGGCATTAACATCGATTGTTCGAAGAAACAACGAAACCCTTTCATGACTTATGCACCTCTTATCCTGCTCAGAAAGATCATCATATTGTCGCTCAAACTCTTCTTTGATCTCGAGAATTGGTTGGTCTTTGGGCATATGAACCCACCTCAGGAAAGATCTACGAGTTACTTTATCAAGATCCTCTAGCATAAACTGCTTGAGGAGTGTCGCTTTGTATTGGGACCATGTCGTTTGATTTATTCGCATTATTTGGTCTCGCATGTCATATCCCGACACATAGATAAAGTTTTCACATAATTCTTTTTCCGTCATCGGACTCAAGCCTATACCTAAGTATTTTGCCTCGAGTTCATACTCTTTACAAAACTTGGAGACATTTTTGCCATTGAAAAACCCACATCGCTTGGTTGAACGGTCATGAAGAGAGTGGATGGCTTTTTGACGCCTATCCTCTTCCTGAAAGCGTATGAACTGAGCTAAGAATACTTCCATACTTAATGTATAGGTTTGCTAAATTTTAGTCATCAACTTGATTCGTCACTTTGTTCACTCTATGATCCACTCACCCCCTCCTTTCACGTCGGGTTCACCAGGTATGTCGTCGGGATGTCGAGAAAAGGAGGGTGAGAGGCTTGGCCATGAGAGGCCTAGATACACTCATATGTCATGGGTTTTTGAATTTCAAAGAAGTGACTTCATTGCAGAGTATACTTCGATTTATACACATGAATCACTCGTAAGATTCAAGAAAACTATGTCTTACTCAACGATCCTAACTTTCATGGTTTCATATGAAGCTTCAAACAAATAGCTTGAAGAATCGATATAAGCATCCCTCCGGTAGTTCTCATCGTCGCAGGAGTCAAAGCAAGGAGGTAAAACTTAATTCAAAGCAGTTCAAAGTAAACTTCAAATGCATAAGTAGTGCGTTTAGCAATATCCATTTAAGCATTGCTAATTGGTAAATCCATTTAAGCATTGCTAATTGGTGCAGCATGACCAAAATTATTTTAAAAGCAGAGAAAATACACGTGTATTAAATAATAGATATCCTTCTACAGATCGATGCTTATAATAGTGCGCAGTTCTATTTCAAAACTCAAATTCTGTAAACTTTAATAAACAAACCATTAAGCGTCCGATCTATGCTGACACTTAATTCCGCATGCGCTATTAGTGCTCATACAGAAATAATAACAGAAGCGCAGACATTCTGAATGCTCTCAAAATTACAAATTCAATTTTAGTACGTCTTTGCAATTTGATAAACTGGTAACGTTCTCTGATAAACTTGAATTCTTCTCTCTTTTCTACGCAAGGTTAGTTGGCAAACCTTCACATTAAACAAAAATCGATAACAATTTGGATTTATGCTGATAAGACATCGAACAATAATTAAGTACTAGATAAACATATATATTAAACAAACAAAGAGAGTTCGTCACTCAAGATTGCCTTTCAGATTCATTAGAACGAAAGCATGGCTGCAATAATTTGCGTCTCTATCATCGGTGATGCAGACTAAAAGAAGAACGGTCCTTTGATATTCTACATGTAATGACAAAAGCGTCTGTTTTTTAAGTATTCTACGAAGTATAGCACATGCCTTTTGCAATGCAACCTATGCTGGTTTCACGTTTGGCAGCAAGATTATCGTACTCCATAGACATAATGTGTATAGAATTTTATTGGATTGATTCCACCAACTCCGTTTTCTAGGTACCTGATTGAAAACTGTACATATTGTTTATGTGATCATACTAAGGATGCGAACTGGACTCCACATATCTTCGCTATTTAAGCATCAGATTTAAACTGATCGTATGAAACATGCCTCACTATTTTATCATCAGTATTGTTACGAAGAAGGTGAAAAACGGACTTGACTTCGAAATCTCATAGCGATAGGGGTAGATACTTATCTGCTTGATCAATCATCTCTTCCTATGAACTGTTTGTGCAGATCCTCTTCGCACGAACCCCAAGAGTTGTCTTCTTTTGATCTGCCTTTGTTCTCTAGCGCACCTTTCTCTGCCTCTGTGCGTATGTCTTCGGTGACTTCTGAAGTTGAGCAATTTAAACCAAAATTTCACATCTTCTCTGTCCATGACACCCTTAAACAAGAATCATATTTTTTGTCCTTGATTTCAGTTGATGGTTGATCAGCACGTCAATCCTCCAAGCTCTAGAACATGCACCTTCCTCCTTCCTTCCAGGTGATCAACATAGTTTCCTGAAAATAATCTGTGAATTGCCTCCGTTATCTGTCGTTGTTGTCAAATTCTGAGCACTAAAGATAACCTTCATTCGTTCAAAAACTTCCCAGTAGCTCAAAACTCATGTGCTTCTTCAATTCTCCTCAGCATCCAGCCTGTTGAAAAGTATCTCCCCTTGAACAGTTGCACACGCCATACTGTCGCTTTTTCTTCCAGATTGCTCTGCTTTCCACCATGGGGACACAATTTAAGACTGTTACTGTCGGACGAGTATCAACTTAGAATAGTCCTTATTCAAACTGCTACATCACTTGTTGGTTTACATCTAGAAATCTTTGCAGAAGTCGTCCAAAGATCTCTGCTGCAACTTCGATGTGTCTGCCACACCATATACTCTGTGGCACTCGTTCTTTATAAGTATTCACATGTGCTACATAATTATGCGTATGAGAAGAAGATATGAAGGCAACACCAGAGCTTCGTGATGCTATGCCTGGATATGCAGAAGATAGGTATCTCAAATTTGCATGACTCTCGAAGAGGTAGCAATCATACAGGACAGGTTTCCTCCCTTCAAAGCCCTACAATAGACAACGCCGACGCCCTTTCTTCCCAAGAACCGTGAAGCAAAAGAGAGAAACATGAGAGTAGGAATCCACACTTTTCTTCTCTCCCTGTGTCTGCTGCAGACCATTGCCTCCATTACGAGCAGGCCATCGTCAGATTTCTTTCTCCCTCCTTCACAGAATGCACCGTCCGTCCTTTCTTGCGATCCTCATGTCCCAAAAAAAAGAATTAAAAAAAACAAACACTCCACGTATACATTCTATATGCATTCTAATTATTTATGCACTTAAACATATTCGATGGCATATATGTTCATACGTTCGGATATGCATTATAAATATGTGCATGCCATCACGATCATGGATGCACAACATACTCACAACCACAAACATCTGCACACACAATGCATGCATTACACACACCTTTGCAAGTACGCACACATTAATGATATGTATTAGTACTATTATATATATGCACATAAGCACACATGCACACAATACACATCAAGAATCATAAACATATGCACATGTATGCATATTCTCTAATTCAGTTATGTCTATGTAGGTACATGAAAAATGCAATGGAAAGCCAATGATTGGCCTAGAACTCAGACATCATCAAACATGCAATGGGAATCATTTTCTAAGATAGAAATCACCAATGTTTGTTTCTCTTGTTTGAGTTCATATCGTTTAAATGCTTTAGTTGAGCTTTTAATCGGTACTTTTGAATGGTTTGCAAGCTTCTATGCCAAATCTTGACGACAACGCGTCCGTAGTTCTCAGTAAATTACCGATGCTTATACCGATGCTCATACCGACGCTCATACCGACACCTATACCGACGCTTATACCGGCGGCTACGGACCACACCGACGATCCGTTTAAAACGGTCATACTGACGGTCACTTGACCATCGGTATCTCTTAGTGAGATTTTCCGAGGGCTATACCGACGCCGACTATGACCGTCGGTATATGCAGCGTCGGTATGCCCCTCATATGTTGTAGTGTTACCTTAGCTAAAGTAAGAATAAAAACCTACATTGAATGGGTTCTTTTTTTCCACCCATCCTTTAAAATTATTTTTCCATCCTTCAAAATCTTCTAGATAAATTTGGTCCTCCCATTTTACTAATGATGTAATACCTTCATAGCTAACTGATACTTAATATTTTTATGCAAAAGAGGTAGCAGCAGAGTCATTAGTTTGACTAAAATAGGAGAAACATATGTGTCAAGAGGATTCTAAAGGTTTGGTGGACAATTCTAAAGGCTAGATGCACAAAACATCTTCATTCGATACAGGTATGTATAATTCGACCTTACTCTCATAACATGCATATGTGTGTATATGTGTGTGTATGTTTATGTGTGCATATATATATATATATATATATATATATATATATATATATATATATATATATATATATATATATATATATATATATATATATATATATATATATATATATATATATATATATATATATATATATATATATATATATATATATATATATATATATATATATATATGCATATAGACATAGATAAATAGATAGAAAATTGAAAATTATACCTTAATAGTGTCGAAAGAGATACATTACTCCATCCAAAACGATTTTGAAGATTGAGAATAAGTAATCTCGCACTTAGTCATGTCAAATGAATTCCTTCATAGACATGCTTTAGACATTCCTCTTGAAGATATTTCTCATTTTTAGAAATATCAATGCTGTCACTGTCATTTTGATACCAATCCTCAATAAAATCTGCCATGCAATCATCTTCATCATTGTCGCACAAATCTTGTAACTTATCTTCTTTTGAATATAGATCTTTCAACCTTGAATATTCCACAGGATCAATTTCGTGTAGCCTCCTCATAGAAGCTTCTGATAAATGAGGCCTTGCTCACAATTGTGAATGGTGTGGAGGCATATCATGAACATCATACATTGGAATCTATACACATGAATAAATTTCATTAGTATTCCATAAATGAATAAAAAGTAAACTTTAAACATAAAATTAAGTATATAAGTTATTAAATATGGATAGAAAATTTTCATTCTCTCTAGCTAAAAGGTGCTCTTGGAGGTCCGCGCCATCCATAATTCACTAATAGTTCATCACTAGCATGTAATGTAGTAATAGCATTGACAACTATGTATCTTGATACATCTCTACTCATGTATGGTGATTCATGAATTTTTTCACGCTCCTAAAATTTGCAATTAGTCCTTGAACTATTATGTAACCCTCGACTACTATTTATTAAACCTCCTACATTTCCATGCGTGTAAGGTCTTCCATCAATATATAATCTTTCATTTTCTGCATGTGAAATCCTTCTACTAGTAAGGGATGCTGCATTCAAGCATATTCCATAAGTACTCATGCTTTGAAAATAACGTGCAAGTCAATGCCAATGTCCCCATCCATATATAGGACCACAAAATGACATAAGAGTGACTTTAGAGTTCGGAGGCACATAAAAATCCTCTACAATAAAGAGACCACGATCAGCATTAGTAATAATGGATGGAGCAATCATATAGCGATTACCTCAAAAGTTGAAAACCTCTCCATCTAAAGGAAGTGGCCCTCTATTCCATCCTCCATGTCTTCTTCTATCATATGTTTGTACTAGAGAACGATCACGAGCTGGCAATGGATAATCTCCAGCCCTTTCATTCTCTAAACCAAGAGGTAGAGGATTTCTAGAAACCTCTACTTGTAATTGATAAACAGCAACTCCATGACGTTTACGAGTTATATTAACATTATGAGAAAAATTATCATCATCATCATCGAGCAAGTATTCCTGTATATCAATAGTAATTTGATTTTGTATATGGTTTTTAAATAAAATAATGACATTAATTTATAGAAGAAATACATACCCAAGCATTATGACGTTGACCAGGTGATGGTGCATACTCAAAACTACCATACTTTGCCTCATGTTCAATACATTCCAATCGTGGTCTTCGATACATGCCATAACAAGAGTTACACCAACATATAATATGCTCTTGATAGTAAAATTGATCATAATTCCTATCGGAGGACCCATGTCAAGTTGTTGCATGGGTAGGAGGTGCTGGAGTGCCCTCTGATTGATGAGAATTTGATTATAATAAGAAACAAAAAAATATATAAGTTAAAATTAAATGTTTGATATACTTACAGTATATAGTCCTTGCACGATGAGGAGATGGTGGTGGAGATCCATCTGATTGATGAGAATCTACAAAGAATGGTATTTGATATTAATAATCTCATTATTTACATACATAAAAATTCACATATACATATTTACACATACAGAGATATTCACATATACACATTTACACATACACGCATATTCACATATACACAAATACACATTATTGTGGTATAAATGCATGTATTTTGTATGAATGAGTGTATATGCATGCATGTGTGTGTACGTATATATGTGGATATGTATATGTGTGTTTCTGTTATATGTATGTATATGCATATATGTATGTGTTTATGTTCGCATGTATATGTGTATGAGGGTATGTGCATCATTAGGGAGAAAAATGGCCCAAAAAGGGCCGTGTAAGGATTTCAATCAGTTGTGCTTAATCTGGATTAAAGTTGTCAAATCCTTTAAGAAATTCTGTGTAAGTTCATTTAAAACGTATCTTATGAAAATTTTGAAGAGAGAGAAACTCGTATGATAATCATAAAAAGTTTGTGTGATATCTTACGCCTCCAAGTTTGTGCTCATCAGGTGCTGATCAAAATTCGAATTTTCCTCTTGTTCACGGACCTATATAATGTGTGCTTATGACGTTTTGCGCTTTTTTACTCTACTTTTCATAGCAGGCTTGCTTCTCTCTTTCACGTCATTTTAGACACTTGCGGATCACTTTTCATAGCAGATCATGGAGAACCTTAACCCAAATACTCTCGCTCAGCTTTCAAACAATTGAAATCATTGTGAAAAGTTCTATATCAACATTGCAGTTAGTCAAGAGTATGCGACGAGAAGAAAAGTCGGAAGGGCTCTTCATCCTCCTGAAGTGGATGGATTGCGAAAGGAAGGCAAGAAACATATCGACATATGGTTAGATGGATTTGTTTATCCAATTTATCCACAAACTGGAAGGTATCCCGATTTTCATAATCTTCATGATCAGATTAGATTTGTAGGAGATGATGAGGATTGTTTACGAGGCTATTGTTCAAGGCTCTGGGATATTTCAAGGAATTATGTACCATACATAAACTATCTACAAAACACACTACATCAGAAGGATTTACATATGAGGGAGGTAGAAAAGAAATTATCCACTTTATCTTTTGTTGGCAGCCAAGGAACTGAAGGACTCACAAGACAAGGAAGTCAACCATGGGAGTCGGAGCGCAGAGAAGGCACAAGCAGAGAGGGTAGTCAACGAAGATCTGGCAAGTAGGCCATTATTTTTTCATGAAGCTAAAGCATATCCAAGAGGTGGACCCACAAGAAGAAGAAGCAAGTAGGGAGCTCCAAGAAATGTATGTCAAACTGTTAGAAGAAATCCCTACAAAAATAGTGATTTTCATCACTAAAAACCATTGTAAATACCATTTCATATTTTTTTAGCTCCATTTTGTGCAAGCTTGAGGAGCTTTAGAAGTACCTACCTATCAGTTTTCACATTTTTTAGACTTTGTTTGAACCTCCAAATAGGCCAAAGAACCTAAGTTTTAACTAGGCCTGATACTAGGTCTGGACAAGGCCAAAAACTAGTCAAAAACTATAAATAGAGCTAGAGAGCTCATTTTTGAGGTTAGCTTGTAATAGAATTGAACTTGTATGAGCACTTTTGAAGCAATCTAAAAGAACTCCATTGCTTCTCTCTCTTTGTCTTACCTTGTGTGCGCGTGTGTGTGTATGTGTTTGCATGTTAGTGTGCTTCTCACTCACGCACTTGTGCCTTCACTTGCTCGAGGTCATCATACCATCCTCACCTCTTCCCGGATTGACATTAAAGGAGGTGCTACTCATCACTGAGCTACACCAAAATTTGGCGCCGTTGCTGGGGATCGAGCTTTGAGGACGAGCGTGTGATGGTAAGACGTAGAGTTGTGACGTTGGCGTTGTAGGTAATCTCTTTAATTTTTCTTATTTTTCTCTTTCTTACCTCACCATCATCATCACCACCATCATCCTCACCATATCTGATCTCCATCTCCATCATCGCAAAAATTTCAGTTTTTGATCATATCACCTTCTACCTCCCATTTCCCTCATTCCACTTGTGAGAGAGAGCGAGAGAGCGACTTGTGTGCTTGGATTTTTTGCTTGTTTCTTGAGCACTCTTGCAGGTTGTTGCTGTATCACCCTGTCCAGTAGGCTACGCAGGTACGGACGAGCTCGAAGCTGTCTCTGTGTCACCGACATCTGTCGATCGCGATCGACAGAAAAATCGCATATTTGGTAAAACAAAGTACAACATAATGATACACATGTAGAGCACATTCCAAATCACTAAACAAAACTAAAGAATTCTGTGTTTTTCTATCAATCGCGATTGACATCGTCGATCGGGACCGACAGCCACGATCGACAGACCTTGTCAATCGCGACCGACAGCCTAGTTGATCGCAACCGACAGCCCCACGACTGACTGAATACCACATAGGATTCAGTCAATCGCAATCGACACTGTCAATCGCAATCGACACTGTCGATCGCTACCGACTGAAATTTGACGATTGACACCAAAACTCGCGTTACCACGTGTCCATCGCGACAGACACATTCCCGATCAACTAAAATTATGGTGAAAATTCCAGAAAAAGTGTCGATCGTGATTGACACCATCGATCGCGATTGATAGGACTCATGACTGACTCTGTCGATCGCGATTGACACTGTCGATCGCGACTGACATGTCGATCGCGACTAACGTGTCGATCGCGACTGACGTGTCGATGATCACGACTGACGTGTTGATCGCGACCGACAGGCCCCGACGGATACCTCTATCAATCGGGATTGAGAGACCTGTCGATCGTGATTGACAGGCTTTTCAGCCAATTTTCTAGGGTTTATATTACTTGATTTTGGGGAAAATTCTAGGCATACTTATCAAGCAAATAGTAATTTGTGACCCGCCAAGTGCCAAGCAGGGGGATATACATCACCCTACTTGGAGGATTCGCCTGCTTGAAGCCTACCCTGAGATGGTACGCACGTGGAATAACATGCCTCTATATATCAAATATAATCCCTGCTACTGCCCTGTCTTTCGAAGAAGGTCTTGGCCGGAGTACACAAAAACAATTTTGACGATTAAAGGATATGAAAAGTGGTTAAATTATGTGTACCTAGCACCTCCTCATGGCCAACCCACAGTCAACTACATGATTTCAACCATCCGACATAGGGCAGTCAGGTTCAAGAATGTCCCAGATGTGCCTCAAAAGTTTTGAGCTCATGCTGGTTACATTCAGGACATTTAAGAATATCAAAGAACCTCATCTTTCGGCTATTGGATTTAATGAAGGGAGTCAGGACCTAGTCTACGATATGAGCACCACACCATCCATTAACGTCGTATATGCATGGTGATCTCGTATAAAGTATCTACCTGCCTGCTTCAAACAGACGTTTGAAGAAATGTTCATCACAGGGTTCTGGGAATATCATTCCAAGATATTCATTCCCAGACCATCTCATCTATTACAGTTATTTGCGGTGGAACAAGCCCTACATTCCGAGAAGCTACGTATGCCACATCCAGAAGTTCCAGGGCCAGTAGACTGGGATGCCCTACTCACTAATTTGGCTAAAGGGTTGAGAATAGTAGAACATCATTTAGCCACCGACGTTGTGGAGTACTACATCCAATAACCCACTCAACAAGGGTCTGTCAGAAACGACAGACGCGAGAGAGGGGGGGGTGTTGGCAGCCAAGGAACTGAAGGACTCACAAGACAAGGAAGTCAACGAAGGGAGTCGGAGCGCATAGAAGGCACAAGCAAACAGAGTAGTCAATGAAGATCTCGCAAGTAGGCCATTATTTTTTCATGAAGCTAAAGCATATCCAAGAGGTGGATCCACAAGAAGAAGAAGCAAGTAGGGAGCTCAGGAAATGTATGTCAAACTTTTAGAAGAAATCCCTACAAAAATAGTGATTTTCATCACTAAAAACCATTGTAAATACCATTTCATATTTTTGTAGCTCCATTTTGTGCAAGCCAAGGAGTCGTTGAGCTTGAGGAGCTTTAGAAGTACCTACCTATCAGTTTTCACATTTTTTAGACTCCGTTTGAACCTCCAAATAGGCCAAAGAACCTAAGTTTTAACTAGGCTAGACACTAGGTCTAGACAAGGCCAAAAACTAGTCAAAAACTATAAATAGAGCTAGAGAGCTCATTTTTGAGGTTAGCTTGTAATAGAATTGAACTTGTATGAGCACTTTTGAAGTAATCTAAAAGAACTCCATTGCTTCTCTCTCTTTGTCTTACCTTGTGTGCGCGTGTGTGTGTATGTGTGTGCATGTTAGTGTGCTTCTCACTCACGCACTTGTGCCTTCACTTGCTCGAGGTCATCATACCATCCTCACGTCTTCCCGGATTGACATTAAAGGAGGTGCTACTCATCACTGAGCTACATCTTCTCAGTTAGAGTCTTTAAAAAAATGAAAGAAACTCCTATAGGTTTGAGAATTTGGTCAAAATGAGTAAAACCTTTTTTAGATTTGACTGAAAAATCTGGCCAGAAAAAGAAAAGAATGAAAATTGTTAGAGATCATGTGACAAATGTGCTAGGTTTCAATATGTTGAGCAGTTTTGAGCGCGTACATTTCTGTACTGAAACTTTGAGACAAAATGATGTTTTAAGACTATTGAAACAGAATGAAAATACATGCTTGAAATGCTTTGTTTCCCAGAAACTCATGATAGAAATGAATCTGTTACTAGAACCATCTCAAATTTAGAAGATTTGTGATAGCGTCGGAGTGAGTAGGAAAGGTTATAGAGCAATTTCAAAAGTTTGGTGTGAATTTTTAAAATTTAACAAAGTTAGAAGTTGTGGATTGCCTAGACCCCATCATGTAGGAAAGTTTTGGCTCTGCTTGAATAAAAAGTTCACATCAGTATTTGGTGAATATAAACATACTCATGGTAACATGCCTTACAAAGTAGGAAAACAAAAGTTACATTTCACCTACAATGCATTTAACAACATATGGATAGATGTTATAAAACTTAAAACATACATGGTTCAGTTCTATAATATAAAAGAACATGAATGTTGTGGTCTATTGAAATTTGTAATCAAACTTGATGAAGCTGAGCTTAAAAAACATCAAAAGATGGAGAGAATAAGTATTGCACTAATGAACAAAGCTTTGGACCATAGCCTTGGGAAATTGGATACTCCATCTCTCAAAGTACAATCAGAAATGGAGTTATGGTGCGTTGGCTATGCTCAAGTTCCATCTGAGAGCCATAAAACACTTAAATGGTTATTCTCACGGAGAAACATTCCAAATGTTATCCAAAGGCATCATGCAGGAGAATTGTTGAATGTCAAATACTACACGAACTTTCAAGTTGAGTGGCATTTGAGTGGGGACCTAAAGACACTCAAATGCATGTTTGGTATAAGTGGGGGAGCAAATTCTAAGTACCCTTGCTTGTACTGCATACAAATCCCAGGCACAAATGGATGGATTGCTAGAGCTGAGGCTGAAGAGGCTCCTTCCAGAAAAAATGTTATTCCTCATAACTACTCATCTTCTTCAATGATTTGAAATCCCATACTTCCAATAGCATTGACAAATGTACACATATGTACACTACATGCAGAGTTAAGAATCATTGACAAGTTGGTCCGTCTTCACTTGGATTATGCATATTCTATCAAGACTACAACTCTTGCAGATGAGTGCATTAAAAAATGTGAATGTCTTCTTTCAGAAATGGGATTTCATGGTGGTGATGTTCATCTAGGAAAAGATCCAAAGCTTTCATAAAATACTCGTGATGTACTACATGATGTCTCAATGGGAGGTGCAAAAGCAAGGAGATTCTTCAGCAACCATGATGACAAACAACTAAATGCCATGTGGAATTGTTGGAAAAAATTTTGTGAGGTCACGACTAATGTAAAAAGCAAACCAGAAATAGCAAAAAAGAGAATGGAGGTGTGGGTCAAACTAGATAATCTTTTTAAGGTCATGAGGCAGCAAGTAACATCAAAAAGTTACGTGACAGATTTTAGAAAGGCGACCAAAGAGCTTATAGAAACCATCATAGAGGCATGGGGTGCCAAAGACATAACATACTACTTGGTGAGTTCCAAAGATATTTTGTTCAATTTATTTATGTTTAATTGAAATAAAGATCTAATGAGATTCTTCTGCTCTTCTAGCATATTCTTCTTATGCATGGTGCATTCTTTGCAGAAAAAGAACCATTTGCCATGTGGAACACCCAAGGCATGGAAAAATCTCTTTATCAAGGAAGGACAAGCTTCTTTAGGTGTACAAGGAAAGGATGAGGAGTAACAAAGAGCACTGCCTTCAGAGAGCTTTTTGATTGGTTCTTTAGAAGACAATTACAAAGGACCTCATGCCAAATATAATTAGAAGGATGTGACTATCACCAAACAAAACCATCATGTATCAATATCACAAAATGAAAAAGACTACATTTCAAACAGAGCTTTAATATTTGCAATGTCTTTTATTTCATGTATGTACATTTCATAATGTATTAAGCTTTGAAAAGAAATATGTCTATTACCATCAGATGACTTTGACTAGAGAAGTCTTCATGGATCAATAACAATTAATATAAGGCCATGGATGAGTTACACCAAAAACGTTTGCAATGTCTTATATCACATTGGACAATTTCCATATATGTACATTTGTTGAGATATAGAATTTGAAAAAATGAAGTCATTCCTTGAGCCTCTTTAAACAGCTTGGCTCTGACAAATCACCTCTATATCTGAGGAACTCTTTTATCCTGTATCCAGCAATGCTTTTTAAATCTGACACCCCTGCAGCCATTGCATAGCTTGAATAATAAAGAAAATACCCTGCCCTTGAAGCATTGGGTCCTCGGGCATATCCAAAAATTTTGAATGCAGCTTCTCTTTCAAGCAGCAAAACTCTGAAAGCATTAAAGGGTATTGGAGTAAAACCCATGTATTTTGATAGAGTCCTCAAGCAGAACAATGCAAATTCTGGCTCCTCACTATAGTCCTTGTGAATAACACAAAAAGTTTTTGGGTTCAAGTTTGGAAGATAGTGGATAATAGAATGAATATACACCTTTGCTTTTCCTTTCTCTTCTATGGCTTTTCTTGTTCCCTTGCCCCTGCTCAGGTAATTGTCTTCATCCAATAAAGTTAACTGTGGTAAAAATGAAAACAAGGTTAGATGAAGTGCAAGCACACTTTAGGAGTCATGAAAAGTAACTTGAAACAATTAGACATAAATCAAGAAACACGACTGATGCAAGTGATTAGGGTCTGTAGAGAAAATCAGACGGTCGTTATCGCTTGCATTGGTCATCATCAATATCTCTTTGCAAACTACCTAGAAACATGTTATATTTGCTGGATGAGGGGAATTCTTACAAGCCAGATATCTATTATCAATGCTGCATGCAACTCCTAGACATGACCAGTGCAAGCGACTACGCCCAACGGAAAATATCCGATGGGCCTTATCGCTTGCATCGGTCCTGATTGATTTCTGATACTTGTAATGGAGATCTTGGACAAATCCGATACAAGATAGATATTTTGCATCGGTCCCATCTCATATCCTTAGCCTAAAATTCTTGAGAATATTTTTTAATTGTATACCTTGACGTCATCTTCCTCAAGTCCAAACACGACCGATGCAAGCGATAAGGCCCAACGAAAAATATCCGATGGGCCTTATTGCTTGCATCAGTTGTGATCGACTTCTCACAATCTAAATGGAGACCTTGGAGAGAACTGATTGCCCGCATCTCATCTCCTTAGCCTAAGAATCATGAGAATATATTTTACTCTATACCTTGACACAAGAGATTTTGCATCGGTCCCATCTCATATCCTTAGCCTAAAATTCTTGAGAAAGCAAGCGATAAGTCCCAGCTCATATCCTTACCTTAACACGACCGATGCAAGCGATAAGGCCCAACGGAAAATATTCGATGGGCCTTTTCGCTTGCATCGGTCATGGTCGATTTCTCACTAAAAATGGAGATCTTGGAGAAAACCTTAAATTCATAAGAACATATTAAACAACATACCTTGACCTCATCTTCCTCCTCGATGAGCTCTTTTGAGTCAATACAAATTGTTCCTTTGTCCTCAACAACATCCAAGAATGAATATCCGTGCCCAAATGAGTATATTCCAAGTTGCTTCTGATGCTCATCAAAATCTTTATCAGCAAGTCTTGGCTTCTCTGAGATAGCTTTCTCAAAGCATTTTGAAAGGGCTTGTGATGAATCTTTGAATTCTTTATTAGACAAATCGAAATCAAGACGCAAAAATTCTTCTTTTCTTTCTCCTTTCTTATTGATGAATCTCCTTGCAACTTCTTCTCACTCAGCTATAGCTGCAAGGCAGTAGTCCTCCCTTATATTGAAAAGTTCCTGAATGTAAAATAGAGGTATAAACTCTTTTTCAGAGATAAAGTAAAAAGGTAGATTTGGGAGAAGTAGGGACTTCTCAGACACTTGAACTTCTTCAATTCGCTCCCTTATTGTAGTCTCTGCTTTAAAAGTGGCCACATCAAAACCTTTGACCTGCTCTTCTTCTGCTTGGAGATTGATCTTCTCAACAATCTCCATGATACCTTTCATAGTTTTTGGGCTTCCCTCAAGTGTCAGCTCTAAGAAAGGCTCGTCTTCAACATGAACATTTTCCTCCTTTTCAACTGAGACGTGATCAAGCCATATCAAGAAGGCAATGTTTAAATGGAGCAAGCAGCAGTCCTTTTCATGCTCTGGGCATAAATCAAGCTTCCCTGGCAAAGGGGATATCCTTTTGCATTTTCTTATGATTTTTGCCCTATCTATTTGATCCTTTCCAAAGATGTGAGGATGGACATAGATTTTGTGAGAAATAGAAAGGATCTTTCCATTGATCAACCCCAAGAAAATCTCCCACTCATCCTTAAGAAAACTTTTTGATTTCTCTAGGAGTTTTTCAAAATCAATTTTGGGGTTGATTATCGTCATTGCATCAGGAAAATAATCTACAATTAAACCCTCTTGAACCATGAAATCAAGAAGTTTCTCTAATGGAGAGACACTAAGGATCTCATTCATTCCCTCCATCTTAGCTGCAACTTCTCTTGTATGTCTATGAGGAGAACACAACTGATGCAAGCGACTACAGCGAGTTAACGTAGGTCAAACGGGGAAAATCGCTTGTATCGGTCGTGTCGGGGACGAAAGAAAAATACGCATGTAAATGAGACAAATTCTTTGAAGGTTCAAAATTTGAATTTGTGAAGGAAGTTGCTATTTATAGGTGAGTGGGGAGGAAGTAACAATTGAATGACGTGGACCAATCACTGAGTACCACGTGGCAGAGCATACGATGGCTGATTCAATGGATAGATGATGTGAACCAATCAAATCATGCCACATGGCAAACGACATTGGAATTCGTAACGGCTATATGACATGGACCAATCGTGGCATGCCACATGGCACCAATGGTCAACTCAGTTATGGGACCTATTTAAGCTTCCCTATTCATTTCTTTCATTTTTTTTGCCAACACTTTCCAAGCATCGAGGTTCCATCGCCACCAAGTTTTTAAGCTGCTTCTTCACAATTTCTATAGAGAGCGCTCTCTGCGTTAGGTAATATGGACACGACCGATCGAAGCGATCACGGTACATCCGAGATTTTTGGATAACCCTAATCGCTTGGATCGGTCATGTTTCTTAATTGGCATCGAGTCCTTGTATGCTTGAGGATTATGCATTGTAACCTATATTTGAACTTGTATTTATTGAAATTTGATGATGAATTCAGGGACGACCGATGCAAGCGATTAGGGACATCCGGGCAACTACGGACGACTCTTATCGCTTGGATCGGTCGTGTCTCTGAAAGTGCAAAGAGTCATTGATCATAGCTTGCAAATTATGTTTTTCTAAGTGATACTTGAATATTTTGCATTCTTAGATATATTTGACCTAGTATTGATGGATATTTGATGATGAATCCAAGGACCACCGATGCAAGCCATTAGGGATATCTGGGCATTTACGGATGAACCTTATTGCTTGGATCGGTCGTGTCTCTGATAGTGGAAAGAGTCATTGATCATAGCTTGCAAATTATGTTTTTTCTTACTGATACTTGAGTATTTTTCATTGTAAGATATATTTGAACTAGTACTGATTGATATTTGATGATGAATTCAAGGACGACCGATGCAAGCGATAAGGGACATCTAGGCATTTCCGGATGACTCTTATCGCTTGGATCGGTCGTCTCTCTAATAGTGGAAAGAGTCCTTGATCAAACTTTTTGAGAGTAAGTTTCCTTTCTTTCCTGATTCCTTGCCTAAAGACTCTCATTTTGTGTAGAGTATGGCTAGGACCAAAAGGACAACAAGGAAGTTGTACCCTGAGGATCAGGACCAAAATGCCAAGGAACAAAATGTCGAGGAGCAAAATGCCCAGGAGCAAAATGCCTAGGAGCAAAATTCCCAGGAAGAAAATGTTCAGGAGCAAAATCCCGAGAAGGTTCAAGGCAATGTATCAGACAAGCCTTCAAAGAAAAGGGTCAAGTACCATGTAAAGTCTTTGAGGGAAATTAGAAGAGCTCAAAAGTCTATGGGATTGCTGATCCCTAGACTTCCATTTATGAGAGTTGTCAAGCAGATCTCAGCCAACCTCTGTTCTTTGATGAAGACCTCATCCTTTATCAATGTGAGGTGGCAAACCCAAGCACTGCTATGCCTACAAGAAGTTGCAAAGGACTTTGCTATTGATTTTATGAATGATGCCTATTCATGTGCTACTCATGCACATAGGGTAACACTAATGGCGAAGGATTATGTTATTGTTTCAAGAATAAGATATAAATTTGATAAATCTATGGTTCCTATTGATCAGCATGAGAAAAAATTCTTCAATATTTTAAATATACCTCTAGCTCGAGCACCCAAAACAACAATTCTCATTGAAGAGATCAACCCTCAGGTCACTCATGATCATGAAACTAGAACTATAGCAAATAGTGAGGAGGAGAGGAAAAAGCAGGGATTATTTACAGAGGAAAGTGTCATCTTAACCCAGATTGAAAAGTTACATAAAGCAAATAAAGAGCTCCTTAAGAAAGGTGATGGGCAGATAATAGTTAATGTTGCAATGCCATGGCGAAAAGATTGGTTTCTTGACATTAGACCTGAAGACAACAAAATGTTGAGGGTTGAAATAGTAGATAGTGTGATCAACATTTCACTCAGGTATATCTAGAGGCCATAAAGTGCTCTTGTATTGCTTAATTTTCAATTTTTTACTTTACAATGCAGTGCTGCAAAGCTTCTCAAGATGCATATTGATCAAAATTTTCCTGGAATTGATAAAAATGAATGAACAAAAGGAATTTGGATACATACAAATTCATGTGCCACTATAGAGGGACTCAACATCATGTGGCTGGAGAGTGATTGCAAATACTGTAACATTCTTGGAAAGAAGGTTTTATAGTCCTGAATTGAATTTATCAGACTACCCAGATGAATGGATCATTTTGATCAGAGAGAGCAATAAGTGGCATCATGAAACATGCAATCTGCCCCTATGATCCAGACTCACCCCCCCCCCCTCCACTTGATAAAAAAAGTCTGAAGATAAAAAGAAAGGGCTTCCTCTTCACTCACCATTAAAGCATGGGACCAAGAAAAAGAGTCAAGCTGAAAGCTCCAAAAAGGGACAGAAGCAACACAGAAAAAAGAGCTCCAAAAATGATAGAAAGGGTTGAATCATAATTGAGTCTTAGATTGAAATCTATTGTAAAACCAACATAGGTTGGAAGATTTATTTATGTACAAATTGTATGTACTTATGCCAATCTTCATCTGGAAGACGGTAATTGTAACCATATTTATTTGCCTTTACAATATTTATATGCCTTGAGAAATATATAGTTGCATTGAACCTCTTGATAGTTACACAAAAGTTCATTGCATGGTCCAATTAAATTTGTTGGTGTCACAAATATGACTGCATTGTGGGTTTCTTACTTCATTACTGTTGGAAAGTTTAAATTGGAGACGATACAAAGGAATATAAAGAATTAAGAGGACACGATGGATGCAAGCGATACGAGGAAACAGAGAATTTTGGATTGCCCCTATCGCTTGCATCGATCGTATTATCCATTTCAACATAGGATCCCCTTTTAGCAACCTTGCATGAGATGAGCTATTGCTAGTTGTTTTTATACTCATGAGTGAAATCTTTACGCAAGGTCACTTGTTGAAGTCTCTCGCGGTAGTTTGCTAACACGACCGATCTAAGCGATAAGGGCCAGCCATCCGACAAGTTCAGATTGCACTAGTCGCTTGCATCGGTCGTCTTCTCTAATCTCGTCTCCTCTCTTTTATGCCTTAATTCATGCTCTTCATATTTTGAAATATCAAACCTTGGATTGGAATTTGCACCACGTTCTCCACCCTCTCTTATATTACTTGTTATGTGTACCATGATATGTTCTCTTGCATTACTTGAGGACAAAAAAGATGGATAGAATCAAATTATATTATTGAGACTAATGTGCACCTTTGATAGACTATAATAATTAAATTGAAATTAGATATTGAATTCTAGATATCTTGTTCATCTAGAATTAACTTATGCAAGTTCCTGTATAATTATTTCTTAGTTGGAACCTCATTAGAATGTTAAGATTAAACAAAAAAATGCCAAGATGAGTTTAGATGAAGGGGAATAATTTAAGTCATCAATTCACTCCTGCAAATAAAAATCAATGGAAATATGAAATAAAGGACCTAAAAAATATCTAAGAATGTCTTGGTTTATATTCTTATCATTGTACAATAAGAACCTCATCAAAATCTTGAAAGTAAATTACAAAATCCAAATATGAATATAGACATTTAAAATTCATAATTTAGCACACATTCTTTGTCACCATCTTGCAAAGAAAATTCAATGGAAGTATCAATAGAAGCTTCTATTAGAGGAAGATACATTATGTAAGAATGTCAAGATTAACTTGTTACAACCTTAAGGGTTGGAACTTAATCACCCTTGGTGGCAGGCAACTCATGCAAGATAATGATTTCTCTGATCTAATGTTAACTATTGCATCATCAATTGAGAATCTACACTGTGATGATACCTCATCAAGGTATTCTAGGAGCTCCCTTACATTTCTGAGATTCCAATTTGTAGTGATAATTATTTTCCTTGATTGAAAATATGAATGAATCAATACTTCTAACTCAAAATCTAGACAACTCTCCTTTGAGTCCAAGGCTATCCAAAGTCCAAGCTTTTTTTTCCACCTTCTATAGTCATATCCTAGAACCAGATATTGTTGACATATCTGATATGAGATTGAAAGAGAATTCGGACTAACTTTACATAAAATAATGTCACCTAACTTTTGAACTTCTTTGCTATCCCATTCCCTACCTAAAACATCATCAATATCTGAAATAGAGACTCTCCTATTCAACCACATTGTTTTTGTTTTCTGTAATAACATGTTTTTAAAGCATGCTACAAAGAAATGAATAGGCAAAACCCATTGAATCTTTATCCTTCTCGAAATTCGGCCTGCTGACATTGCCTTTTGGATGTCAAATTTAATTTTGCATAGAAAACTTGAAACTATTGAATGATCAGGAGCATCCCAATCTAATGAAGAGATGCAAGGACCAGGTACATGTACAAGATTTCCATAAGATCTCCTCCCTGATGGCACTTGATAATCTGCATAATGGACAAATAACTCTATGATATTGAAAAATTGAACAGACTTGTCTGCAAACATGAGTTCTTCATATTTCTTATGAAGAACTCTGAATGTTCTTGTTAAACATTCAACAGGTTGCCATTCCACAATATTGGAAGGAAAGATATCTAGAGTACAAAAACATATGTTCTATTATACAAAAACAACTGGAATGATAAAAGAGCATTGGCAAACTTCAGTTACAGTACGAAGGGAATTGCAGATGATTTTCTAGAACAAGATCCTTAGCGGTGTACACATGTTGTACTCATGCAAACAAATCGCATCTCTTCAATTTGAAACTGAGAATACGTCCCTTCCAGTGGTTTCTTGCGTTGTCTCTTTTGGCACGCTTGACTTTATGGGCACCTCTGTAGCTAGCAAGCATAGTTACCCATTTATTTACTTTCACAGAAAGAGGTTTCCACAAAGAATCCTCTCTTCTGTTGTAAACCTCACATGAGGTTACACGATTGGAAGGACTACGAGAAGAAGAAGCCATTTGAACTTAGAAGAAGAAGAATGTTCAAAGCAAGAAACAGACGTTCACAACTTTTGGCCGTATTTATAGAGAAAAAGACTTTTTACACGTGGACACTTTTGATTTGATGTAAACCCTGTCGCTGAATGATCATGAAATTTTGTTAACACAAAAATATTTTGTATCTTCAAAAATCAATTCCTTCTTGGAAATTCGAGAATATGCTTTGTGTAGTGTGCCAAAGTATCTTTTTTTGCATCAAACCAAAAAATTGTAACCTGATACGAGACTCTTCATTATTTTAGCGGCGCTTTTATAGAAAATTGTATTAAAAAATAAATTCTTCATACGGTTAAAAGAGACAGCAATGTTACATTCTTGTACACGTGGAAAGACTCTATTTGTCAATTTCCTTAATCTCTCATTAGCAAACAACCCCTTTTCAGCGGTTTTTTGCCCTAATGTGTGTATGTGTGTGTATATATGTGTATGTATTCTGATTCTTTCTTTCTATTTGAGATTAAATTAACAGGAGATATTGTATGGTGGAAAAAAATTAGAGGTGACCTATCATACCACCTAAGACGTGGTAGTTTCTTCGTAGACAGCTATGTCTTCAGGAGTCATTTCCTCAGTAGAAGGTATACAAATTAATAGTTTATAGTTATAATTTTCATATATTTTAGTAATTGTTTACATTTAATTTATGTATTTCTTTTTTCTTAAATAAACAGGTTGCTAGAAAGAAGAGAGTTGAGTCGGGCCAAATATCGCACCTAGGCCAAATGGGCCATCATGGTTTTGTAGCTACATTTGTAAGTATATGTGTTATTGTGAGTATATTTTTTATTTTAGTTCAAATGCAGGAAACTAATCTTTTTTATTTGTTTCAATTTAGCGAAAGGATTATGGAGGATATCCTACGAAACATGAGATCGAGTATGCTACACATTTTGGATATCGGTGTTTGAGCAAGTATATGCGAGATCATCCGGATGCATTTATGAGTATTATTAAATTTTATATAATTATTTTATTTTTATGGGTGTTAGGGTTTTAGGGTTTCTACATACATATAATTCAATCAAATTTATGTAGAGAAAAAATAAAGGAAAAATTAAGAAAAAAATCTGAATATATATATATATATATATATATATATATATATATATATATATATATATATATATATATATATATATATATATATATATATATATATATATATATATATATATATAATATGATAATTGTATAGATAAATAAAAATGAAAAGAGCTAGTGTTTTATATAAATAAATTAAATATATAAAAATAGGATTTTAAGGTTTTTTATCAAATTAAATATACATACACATACACATATACAAATACACATATATATATACACATACACACACACACACACACATATATATATATATATATATATATATATATATATATATATATATATATATATATATATATATATATATATATATATACACATATACATGTTTTAGTTCTAGAACTTTATGATTAGGATTTGAGGGTTTTTACACATGCATAACATATATAAATACATACACATATAATACATATGTACATGTATATACACATGCATTAAAAAAAATACATATTTGATGTCTAGATCTTTAGGATAAGGCTTTTAGGGTTTTTACATACATATAATTCAATTACATTTATATAAGAAAAAAATAAAGAAAATATTAAGAAACAAATATGAATATATAATAAATAAATAAATATAAAATAGGATAACTATATAGATAAATAAATATGAAAAGAGCTAGTGTTTTAAGTAAATAAATTAAATATATATAACTAAATATATATAAAATAGGATTTTAAGGTTTTTTATCAAATTAAACACACACACACACACACATATATATATATATATACACATACACATATACATATATATACACATGCATACACAAACATACATATTTTAGGTCTACATCTTTAGGATAAGGGTTTAAGGGTTTTTACATACATATAATTCAATTAAATTTATGTAAAGAAAAAATAAAGAAAAAATCTGATGATATATATATATATATATATATAAACAGGATAATTGTATAGATAAATAACTATGAACTGAGCTAGTGTTTTAAATAAATAAATTAAATATATATAATTAAATATATAAAAATAGGATTTTAAGGTTTTTTATCAAATTAAATATATATACACATACACATACACACACACACATACACACACATATACACACACACACACACACACATATATATATATATATATATATATATATATATATATATATATATATATATATATATATATATATAGAGAGAGAGAGAGAGAGAGAGACATACACATACACATATATATACACGTACACATATACACATGTTTTCGGTATACGTCTTTACGATTAGGGTTTTAGGGTTTTTACACATGCAACATAACTTGAAAAGATCCTTTCCTCTCAGGATACTCTTAAAATGGATAGAATTTTATCTCTTTAGGAGAGATTGAGATATGAGGAGTACCTTGCTGCTAGTAGCATTCTCTCTTCCTGAAGAGAATTTTGGGCTCGGAATGTGGAAAGGCCTACCAAAGCTATGTTATCTTTGCTGAAGAAGAAGAAGTGTAAGGAACTTGTGCCATTGCTCATTAAAAATTTTGGTGGTCTAGCTCTCAATGCAGAGGAGAGCTTGCAGGTAGCTACGAGCTTCTTTACTAATGTTTTCTATAGTTCTCCCAGGTGGGGTAAGGATATCTGCGGCACCAGAGCCCTTATTGGTCTTAAAAGGAAAAGAACTATTCCTAGCCACTTGGTTGCCCTGCTAGACCTACCCCTCACTACCAGTGAGATTAAAGAAACCATAAGTAAATTGAAACCCCGCAAGTCTCCTGGTCTTGATGGTCTTACTAATGAGTTCTTCATGTCACTAGCTAGCTTCCTCTCTCCCTTCATTCTCTTGTTATGTTAAGAATCTATTAGAAAAGGAGCTCTTCCTATATAGATCAACACTAGAGTTATAAAATTAGTTCATAAAAGGGGTCCCAAGGAAGATCTTAACAACTAGAGACCTACCACTTGCCTCAATACCATTTACAAGATTATAGCTTCTTCCGCTGGGAGACTTAGCCCTCTCATGAATGACATTATCCTCCTTGAGCAAAATGGATTTATCAGGGGTAGATTTATCCATGATGCTATAATTTCCTTATGGGAAGGGATTGACTATGCCCAAGAGTATAACCAACACTACTACTTTTTCAAGGTCGACTTTGACAAAGCTTATGATAGAATAGAATGGGACTTTATCCTCCAGTCCCTCCATGACATAGGTGCTGGAAAGTACTTCATCAGAGTTGTTAGTACCCTCTTTGGTAATGCCTATTCTAGAGTCTTCATCAATGCTTCCTTTTCTCCTCCCTTCAAGCTCAGAAGATCGATTAGGCAAGGCTGCTCCCGCCCTAGGGCCCCTTCTCTTTGCCATTGGTAGTGATGCCCTCGGTTGGTTGATGTTGATATATTTAGGTAGTGATGTGTTTGAACACTCCAGGACCATCGGGGCACTTTTTTACCTCTTTAGGAGGTTTTTTCGTATGGCTTGTATATACGCCTATTGCCCTAATGGGTTACTTATCTTTGTACATTCTCTAGTAATACATTCAGTGTTGTGTGTTGTGCTCCAAGCTTCTTCTTCTTCCTTGTGCTGTTTGTGTGCTTCCGCAGACGTCTAACTCCAACAATTGGTATGAGAGCAGGTGCTGCTTCATCTAGGGCATTGTCTACACCTCTCCGGTTGCAGTCTCAGATTTGCATGAAATTTGGTGAGCATACTCAGGGTGTTTCGGAGATCAAAACAACTTTGCTATGTGGTGCCGAAAACACGATCTGAGCTCGTTTCAGCCTCCGAACGCACTATCACAATGCTTGTGCAAGCTATTTTATCTTTTTGTGCCAAAGGTATATACCTATTTTGGTTCACCACTATAAGCATCTGAGAGTCTACTACAAGTTTAGCAGAACTCGTCCGGGGAGTTCCGTTCAACTTTTTGAGATACAATCAATTTTTTGCATCAAGGTATTTTAGTCACCGGCCATGGCTGAAAGTAGTGATGTATTTCGTATGTTGGCTATTGAGGATAAGTTGGATGGTGCGACATGTAATGGTTGCAAAAGGACTATGGAACATTGTGGAGGGTGTTGAAAAACGTCCTATCACACCTGCAACTCTTACAACAGCATGTATTGAAGCTGATGTAGAATCTGTCAAAGATGATGATATTCTGCATATTACTATTCGTGCTACAGTTTTTGCTGCACCTACTACAGAGCAGATTTGTTGGGATGGCAGAGATTTTCTCTTGTAGAATAGCTAAGTATGCTTGGGATACACTTACCACATTGTGCCAAGCTAGGAATGAGGCTCGTATTGCTTACCTCCGAAAATAGTTGGAGAGTGAGCACATGAATGAAGATGATTCTATGGAAAATTTTCTAACAAAGATCAAAGACTTGAAGGAGCAATTGATTTCTACTGATGAGGTTATACCAGGTAGATCACTTATGCAGACCATTCTAAATGGTCTTCCTGATTCATGTCTGAGTTTTGCTTCTACTCTTCGGTTGATGATGAAGGGCAATCCAAATGCCTTGTCATTTGAGGAATTAGTCGTTGTTCTGTGGTAAAAAGATCAGTCCAACCAGAACAGGTCCATTATGCGTGTTGCAGATCAAGATTTCTTGGCTAGTCAAAAGGGCAAAGGAAAATGCAGCTCATCTACTAGCAAGCAGAAATCTGCAAATGCTGCACATTCTAAGAACCAAGATAAAGATGAGAAAAAAACAAAAAAGCAGAAATTGTTTTGCAAGTACTCTAAAGGGAATGATCATATCATAAAGAACTATTCAAAACTGGTTGCTTAAAAGGCAAAGAAGAAAGAGGATGGAATGGTTGTTGCAGAAGCCTTTACACCAAAAACAGATTCTGCTAATCTTGTGTAGGAAGAAGAAAGGGTGTTTACTACTGTTTGTAGTTTTGACCCATCTTCTCATGAGCAGTGCATGTTTGCAGTAGACTCAGATGTTTGCCAGTAGTTTGACAGTGGGGCACCCAAACATATTACCTCGTAGCGTACTCTTCACTCGAGCCTTCCCCTATAGGGAATACTATTACATGCACCAACAACTCCTCTTATCGTGTTATGGGAGTTGGTAAGATCATTTTGACTACTACTAATGGTAGTTCCTTCACTATGTCAAATGCTTTATTTGTGTCAAGAAGAACTTGTCAGATGCTTCATTTGGCTTGGTTGTGAAATTTGTTGATGACAAGTGTACAGTTCATGATCTGTCAAATGGTGATGTGATTATTGCTTATGGCATTTTATGTCATGGGCTGTATAAACTCATAGACTATGAAAGACTTGTGAATGATTCAGCATGTGCGGTACATGATTCTCAGGCTATGTCAGACACAAAGCTTGGGCATGCATGCTTTGGTCATCTGAATTTTGCTCGTTTACTATGCCTGCAGAAATTTGAAATGGTGTCCTCTTTGCCCAAACTTGAGGCACCTGGAAAACATGTTTGTGAAGGCTGTATTTTGGGCAAAATGCAGCATTCCTCATTTCCAAAAGATGGTTGAGTTCAAGCTACTCAGAAATTGCAACTTGTACATAGTGACGTATGTGGTCCTATGCAGACACCTTTTAGAATGTATCTTTACTTCGTGATTTTCATTGATGATTTTTCTAGGCATGCATGGCTATAACCATTGAAGGCAAAGTCGGAAGTGTCATCTACTTCAAACTGTTTTTTGTTTTGGTTGAAAATCTATCAGCATGTAAAATGGGCACCCTTCGTTCTGATTGAGGGGGGGAATATATGTCTTCTAATTTTAATGCATTTCTCGCTGAACATGGGATAAAACACTAGTGTATAGTGCCGTATACACCTGGTGTTGGTGAACGAAAGAACAGGTCACTCATGGAGATGGTCGAGGTGTATGGTCAAGAGTAAGGCTTTACCACATAGTTTCTGGCTTGAGGCTATCATGTTGTGCAGCATATGTACTTAACAGGTGTCCCACTAAAGTGTTTGATAGCTCATTGGAAAGCTCTTACTGTCTACTTTCTTCCTGTAAATTTTCATAATCATTGGATTTGTGAGCTGAGAGCAATACTCTCTGCAAGTAGTGTGTGTTCTCTGTTTTTTTTTATCCCTGCTGAAGGTCTCCATTAAACCTCAAACTTGCAGAGGTCATATTTCCTTGTGTATGTATCCAAATCATGTGTTCTTTGGCTTGTTAGAAAGATCTTTGCGTCTACTTGTATTCTGGAAAGTTTCAAAGTCATTGGAGTTGTGAGTTAAGAGCAGTAGTCTCTGCAAGTGATGTGTGTCCTCAGGTTCATCTCTGTTTCAAGGTCTCCATTAAAGCTGCATATTGCAGAGGTCATAGCTCATTGTGTATTTATCCATTTGAGGTGTTCTATATCTTGTTGGAAAGCTCTTAGAGTCTAGTTAATGTGTGTGAAACAGTTTTGGAAAATTCCAAGTGAGTAAAGAGAAATTTGCTCTGCAAGAAAATTGGTCTGTGCATACAAGTTTGTGAAAAAGTCAACTAGGTCCTGTTGGGTTTCACCTACTTCTAGCTGTACTTTGGAGATCAATAAACTCCAACATTGGTATCAGAGCAAGTACTTGGAGGCTTGGAGAAGGTTATCATACCTTGACGAAGAATTTGAAGCTATCAAGGAAGCAGTTCATCATCAACACTACACAAAGGTAGAAGAAGATTGCAAGGAGGCATCTGAAGCAACATCCAAGCAAAGAAAGGTGCACATACCTCATTTACAAGGTAAATATTATATTTCTTCTCATCACACACATTGGAAAGGAGGCTTAAAGGAGGAAGCTTAGCATTTGTATTATGGGAGACCAACATGCACAAATAGAGAAGCTTGATAAGACCAATTATCAAGCATGGAAGTTTAGAATCACAGCATACTTGCAAGGTAGAGGCTTGTATGGTTTGATTGACGGCACAGATATCAAACCCACATTACCAGAGGACCCAAATCAGCAACAATTGAGGGAGTTTCGACTTTGGAATGAGAGAGACAAAAGGGTTATATTCATTTTATCACAAAATATTCAAGATTCAATGGTAGGACACATACAAGATCTAGACACAAGTAGAGATGTTTGGCTTGCATTGGAAAGGTTGTATGCTACAGGTACAAGAGCAAGGAAGATTCAACTCAAAAATGAGTTGAATAACATAAAGAAAGATACAAGGACATCGGTCAATGATTACATATTGAAAGTTAAAGAGATTGCATATCAACTAGGATCAATTCAAGCTCATGTGGAGGACGATGACTTGGTTGCACATACTCTCAATGGACTCAAAGATGATGAGAGATGGAAACCCTTCATTACTTCAGTTTATGTCAGAGGAGAATTACCAGATTTTGATCAACTTATTGCCCTTATGGTCACGGAGGAGATGAATCTAAATGGTTCTACTTCAAATAAAAAAGGATCTCAAGGACAAGCTCTTTATGTAGGATCATCAAGAGGTGGAAACAAAGGTGGAAGAGGTTCAAATAGAGGTCGAGGAAGAAGGAGCGATGATCAAAGGACTTCAAGTGGCTTCTTCAACACAAGAGGAAGAGGAAGATTAAGCGCTAGAGGTACGAGAGGCTACTACAACTACAACCAAAGACAAAGGAGTGAAGATAATAAGAACAATTGCTATATATGTGGAAGATATGGACACTATGCCAAAGATTGTTATCAAAATGAAAATAATCAAGGTGGTAATCGAAGAGGAGGCTATTCAAGAAGAGGTAAACAACAAGGAGATTATGCAGTTGAAGGTAAAAGTGATGATTATGATTCTCTTCTTATGATGAATGTAGAAACTAAGATGAATTGCAATAGCGATGTATGGTATGTAGATAGTGGTTGTTCTAATCACATGTCTCATGATGCTTCATGGTTTTCTAATATGCATAATCCGTCATGTAAAGGTCATGTTGAAACAGGAGATGATACAACACATAAGATTATGCAGGTTGGAGATGTTGTTATGCAGGATAAGAGCAAGAAAAATTGCTTGAAGGATGTACTTTATGTGCCAACGATCACTAAGAATTTGATGTCGGTTGGTCAAATGGTAGAAAAAGGTCTACAAGTGAGATTTAATCATGCAGGTTGCTTCATTGAGGATCCAAAGCAAAGGAGGTTAATTGCTAGAGGTCAAAAACAAGGTAGATTGTTTACATTCAAGGTAAACCCAAATCATACAAACTATTTCTCTTATGGTATGCATCGAATAGCAGAGCTTGATCTATGGCACAAAAGGATTGGACATATGAATGTACACAGGTTAAAGGAGCTATCAAAGAAGAGGATTGTTGAAGGATTACCTGATCTTACTAAGCAACATATGGTGCATCTTTGTGAAGCATGTCAAATGGGTAAGCAGAGTAGACAAGCTTTCAAGCATTCAAGCTATGTAAGTGATGGTTTGCTAGATCTCATACACACAGATGTGTGGGGACCTACTAAAGAGGCATCCTTGGTTGGTAATAAGTACTATGTATCATTCATTGACGATCATAGTAGAATGACATTTGTGTATTTTATTAAACATAAGAGTGAGGTCTTTGATTGTTTCAAGAAGTTCAAATCATATGTCGAAAAGCAAACAGGAAGGTATATTAAGAAGCTAAGATCTGATGGAGGAGGAGAGTATTTCTCTCAAGCTTTTACTGATTTTTTGTATGATGAAGGTATCAAAAGAGAAGTTACATGCAGGTATACTCCACAACAAAATGGAGTCGCAGAAAGAAGAAACAGAATCATAGCAGAAGCATCTAGAAGCATGCTTAATGATATGTGTTTGCCTAATTATTTTTGGGCTGAAGCTGTTAGCACAAGTGTTTACATTATGAATAGAGTTCCGACTGTTGGAGTTCATCATTTGACACCATATGAGGTATGGCATGGAAGGAAACCAAGTGTAAGTCATTTGAAAGTATTTGGCTGTATATGTTATGTACATGTACCTAGTGAGGTGAGATCTAAACTTGATGCGAAATCAGAAAAATGTATATTTATTGGTTATGCAGATACTCAAAGAGGATATAGATGCTATAATCCTCATACCAATAAGGTTGTTGTGTCAAGAGATGTAAACTTTGATGAATCACTTTCATGGTATGCAGATAAGAATTGTTTGCAGGTCATGGATGAAAATGAAGAAGGTGTGGATGAAGGAGATGAATGCATAGTTCAGCCATCAGGAAGTTTAAATGATGAAAGGAGTGGTTTAGATGAAGAAAGAGGATCACCTTTCAATGGAAGATTAAGGCAAGAGTCACCTCCAAGTGTTAAAAGTAAAGGTAAACTCAAACTTGTTGAAGTTAATGATGAAGGAGAGGAAATTAGTGATGTATGTGAGTATGGAGAATCATCAAAGGTTCCTAATAAGAAAGGAAGAGCATCTACATTGGAGGTAAGAAGAACTTCAAGAGTAAGTAAGCAACCTCAAAGGTATACTTATGAATCTTTCATGAATACTCATTATGCTTTTATGACAAAAGTTGAGCAGGAAAATGAACCCACATGTTATGATGAGGCCAAAGGAGATGAAAAGTGGGAGAAAGCAATGAGAGAAGAAATGGAAGCACTACAGGATAACAAGACTTGGAATTTAGTTCCAAGTACACCAAAGCAAAAGGTAATTGGTTGCAAGTGGGTTTTTAAGATTAAAAGAAATAGTGATGGTAGTGTGTCTAGATATAAGGCTAGACTTGTAGCAAAAGGATATAATCAAACTCAAGGTGTGGACTATGAGGAAACATTTAGTCCGGTAGCAAATATGGCAACGGTGAGAACTTTGTTGGCTTTAGCTGCAAGTAAAAGGTGGAATATATATCAACTCGATATAAAGAATGCCTTTCTTAATGGTGAGTTAAATGAAGAAGTGTATATGTCACAACCAGATGGTTATGTGGATGCAAAATGTCCTAATCATGTATGCAGGTTAAAGAAGGCATTGTATGGTCTTAAGCAGGCACCAAGGGCATGAAATGCAAGGTTGGTAAAGTATCTTATGCTGCAAGGATACACAGCGAGTCATGCTGATCCTTCACTTTATGTAAAACATGTAGATGGCATGTGTGTCTATGTATGCATTTATGTGGATGACTTGTTGATTACAGGGAATGATGCAAAAGCAATTGATGAGATAAAAGGTAATTTGGGAAAGGAATTTAAAATTTCAGATCTTGGTTTGCTCAGATACTTTCTTGGGATTGAAATTGTGTATAGCGATGAAGGTATGTGGTTGATACAAAGAAAGTATATATGTGATATGCTGAAAAGGTTTGGTATGCAGGAATGTAAATTTGTTTCTACTCCAATGGAATGTAATGTAAAGCTAAGCGCAAAGGAAGGTGATGAGTTGCATGATATGAATGTATATAGATCCATGGTAGGATCTTTGATTTATGCAACAAAAAACTAGACCTGATATATGTTATGCAGTGGGAGTATTGTCACAGTTTATGCATGAACCTAGAGTACCTCATATGCATGCAGCGAAAAGAGTGCTTAGATATTTGAAAGGTACCATGAACGAAGGATTATTTTATAGTCATGATGCTGATCTAACTCTTAAAGTCTTTAGTGATGCAGATTGGGCTGGAAGCAAAGATGACAGAAGATCCACAAGTGGATATGTGGTAATAGCAGGAAACAAGACATTAACATGGAGTTCAAAGAAACAACCTACAGTTGCTTTATCTTCTACAGAGGCTGAGTATAGAGGTTTAGCATTGGCTAGTACTGAGGTTATGTGGTTTAAAAAGTTGTTTCATGACTTGAATGTGCAGGTTGATGTACCACTGATATATGGGGATAACTTGAGCAGCATTCATATGACCTCAAATCCTATTTTTCATGCTAGAACAAAGCATATAGAGGTTCACTATCATTATGTTCGAGAGAAGGCCATGAACAATGAAGTGCAGGTTTCTTTTGTTGGAACAAAGGATCAAGTTGCAGATATCTTCACCAAATCCTTGGATGGACCAAAGCTTCAAAGATTCAACTATATTCTTGGCATGAAGGAAATACCCTTTGAAACTTGAGGGGGAGAATGTTGCGAACATTTGTTTTATGTAGGGTACAAGTTTCAAATTATGTAAATACCTTTGGGAAGTCTTCAAATACTTCAAGAAGGCTCATATTATTCATAAAATGTAGCAAAAATACCACGTGAGTTCTAGAACATGGTGAGTCAAATTAGTGAGTCACAAGGGAGCTTCAGTGGTGTCGTAGTGGAAGGTCGATGTGGCTAGTTCTCAAAGTCCATCAATACTTTGCTTATTTGAGCACTTGAGTCATGTAATACCTCCATCCAAGTGTCTACCACGAATTTAGATGTATTAGGAAGGTTTTAGATTAGTTTCCCATGCTATAAAAAGAGGAGAAAAGTCGTGATCTTGTGGGATGTCCAAGAGAGTCATATGTGTATCTCTACACTGCTGTAGTTTTGTATGCAGAGATTGCAGAGCTTGTATCTCCCTCATTATATATCCAAATTACATGTTTGATAGCTCATTGGAAAGCTCTTACGGTCTACTTTCTTCCTGTAAATTTTCATAATCATTGGATTTGTGAGCTGAGAGCAATACGCTCTGCAAGTAGTGTGTGTTCTCTGTTTTTTATCCCTGCTGAAGGTCTCCATTAAACCTCAAACTTGCAGAGGTCATATTTCCTTGTGTATGTATCCAAAGCATGTGTTCTTTGGCTTGTTAGAAAGATCCTTGCGTCTACTTGTATTCTGGAAAGTTTCAAAGTCATTGGAGTTGTGAGTTAAGAGCAGTAGTCTCTGCAAGTGATGTGTGTCCTCAGGTTCATCTCTGTTTCAAGGTCTCCATTAAAGCTGCATATTGCAGAGGTCATAGCTCATTGTGTATTTATCCATTTGAGGTGTTCTATATCTTGTTGGAAAGCTCTTAGAGTCTAGTTTATGTGTGTGAAACAGTTTTGGAAAATTCCAAGTGAGTAAAGAGAAATTTGCTCTGCAAGAAAATTGGTCTGTGCATATAAGTTTGTGAAAAAGTCAACTAGGTCCTGTTGGGTTTCACCTACTTCTAGCTGTACTTTGGAGATCAATAAACTCCAACATAAAGCATTGCAATCTATCACTCCATATGATGCTTGGCATGATCGTAAGCCATATGTTGCCTATCTGCATGTTTTTAGTTGTCTAGCATATGATTAGTGCTTGAACAACATCACAAAAAATTGGATGATAAAGCAGTAAAATGTATTTTTGTTTGGTACAATTTTGAAAGTAAAGGCTATCGTTTATATCGTCCATTCACTAAAGGCATTCTCATTAGTCGTGATGTTGTTTTTGTGGAAGATGCTATTCAGCCATTGCTTTCATGTACTAAGGAGACATCTGTTAGCTCCAAAGACATGTATGATAATTTTTTGCCTCCTTTTACAGGTTGATAGTCTAGTGCTAGTCCTAATGAGGCAACTTCTCAGCCTTTGCATGTTTCTGGTGATGATGCAGATCATTCCTTTTCTGATGCAGATTTACATGCTGCACTTGTTGATGAGAGAGCTGATATTGAGCAAGTAAAAACTATGACAAAATGGCTGGTGCAGACTTTGCGTGACAGCAAATTAGATGCACCTCTATCATATCGTACTCGTTCAGCCTCTCATAGTGCCTCGTTTGCATCAAATTCTTATGCTATGGCTGCATCTAGTCTCTTTGATGAGAATGAGCCTATTTTGTTTGATCAAGCGTAAAATTCAAAAAATTGGATGGCTGCAATGCAATCAGAATATGATGCTATAATGAAGAATGGTACTTGGTCTTTATGTGACTTGCCTCCCTGCAAGAAGGCCATTGGTAAAAAAAGGGTTTACAAGCTGAAGGGTAAGCCTGATGGAACAGTTGACAGGTATAAGGTTAGGCTTGTTGCAAAGGGTTATGCACAGGAAAGAGGAATTGATTTTGATGAGACCTTTGCACCTACATGTCGTATGCCTATTGTTAGAAGCATCGATGCACTTGGAGCCCATCATGGTTGGAATGTACATCAGTTGGACATTAAAATTGCATTTCTCAATAGTGTATGTTTTTCAGCCCCATGGCTTTGTGCAGAAAGGGCATGAAAACCAGGTGTGCACGTTAAAGAAGGCATTACATAGTTTAAAGCAATCACCACGTGCTTGGTATGAAAAGATACATGCCTATCTGATTGCACATGGTTTTGAGAACAGTCCAACTAAAAGCACCTTATATGTTAAGCGTGCTAATGATGTGCTTTTGATCATTGTTGTCTATGTTGACGACATGCTGCTCAGTGGTCCTATTGAGAAGCATATTTCTCATTTTAAGGCTGATTTGCATACCTCAATTGACATGATGCATTTGATGCTGTCATCTATCAGTAGGCTGTTGGATGCTTGATTTACTTATGCATTACTCCGCCAGATATTCAGTTTGTTGTCTCATAGATGAGCAGGTTTATGCATTGCTGAGGTGTCAAGCATTGGGTGGAGGTTAAGCGCATCTTTCGCTACTTGAGTAGTACTCGGTACTTGGGTTGTTTTATCCCAAGGGGGGATCAATACCACCAGATTTGCATGCTTTTTCTGACTCAAACTAGGCTGGTTGCTATGACACTCGTGTATCCACTAGTGGCTTTTGCTTCATGCTTAATAGCTCATGTATATCTTGGTTGAGAAAGAAGCAGCCTACTGTGGTCACTTCTAGTTGTGAGGTTGAGTATAGGGAAGCTTTCACAGCTACTATTGAGTGTGTGTGGCTAAGACACCTTATGGATGATTTGGCTGTTGGTCAGTCTTCTGCCACCATCATGTTCACTAACGATCAGAGTGCATTGGCAGTTTCAAGGAACCCTGTGTTCCATGCTCGCACTAAGCACATTGAGGTGCATTATCATTATGTCAGGGAGAGGTTCTCTGCCGGGGAGATTAGGTTGGCATATGTGCCCATGCAGGAGAACATTGTAGACCTTTTCACGAAGGCTCTCCTAGGGAGAAGTTTGAAGCTTTCCGCAAAGCTTCGGGCTTACTTCCTTTTGTAGAGTGATTTCCACATAGCTTGGCACTTCCTTATACATGAGTGCTAGCTACTTCTTCACCGCATCACGCCTAGGGGGGATTTGTTGATATATCTAGGTAGTGATGTGTGTGAACACTCTAGGACCACCAGGGCACATTTTTCCCTCTTTAGAAGGTTTTTTTCCTCGGCTTGTATATACACCTATTGCCCTAATGGGCTACTTATCTTTGTACATTCTCTAGTAATACATTCATCATTGTGTGTTGTGCTCCAAGCTTCTTCTTCTTCCTTGTGTTGTTTGCATGCTTCCGCAGATGTCTAACTCCAACATTTGATAAAGGATGCCTTGAATAGCAAACTTCTTGAAGGTATCCATATCCCTGGTTCTAAAAAACAACTTTGCTTGCAAGTTTTTGCTGATGACACCAACATCATTGTTAGGGCTGACTCCTCCTCAGTCAACTATGTGATTGACTACTTGAATACTTTCTGCCTAGCTAGTGGCTCCCACATCAATCACAAAAAAAGCTCCCTTTAGATCTTCCAATAATATTATGCCTTCTTGCATCTCCTCCTTAGGGTGTGGCATCATCAAGGAAAGGGAAGTTTTTAGACTCTTGGGTATCCCTATGGGCTTCCAAGTGTCTCTCCATCGGAGATGGGATTGGGTTTTGAATAGTTCAGGAAAACGAACTTCAGTTGGTATGGTTGTCAATCTTCCATCTCTCATAGGGTCTTTGTGCTTAACCATTATATCTTGCCTCTTTAACTTAGTTTCTGTCCTGTTGGATGCCCAATAAGAAGCATTATAATCAAGTGATTACCCTAGCCAGAACATTCTTGTGGGGAGGTAGCTCTCACCACAATAAAATCCCCAAGGTAGCTTGGAAGGTTTCATGCCTCCCTAAATGTGAAGGAGGCTTAGGAATTCTTCGCCCCTAGAAAATGGCTGCCAACCTTGTTGCCAAATGGGTCTTGAGATCTTTAGATTCCACAGACTTTCGGGCTATTCTTGTGAAGAGAAATACTAAAAAATTCTATATTAAGGGTTATAAGGCTTGCAAGGAGCATAGTCTATGGGATCTCATTATCTCGTCTCAAACCTTCTGCCCTATGGGAAGTAGCATAACCTGTAGAATGTGGCAAGCTTGGATGTCTGTTAAGAACAATTGCTCCCCTAACCCCAAATTCTTTTAGTATTTTGATTTTTTTCTACAAGAGAATATTTGGACTAAATGGCTCTCTTGCTGGAATAATGTCCAACTAGGCATAAAGGAGCACAAATGTTCAAAGCTTGGATTTACTTAATGGAAAGATCTCTAGCTAGGAGACCAAGTAATGTACAAAGAGAACATCAGTGAATCTACTGACATGACTACTAGCTGCTTATAGGTTTTGCTGCATCATAGAGGTATGCTGGTTGGGAAGCTACGTGACTATTCCTAGAGAAGATCTATCAAACTGTTTGAGATAGCTACTGATATGTATAGAAGATTCAAAGGCGTTAGAGGCTCTGTCAACATGATCACTCCTAAACTCAACAAGCTTTGGAAGATCGGTTGGAATGCCTCTCAATGGAAACACAGGTTTAAAAGTCTTTGGAGCATGCCATACAACATCAAGCACTTTTTCCTCATGTGGTTGATCCTTCATCAAGCTGTCTGGTGTGGCTCCAAAGCTAGAAACATTGGATTATATAATGGAGTTTTCATGTATTCTAGCACTCTAGAGGACATCCCTCATATGTTCTTTACCTACAACCATGATCAGTCTTATTGGTCTGCTTTCCACAACATGAGCCAGTCTCTCAAAGTGAAGCTCTAAGTTGACGAAACTCTGCTTGAGTCCTGCAATAGATTTTGAGTTTACTCTATGGAATATTTGGAGGGGTACTACTCTCTGGTTCATTTGGAGATCCAAAAATCTAAGAGTCTTGAATAATTCGAACACCTCATTGTATCATAAATTCTCTCATAGTAATAAATTTTGGAGCCGGCAATGTATCTCATAGACTACATCAGCTCCTGATGTAAATTTTAGCCTCTCTAACCACCTTAGGGTTACCCCCCCTCAAAAGTGGAGGGATTCCTTGCTTAAGTTGTGTTCCTTCTGTAGATTTGTGATGGTGTCTAGCATTTTGTAATGTCCTCTTCTCCTAGGGTCGGCCTTCTATCTTAGCTTTAGTGGCCGATGTGTATCTACGGTGATGGGGATGATTACCCTATGTACTTACAGACATTTCATTATCTAATCCGATTTTCCTATTTTCTCAAAAAAATACATATATACACACATATACATCTACATATAATACATATATACATGTATATACACATGCATACACAAATATACAAATTTTAGGCCTAGATCTTTAGGATTAAGGTTTTAGGGTTTTTACATACATATAATTCAATTAAATTTATATAAGGAAAAAAATAAAGAAAAAATAAAAAGAATTTAATATATAAATGAATATATATATAAAATAGGATAATTGTATAGATAAATAAATATGAAAAGAGCTAGTTTTCTAAAATAAATATAATTAAATAAATATATATATCGAGAAGAAGAGGTCCTTGAAGAAGACGCGATATAGGTTTAAGCAATCGATGATGATCAAAAAGAAGCTAGCATACCAAGTGATTTAGAAGTCACCAATATAGACATAGATGGTCTCTGTGCATCGAATCTCCAAGAATGCTAGATAGAGGAGTTTTGAATCAATTTTCTACTAATAAAAAGTACAAAGATGATGGCATTGTCCACCCGTGCGCTCTCAAGGTAGAGCTTAAATGGTGAGCTAGTCAACTCTAGATAGAGAGATACAAGGTAGAGGTATGCTGGCTCAATTCGATGTGTTAGATAGTGCAGAAGTCATCTAGTTATCCGATCATTGGTGGCCTTCCATGGACGGCTATACATGGGCGCTAGAGCATGGGCGGACACCGTCGCGTAATTGCCATACACGGCTTAGGCGGGTTGAGCTGACCTAACAAATAAAAATGATTTGTGACTCTGATAGGGAATATTTCATGGAATATTCCCTTTACCATCACGCGGGGGGTGTTGCCCCTGCACCCCCACAAGGGGGCCTACTAGCCCCTTGGGACAACTCAGTCAGGGGGCCTACTGGCCTCCTTGGAACCCCCATCCGTGGTTTCTCACCGCTGCCCTGGACCCCACAACTAGGGACCCTAGTAACTCCCTTTCCTTACAATATCTTACATGGTCCAATATGACCTTTATATAACATGCAAGTCGAGATTCCGATCAATACGGTAATGCATGCTTGGCTTCTCCTCATAATCGAGGCCTTATAAAATGTGCATACAATCATGAGGGGTAGACATTGATCATATACTAACAACCCCCCCCCCCTCAATGTTTACTAAATGTAAATCAAGTAGGTCTTTTTCTTATGCCCATCTGTTGAAGATGTCTATTGAGCTGCTCTCTTCCAAGTGCTTTAGTGAATATGTCAGCAAAATTTGCCTCTGTTGGGCAATATTCTAGCTCCACAACTTCATCTTCAATTAGCTCATCAACATAATGGTATTGTACTTCTATATGCTTGGTGCGAGCATGAAATATTGGGTTCTTTGTAATGGCCATACAACTTGGATTATCACACTTGATTACAATCACCATATTTGATGGAAAGCCTAGATCTACAAGAATTCTCCTTAACCAGACTCCCTCACAAGAAGCAAAACAAGATACTTTGTACTCTGCTTCAGTGGAGGAGAGTGCAAGAGTTGGTTGCTTCCTACTTACCCAAGAAAATATTCTTGAACCAAGTGAGAAACAATATCCACAAACTGATTTTCTAGAATCACAATCTCCAACCCAATCTGGATCAAAATATCCTTGAAGTGTATCACCTGTGGTATAAAAAATACCAAAATCCAATGTTCTTGCAATGTACCTTAGAATTCGCATTGCAACATTCCATTCACTCTCCTTAGGTTTGTTGGAAAATCTGCTTAACACTCCAACAACATAGCAAATGTCTGGTCTAGTGTTGCACAAAAAAATAAGACTTCCAATGAGCTCCCTATACTTCTTAGCATCTACATCAGGCATGTTATCATCCATAGATAGCTTATGATTTACCTCCATAGGTGTGCTACTTTGTTTGTAGTCCATCATTCCAAATGCCTTGAGAATTTCTTTGGCATATTTTTGTTGTGAGATGAAAATGCCATCCTTCCTTAACCATGCTTCAATTCCCAAAAAAAACGGGAGTAGACCTAAATCTGTAAATTCAAACTCAGTTCCCAAGCTGATCCGATTTTGATTGATGAGTTATTGATGATCTCCTCTAATGATCAAATCATCTACAATACAATGACAACAACTATCTTGCTATCCCTTTTCGTTACATACAAGTTAGCATCAGAAGTACTTCTTTCAGAAGCCATATTTTTTAAAAACTTATCTATCTGTTGGAACCAAGCCCGTGGAGCTTGCTTAAGTCCATACAAAGCTTTCTTCAAGATGCAAACTTTATTTTCTGAATTGGGCACCTCAAAACCTGGTGGTTGAGATACATATACCTCCTCCTCGAGGAGTCCATTCAAGAATGAAGATTTGACATCCATCTGGAAAATAGGCCAGGCCTTTTGTGTAGCTACTACAAGTATCGTCCGAATGTTCCATCTACTGTATACTTAGCTTTCCAAATCCATTTAGTACCTATTACCTTCTTTTGTGGCAAGTCAACTAGATCCCATGTATAATTTTTTAGTATGCTATCATACTCAGACTGCATTGCCGCTCTCCAACCTGGATCATCAAGGGTTTCTTCAATGGTTGTAGGTTTCTTTATCGAGCCCATGATATCTACCATTATACCCATGTTAACAATGGTTCTGAGGCTCTTCTTTGCTCCTTTATTCTCTTTGATCTTTATAATCCATCCGAGGATGATTCAGCTACATCTACATGTGGATTTTGATCATCAAACAGTTGTTGTGCCCACTTTGGTAGTGGCTTACGCTGTGCAACTACAACAGGTTAGCTTTTTACTCAGGAAATTTTCCCATCAGATGTTTCCTCCTCCTCAACTTTAACCTGTCTTTTGATAGGCACAAGGTGAGATATTTCTCCGTTTGATGAGATAGTAGATTTTCCTTCTTCTACTAAGTGTGGTGGTTCATCAAACACCACATCTCGGCTGAAAAAAATCTTCCTTGCCTCAAAATCCCACAACCTGTATGCTTTGGACTCTTCACTACATCCTAGGAAGACACACTTTTTCTTTTTGAATCCAACTTTGATCTTTTTGAGTCAGGAATATGTGCATAATAGAAACAACCAAAAATTCTGAAATGCAAAACTGAAGGCTTTTTACCAGAATATGCTTCTTGAGGAGTCAATCCCTTCAGTGCTTTTGTGTAGCTTGGATTAAGGATGTAGACTACTATATTGACTGCTTCTGCCCAAAATGAATCACGCATTTCTTGAGACTTTAACATACAGTGAGCCATTTCAATTATTGTCTCATTCCTACGCTCAACAACACCATTTCGTTGAGGTGTATGAGTGGTGGTAAGTTTCCTTTTCACACCATGCTCCTTACAGTAAATATTGAGTTCTATTGAGAAGAATTCACCTTCTCTATTTGTTCTGAATTTCGTCAGTTTTCTTCCTGATTAATTTTCCACATACATATGCCACGTTCTAAATTTTTCAAAAGCATCAGCCTTCTCTAGAATGAAATAAACTCACATCTTTCTATTATAATCGTCAACTAACAACAAAAAGTAGAAAGAATCACCTAAAGCAGGTGTAGACATTTTACCATAGAGATTAGCATGTACCAACTCTAGAGGAGCTTTAGATCGATTGCTGGTCTCTCTTGGGAATGCCTTTTGTTGTTGCTTGCCCATCATACAAGCTTCGCAAGGTTCTTACAATTCTAAAAATGCATGGAATGAGCAACCATCCCTGTTCTTTACATCTCCTTCAAAACTGCAAATCCGAGGTGCCCAAATCATTGGTGCCATAACCTGCTTACATCTTTATCGTTTGTAACAGTTAAGACACTTAACTCATACAAGTTATCACGTCTTATGCCTTTACCTACTACATTACCTAATGATTCCATGATTTCTGCACCACTCTTATTGAAGTGAAGTTCGAGTTCAGGATCTTTTACTGCAGAAATTGAAAATAAATTTCTTTTAAGTGTAGGTACATAGAGAACATCAGATAACTTTTTCTCAACACCTGGAGAAGTGATAAAAGAGATGGTTCCAGTTCCTTCCGCTGGACACTTGGAGTCATTTCCCACCACTACATTGATGGATTCCTACAAAGGCACTACGAAACTATACCAATCCTTTTTATTGGTCATATGGAGAGAAGCTCCACTATCTAAAGTCAGCCTCTTTTTACAGGTTAACAGTCTAGTGCTAGTCCTAATGAGGAAACCTCCCAGCCTTTGCATGTTTCAAGTGATGATGCAGATCATTCCATTTCTGATGCAGATTTACATGATGCACTTGTTGATGAGAGAGCTCATATTGAGAAAGCAAAAACTATAACAAAATGGATGGTGCAGACTTTGCGTGACAGCAAATTAGATGCACCTTTGTCATATCGTACCCATTTAGGCTCTCATAGTGCCTCGTTTGCATCAGATTGCTATGCTATGAATGCATCTAGTCTGTGTGATGAGAATGAGCCTGTTTTGTTTGATGAAGCTTAAAATTCAGAAAATTGGATGGCTGCAATGCAATCTGAATATATTGCTATAATGAAGAATGGTACTTGGTCTTTATGTGACTTGCCTCCTAGCAAGGCCATTGGTAAAAAGTGGGTTCACAAGCTGAAGCATAAGCCTGATGGAACAATTGACATGTATAAGGCTATGCTCATTGCAAAGGGTTATGCACAGGAAAGAGGCATTGGTTTTGATGAGACCTTTGCACCTACATGTCGTATGCCTTTTGTTCGAAGCATCTGTGCACTTGGAGCCCATCATGGCTGGAATGTACATTAGTTGGACATTAAAATTGCATTTCTTAATGGTGACTTGCATGAAGAAGTGTATGTTTTTTAGCCCCATGGCTTTGTGCAGAAAGGGCATGAAAACCAGGTGTCCAAGTTAAAGAAGGCATTATATGGTTTAAAGCAATCACCACGTGCTTGGTATGAAAAGATACATGCCTATCTGATTGCACATGGTTTTGAGAACAGTCCAACTTAAAGCACCTTATATGTTCAGCGTGCTAATGATGTGCTTTTGATCATTGTTGTCTATGTTGATGACATGCTGCTCACTGGTCCTATTGAGAAGCATACTGCTCATTTTAAGGCTGATTTGCATGCCTCATTTCAGATGTCTCATTTGGGGCATTTGCATCCCTATTTGGGCATTCAATTTATGCAAGTTGATGGTGGAATGGCTTTGTGTCAAATGAAATATATTGACACATTATTGCAGCGTTTTGGACTTGAAGTCTGTAAGCCTATTGCCATTCCTATGGAGACAAGTTTACGATTGAGTCTTCATGATGCTAGAGATGCATTTGATGCTTTCCTCTATCAGCAGGTTGTGGGATGCCTAATTTACTTATGCATTACTCGGCCAGATATTCAGTTTGTTGTCTCATAGATGAGCAATTTTATGCATTGCCCAGGTGTCAAGTATTGGCAGGCGGTTAAGCGCATCTTTCGCTACTTGAGTGGTACTCGACTACTTGGGTTGTCTTATCCCAAGGGGGGATCACTACTGCCAGATTTGCATGCTTTTTCTGACTCGAATTGGGCTGGTTGCTATGACACTCATGTGTCCACTAGTGGCTTTTGCTTTATGCTTGGTAGCTCATGTATATCTTGGTTGAGCAAGAAGTAGCCTACTCTAGCCACTTCGAGTTATGAGGATAAGTATAGGGCAACTTTCACAGCTGGTGTTGAGCATGTGTGCCTGAGACGCCTTATGGCTGATTTGGCTGTTGGTCAATCTTCTGCCACCACCATCTTCACTGACAATCAGAGTGCATTGACAATCTCATTGCATTATCATTCTATCACGGAGAGGTTCTCTACTGGGGAGATCAGGCTGGCATATGTGCCCACATAGGAGAACATTGCAGACCTTTTCACAAAGGCTCTACCTAGGGAAAAGTTTGAAGCTTTCCACAAAGCTTTGGGCTTACTTCCTTTTGTGGAGTGATTTCCACATAGCTTGACACTTCCTTATACATGAGTGCAAGCTACTTGTTCACCACATCACTCCTAGGGGGGATTTGTTGAAATATTTAGGTAGTGATGGTTGTGAACACTCTAGGACCGCTGGTGCACGTTTTTCCCTCTTTAGAAGGTTTTTTTCCCCTGGCTTGTATATACGCCTATTGACCTAATGGGCTACATATCTTTGTGCATTCTCTGGTAATACATTCATTATTGTGTGTTGTGCTTCGAGCTTCTTCTTCTTCCTTGTGTTGTTCGCGTGCTTCCGTAGATGTCTAACTCCAACAGTTGATAAAGGATGCCTTGAATAGCAAACTTCTTGAAGGTACCCATATCCTTGGTTCTAAAAAACAACTCTGCTTGCAAGTTTTTGCTGACGACACCAACATCATTGTTAGGGCTGACTGCTCCTCAGTCAACTGTGTTATTGACTACCTTAATACTTTCTGCCTAGCTAGTGTCTCCCACATCAATCACAAAAAAAGCTGCCTTTTAAGATCCTCCAATAATATTGTGCCTTCTTGCATCTCCTCCTTAGGGTGTGACATCATCAAGGAAAGGGAAGTTTTTAGACTAGTGGGTGTCCTTATGGGCTTCCACGTGTCTCTCCACCAGAGATGGGAATGGGTTTTCAAACAAATTCAGGAAAAAGATCTTCAGTTGGTATGGTTGTCAATCTTCCATCTCTTATAGGGTCTTTGTGATTAACCATTATATCTTGCCTTCTTTAACTTACTTTCTGTCATGTTGCATGCCCAATAAGAAGCATTATAATCAAGTGATTTTCCTAGCCAGAAGATTCTTGTGGGGAGGCAACTCTCACCACAATAAAATCCCCAAGGTAGCTTGGAAGGTTTGCTGCCTCCCTAAATGTGAAGGAGGCTTGGGAATTCTTGCCCCTAGAAAATGGCTGCCAACCTTGCTGCCAAATGGGTCTTGAGATCTATAGATTCCATAGAGTTTTCGTCTATTCTTGTGAATAGAAATACTCACAAATTCTATATTAAGGGTTATAAGGCTTGGAAGGAGCATGGTCTATGGGATCTCATTATCTTGCCTCAAACCTTCTGCCCTGTGGGAAGTAGCATAACCTGTAGAATGTGGCATACTTGGATTTCTGTTAAGAACAATTGCTCCCCTAATCCCAAATTCTTTGAGTACTATGATTTTTTCTACAGGAGAATATTTGGATTGAATGGTTCTCTCGCTGGAATAATGTCCAACTAGGCATAAAGGAGCACAAATGTCCAAAGCTTGGTTTATTGAGTGGAAAGATCTCTAATTGGAAGACCAAGTAATGTATGAAGAGAACATCAGTGAATCTACTGACATGACTACTCCAGATCTAGAAATATGAGAGTCTTGAATAATTGGAACACCTCATTGTATCATAAATTCTCACAGTAATAAATTTTCGAGCCACCAATGTATCTCATAGACTACATCATCTCTTGATGTAAATTTCAGCCTCTCTAACCACCTTAGGGTTACCCCCCTCAAAAGTGGAGGGATTCCTTGCTTAAGTTGTATTCCTCCTCTAGATTCGTTATGGTGTCTAACCTTTTGTAATGTCCTCTTCTCTTGGGATCGGTCTTCTATGTTAGCTTCAGTGGCTGATATGTATCTGTGGTGATGGGGATGATTACCCTTTGTACTTACATACATTTCATTATCTAATCCAATTTTCCTGTTTTCTCAAAAAAATACATATATACACACATACACATCTACATATAATACATATATACATGCATATACGCATGCATACACAAATATACATATTTTAGGCCTAGATCTTTAGGATTAAGGTTTTAGGGTTTTTACATACATATAATTCACTTAAATTTATATAAGGAAAAAATAAAGAAAAAATCAAGAAAAAAATCTAAATATATAAATGAATATATATATATATATATATATATATATATATATATATATATATATATATATATATATATATATATATATATATATATAATAGGATAATTATATAGATAAATAAATATGAAAAGAGCTAGTGTTTTAAATAAATATATATATCGAGAAGAAGAGGTCCTTAAAGAAGACGAGATACAGGATGAAGCAATCGATGATGATCAAGAAGAAGCTAGCATACCAAGTGATTTATAAGTCACCAATATAGACATAGATATTCTCTGTGCATCGAATCTCCAAGAGTGCTAGAATAGAGGAGTTTTGAATCAAACACTTGTACGTACTAATTTTTCTTTATTTTTTTTGCTATGTTCTTTTGTACACTACCATTTCTCTATATTACCTTTATTGTCATATGCTAAGTATTTGAGTTCTTTTGTTACAAAGCATGATGGGAGATAGTCCTCCATTCACTCCACATTCCATAACAGAGGAGCAGTTCTTAGAGTTCATATCTGAGGTATCTCCCGCATGTATGGCCACTGCATCACAATATTGGATCGCTCGTGGTAGCACTCCCCCCGGCCTCACTCCTACCGGCCTCACTCCTATCGCTATCACTCCTACATGCCTCACTCCCACCGGTGTCACTCCTATAAGACAATAGTTACGTAATATAACATAGGAGCAATAGCAGAGAAGATAACAGATAAAGGAGAATCTCAACAATTTTCTACTAATTGAAAGTACAAAGATGATGGCATTGTCCACCCGTGCACTCTCAAGGTAGAGCTTAAATCGTGATCTTGTCAACTCTAGATAGGGAGATACAAGGTAGAGGTATGCTGGCTCAGTTCGATGTGTCAGGTAGTGCAGAAGTCATGTATTTATACAATCATTGGTGGCCTTCCATGGACGGCTATACATGGGTGCTAGAGAGTGGGCAGACACCATCGTTTAATTGCCATAGACGGCTTAGGCGGGTTGAACTAACCTAACAAATAAAAATGATTTCTGACTCTGATATGGAATATTTCATGAAATATTCCCTTTACCATCACGCTGGGGGTGCTGCCCCCTCACCCCCACAAGGGGTCTTGCTGGTCCCTTGGGACCACCCAACTAGGGGGCCTACTGGCCTCCTTGGAGCCCCCAGCTGCGGTTGCTCACCGCTGCCCTAGACCCCACAACTGGGGACCCTAGTAACTCCCTTTCCTTACAATATCTTACATGGTCCAATATGACCTTCATCTAACATGCAAGTCAAGATTCCAATCAATAGGGTAATGCATGCATGGCTTCTCGTCATAATGGGGCCCTTATAAAATGTGCATACAATCATGAGGGGTAGACATTGATCATATACTAACACCCCCCTCAATGTTTACTAAATGTTAATCAAGTAGGTCTTGGTCTTATGTGCCATCTGTTGAAGATGTCTTTTGAGATCCTCTCTTCCAAGTGCTTTACTCAATATGTGAGCACAATTTGCCTCTGTTGGGCAATATTCTAGCTCCACAATTTCATCTTCGCTCACGAACATAATGGTATTATACTTCTATATGCTTGGTGCGAGCATGAAATACTGGGTTCTTTGTAATGGCCATACAACTTTGATTATCACACTTGATTATAGTCGCCATATTTGATGGAAAGCCTAGATCTACAAGAATTCTCCTTAACCAGATTGCCTCACAAGAAGCAAAACAAGATGCTTTGTACTCTGCTTCAGTGGAGGAGAGTGCAAGAGTTGGTTGCTTCCTACTTACCCAAGAAAATATTTTTGAACCAAGTGAGAAACAATATCTAGAAACTGATTTTCTAGAATCACAATCTCCAGCCCAATCTCAATCACAATATCCTTGAAGTGTATCACCTGTGGTATACAAATACCAAAATCCAAGGTTCCTGCAATGTACCTTAGAATTCGCATTCCAACATTCCACTGACTCTCCTTAGGTTTGTTGGAAAACTTGCTTAATACTCCAACAACATAGAAAATGTCTAGTCTAGTGTTGCACAGAAAAATAAGACTTCCAACAAGCTTCCTATACTTCTTAGCATCTACATAAGGCATGCTATCATCCACAGATAGCTTATGGTTTACCTCCATAGGTATGCTAGTTGGTTTGTAGTCCATCATTCCAAATGCCTCGAGTAGTTGTCATGCGTGTTGTAGGTGCAAAAGTTTCTTGAACATCAAATCCTTTGATGTGCGAAAAACCCTGTGCAACTAATCTTTCCTTATACTTTTCTAATGTTCCATCTACTATATACTCAGCTTTCCAAATCCATTTAGTACCTATTACCTTCTTGTTTGGCAGCAAGTCAAATAGATCCCATGTATCATTTTTTAGTATACTATCATACTCAGACTGCATTGCCGCTCTCCAACCTGGATCACCAAGGGATTCTTCAATGGTGGTAGGTTCCTTTATCAAGCCTATGATATCTACCATTATTGCCATGTTAACAATGGTTCTCAGGCTCTTCTTTGCTCCTTTATTCTCTTTGATCTTTATAATCCATTCGAGGATGATTCGGGTACATCTACATGTGGATTTTGATCGTCAAACAGCTCTTGTGCTTACTTTGTTAGTGGCTTACGCTATGCAGCTACAACAAGTTAGCTTTTTACTGAGGAAATCTCTCCATCAGATGTTTCCTCCTCCTCAACTTTAACCTGTCTTTTGATAGGCACAAGGTGAGATATTTCTTCGTTTGATGAGATAGTAGATTTACCTTTATCTTCTACTAAGTGTGGTCGTTCATCAAACACCACATCTCGGCTGACAAAAATCTTCCTTGCCTCAGGATCCCACACCCTGTATGCTTTGGACTCTTCACTATATCTTAGGAAGACACACTTTTTGCTTTTTGAATCCAACTTTGATCTTTTTGAATCAAGAATATGTGCATAATAGAAACAACCAAAAATTCTGAAATGCAAAACTCAAGGCTTTTTACCAGAATATGCTTCTTGAGGAGTCAATCCCTTCGTTGCTTTTGTGTAGCTTCGATTAAGGATGTAGACTACTATATTCACTACTTCTACCCAGAATGAATCAGGCATTTCTTGAGCCTTTAACATACAGTGATCCATTTCAACTATTGTCCTGTTCCTACGCTTAGCAACACCATTTCGTTGAGGTGTATGAGTTGTGGTAAGTTTCCTTTTCACACCATGCTCCTTACAGTAATTATTGAATTCTGTTGACAAGAATTCACCTCCTCTATCTGTTCTGAATTTCTTCAGTTTCCTTCCTGATTCATTTTCCACATACATATGCCACGTTCTAAATTTTTCAAAAGCATCAACCTTCTTTCAAAAGAAATAGACTTACATCGTTCTATGATAATTGTCGACTAATAGAAAAAAGTAGAAAGATCCTCCTAAAGCAGTTGTGGACATTTTACTCTAGAGATCAGCATGTACCAACTCTAGACGAGCTTGAGATCAATTGCTGCTCTCTCTTGGGAATGCCTTTTGTTGTTGCTTGCCCATCATACAAGCTTCACAAGGTTCTTACAACTCTCAAAATGCATGGAAATGGGCAACCATCCCTCTTCTTTACATCTCCTTTAGAACAGCAAATCCGAGATGCCTAAATCATTGGTGCCATAACCTGCTTACATCTTTATCTTTTGTAGCGGTTAAGACACTTAACTTATACAAGTTATCACATCTTATGCCTTTACCTACTACATTACATGATGAATCCATGATTTTTGCACCACTCGTATTGAAGTGATCTTTGAGTCCATGATCTGTTACTACAGAACCTGATAATAAATTTCTTTTAATTGTAGGTACATAGAGAACATCAGAAAACCTTTTCTCAACACCTGGAGAAGTGATAAAAGAGATGGTTCGAGTTCCTTCTGCTGGACACTTGGAGTCATTTCCCACCACTACATTGATGGATTCCTACAAAGGCACTACGGAACTATACCAATCCTTTTTATTGGTCATATGGCGAGAAGCTCCACTATCTAAAGCCAATGGTTCATCAACACGAGCTTGAGCACATGAGCATACCTCTTCAATAGCTACCCATAGTTCAAGAATCAAATACTTAGCATGGTGTCTAAGGATGGAGGCTTGCTTACAGGGGAGAAATTTTATGGATATATCTCACGAGATGAGATGATGCGTATACAAACAAAGGCCAAACAACTCAAGAGGAGAAAGAAATGTTGAATACATGGTGTGCAAGAGATGCTTTGCCAAGTTTAGATAATATTATGCTTTTACTTCAAATTGAAGTTGAGATCCTATAGTGACTCAGATTGGGCAGGTAATGAAGATGCTAGAAGATCAACCCATGGCTACATGATATACATTGGTGATAAGCCTGTCAGTTGGTGTTCAAAGAAACAAGATAGTGTAGCATTATCATCAACTGAAGTTGAGTACAAAGGACTTGTAAAAGTAGCTAAGGAGGCCATATGGATGCACACATTATTCAAAAGCTGGGGCATTAATCAAAGTATACCTACAATAGATGGAGATAACATGAGTTCACTTTATCTTGTAGCAAATCTAGTAGTTCATCCAAGAACAAAACATATAGAGAAAGAGTATCATTTCTTGAGAGAAAAAATAATGGAGAAAGAAAATGAAATGGAGTACATTTCTATAAAAGACGAGATAGCGGATATAATGAAAAAGAGCTTGGATGGTGTGAAGATCAGGACATTCAAAAGTATGGAAGGAGTAAAGGAAAAGAAGATGATATGAAGAAACAGAGAATGTGAATTAGTGATTCAAGGGGAGCTATTCAAGAATCAATCACAAATTGGACATAAACTTGAAGTTCAAAGTCTAAGAAGAAAAGCATATGCCTATGTAAAGGGATAATTTCACACATGTACTATATTTGTAAAGTTAGAATTAACTTTAGCTCTAGAATTTTCAAAAGTCATGAGATTGAGAAAATCCATATAAGTTAGTTTGTACCAACAAATGTGGAGAGAGAGAAAGAGAGAAAATGTGAGAAAGAGTTCATTTTGTATGAGTGAGGAATAGTCGAGCTTTTCTACATGAGAAAGCACCGATAAACTTCAGAGTTTTTCATAGCTATGAGAAAAACTAATTAACATTCTGTGTACGTGACTCTCACCTCCGTTTCCATGCTTTGCCTATTGTGGTAATGACTTCAAAACTTCAAGTTTTCTAATCAACTCGATGCATGGCATCGAGTTTGAGCTGATAAGTTACTTTCTTCTTCGTTGTGCATCATATGTTGGTTTAGATTGTCGAAATCATGAGGTTGTTGGAGCGATCCGATGCTTGGCATCAAGTTTCAACCTAAATTCGATGCCTAGCATTGAATCTTAGTGGATAAGTACCTTTCACAATATACATGAAATCTTGGTCAATTCTAAAAAGTGGCTGAAAACACACCAATTTGATGCATGGCATCCAATTCTTGTTGCAAGTTGATGCTAAGTTGAGAGCTTTTATATTTAGACAAGTGCTTTTACTAAAACAAGCTAAATTTCTAGTTTTGGCAGCTCATGCATGGTCATCTTGTGAAGGACATAACTTGGTGTATAGTGCAAAGTTTTTAGCAAGCAACAGCTTCTTGAAGAGCGCTTTGTTCTACTTGCATCCAAAAAAAGATCTTGAAGAAATATTATTTGTCATAATATAAATAAGAGAAACATTGAAGGTATGTCATTTTAGCTACTAGAAACTTCTATCGAAGCAAAGTTCTTAGTTTAAGCAATCTTTTCTCAAATTTTGGAGTAGCATTGAGTTAATGGTGACCATAGACATTGTCTAGTGCCACACTAATTCATTTCTTGTGATGGTTCATACATCAACAAGATCCATGTATAGATCCACGATTTAGGTGAAGCATTCCCATTTGTCATCAGCTTTGATTCCATTGATGACTTGCCTAACAATGTGATCTGCATCAATGATATCACCAATCCTTATAAGTTCATTTGAAATTCCCTTAATGTTGGTGATAAAATCAGTCAAAATTTTATTAGGCATCTTCTTGAATTTTGTGAACCTCATCCATGATATGTTCTTCCTAGCTTTAGAGATTGAGGAGAAGTATGCTTCCCAAGCATTCCATGTCCCATGAGAGGTCTTAAACTTCCTACGATGAGAAGCTATGAAATAAAAGATACATTTTAGAATTTATAAACTTGGCAAAGCATCTCTTGCACACCATGTATTCAACATTTCTTTCTCCTCTTGAGTTGTTTGGCCTTTGTTTGTATACGCATCATCTCATCTAGTGAGATATATCCATAAAATTTCTCCCCTGTAAGCAAGCTTCCATCCTTAGACACCATGCTAAGTATTTGATTCCATCTAAAGCTTTTAATTGATGAGGGGCATCCATAAGCCATAATTTCCAATCTATGCCGATGATCTAAGAGCACTTTGAGGAGTGATAGAAGACGTATAAAGATTAGAGGTTCTTGGAAAAATCCTATTCTAGACCAACCTATTCTACTCCAACAAACCTTAATAGAATCTCTAAGAACTTAATATATGCAATTAGAATACTATAGTACTTTGGAGCATCATTTACAAAACAATATGTCAAAATATATACCTTTTTTGCACAAAGTGCCTTCATAGGAACTTCTATTTATGGAGGAAAGAGCTGAAATGTTTAGTGGGAGCACACAGCCCTGTAGCAAATGACCTAATAAGCTTTGCAAATTCACAAATTAAGTGTCTAGAAAGATATAAAAAACTATTTAATCAACTTATTAGGACTATACTCAAATAAATACTCATAAGAGGTCGAGGGGGGGGGGGGAATCTCACTTTTCAAGAAGGAGATAGAAAGACATGGTTACCTCGATTTGTTGAAAGATCAAGGTCAATGGATCGAGTGACTATGAAATGTTGTAGGCATGCTTGGCATAGTCCTAGATTTGCATTCCCCTTGCTATTTTGAACAATGATTACATACACACAAACAAGTCACCTAAAAAACATGATAGAATTTACTCAATGTAGTGTGACACTGAACAGAGATACATGTTGCAATGACAATGATGTATACATGTAATGCTAATGAAAAAGAAAAAATGATACAATACGAGATTGGACTTGTGAATCTTTGAGGCAAGACATAGATCACTCAAAATGAGTACAATGATCAGTTCATATCATCTATCATACCCACGACTAAAGTGTATAGTGCATATATATATTTTTGTTGGATGGAAATTCATGCACTAATATTTTTCCCTAATTCCCTCTCTCTCTCACACACACGCACACACACACACACACCCCTTGCCGGGGGGGGGGGGGGGGGGGGGGGGGGGGGGACGTGGTTATCAAGCTCCTCGACAATAAAGATTAGTTACTCTTGGTAGAATAGTAATGGTAGAAAATGATTTTTTTTTTCTTATTTGCCCATTGTCGCATACACACCACCACAGAACTCCGAGATAGTTTGGTATTGTGCGCAACGACCTTTGGAGCATCACATATGCAGAAAATACCCTTTCCTTACATATACGACTAAAACTCCCTCGTTGTATATATGACGTTCAACTTATCTAACAATTGTCTTTGTAGTAACATACGCACACACATATCTATAACAATTGTCTTTGTACTCTAACAGAGATTGTTGTGATCTTAGAATGTACTCAACTACCTCTGTTAGAGTACAAAGACGATTGCGTATCTCTCCAAGCATTAGCCCTATCAAGCTTATGAATATATTCTGTAGTACAGTTAGAAACAATTCGAGCGTCCCTTTTACCAAAGAAAGCAATCCTGTTAAGTGTGTAATGCGATTCAGCTGAGCCATTGCTTATAGAACCATGAAAGAGAGAAGAATTCCATTTGGCGGAGCAAAACCATTCTAGAGAATTTATAAAGGAATGTGCATAGCTCTGCATTCTCTTAAATACCCCTTTATAAGAGAATGGAGTAGGATGCGCATTATGCAGGTGTGGGTTCACTCTTAATTGAAGCAAAACGTGAGGAAATGTGAGTGGTTTCTTCTATTTGGTTACCTATGTTCCACCTATTGAACATAGTACATTACCAATATTGTGTCTCACTGTTTTACTGGTAGGTTCAAACCCCTTCGTGAATGATGAGGCATTTGAGAATGCTTTGCTTGATCTAAATGGCGTCTTACAATATACACTTTTATTGTGAGCTACAATGAATAAAGCACAAGAAGAGGTGTAATGACGTATCTTGCATCTGTACTGGTAAAATCACTCCAATTTTTTTTCCATATGTTCAGAATTCCAGCTTTTCACATGCTAGAAATATCAAGAAGGTTGTATAATATCTAGACAAAGATCTGTAAACTTACCTCACATAAGAATATTCCCATTTTCCACTATCTAGAAAAGGAAAACGTTGAGGGGTTTCAAGATTCGATAACAAGTTGGCATACTGAAAAGGTATGCATATCCACCTCGTGGGGTGGGCTATGTTGGTTAACACATTCCTTCTTTCTTCCATTACTTTCTTTCTTGCTAGAGACCCAAGGACCAAGAGATTGTCAAATTGAAAACAATTTGTAGAAACTTCCTTTGGGTAGGGGACCTTAACATATAGGGTGTCCCTAAAATTAAATGGGTTACTTGCATAAGCCAAAAAGATCAACGTGGTTTGGGCATTCTAGACATTGGTGGAATAGCCAACAAGTTGGCAACCAAAAGATTAATTAAAGCATGGAGCAACAGGAAAGCCTTTTAGGCCAAACTAATTTTTAGAAACAAAAGTGCTCTTAGGCTTGTGGGCCTTCCAAGGTGTAAGGGACTTGATCTTCTCACTCTTTTGATCTCCCTCTATGAATTGACTCCCGAAAGTTCGAGCTTGATTTGCTCCCTCTCAAAGTGTTGAAACAAGGTTCAGGAATTTGTCAAGATCAATGAAGATTGGAAATGAGTGGCAGATATAAGATAAAATAATTTGATTTAGTTCACTATAAAGGGCATCAAAAGTATTGAGTTTTGAAACCTCCAAAAAACTAGGAGACTTTGAAACAAAGGCTTTTGTTTGTGGAAACACCGATTTGACGACATTGGATTGTCTACGAGAGTGGACTATGGTGTCATTGACAGTAATACTCTGATTTGGATATTTGTTGAGTGGCCCATTTGATGACAGGTGTCGTTGATGAAAGGAGGGTTGTTCACGTGGATATGTCAAGAGAGGTCAGGACCCAGGTCCCAGGTACGCTCTTCATAGCTTTTCGCCCACATTATGCTGAGGACTTGCTTTAGACAGCTTTTCACCCGCATAAAAGGCCTGCAACTTCCCAGGAACAGCTTGCGTTTTCTGTCAGTGTCTTATCACAGGTGTCTTTCTGTCCATGAGTGATGTATGCACTATACTACTATGTATGCATGCAGCATTGCAGGCTGTAGCGATGTCCTCCTGTAGCTTCTATAGCTCCTCCTGTACCGAACCTCATTAAACGCTGCATGATGCGATCGCATTGCATCATCAGTCATCACCATCATTAATCCCCATTTCCATGTACTTTGTTCATCTTTAGTTCCATGTACTTTGTTCATCTTTAGTTCACATATTTGGGTCCGTCTGATATGAGTTTTCTCGTCCGTCTGAAATGAGTTTTCTCGTTGAGCTTCAATTAGTTTTCTCTCTCTCTCTCTCTCTCTCTCTATATATATATATATATAAAAGTCTCTCTCTCAAGATATACATACACACGTTATATATATTTTTAAATTCGTTCATTTTAAGACCTTCATAGAGTTCTCTCTTACTTAGATGTAATCATAGAAACAGAAAATGTGTAGAGTGAAAATGGAAACTGAAAATATGAGATTGAAACTGAGATCTCAATTTTAGGTGCTCTCCAGTGTCTCGCTTGTGGCGGTTGCACAAAGAGACTGAGTTAATGTAAAATCGTTGAGAAGAAATGGATTTTGCAGTTTCTGATGATGTTATACTATTTTCATGTCTTAAACATAAAGAGTGTTCTTCATTCGTCTATCATGTTGCTCACTTCCCTTTGATCACATGTCTAAGACATTCTAATTGATCTCCAGTGTGAGAGAATTTCATCAATAGCTCGTGAAACGACCATGAATGGACCACCTAGCAACTTTTTATATAGCATTTAGCAATGGAATTATTGTTTGATCTAACCAAGGACCACCAGCCTTTATCCAGGAAGTTGTAGAGAAACCTTTTACATATTCATCTTTCACTGCTCTTTATCAAGTAAGATGGGTCTAAAGGAGTTATAACTGAGTGGAAGCTTTTAGAAGCTCTAAAAATATTGGCGCCAAATCTTTGCTTTATACACTGTCAAGACTTATCCACTAGGCCAATTCCATTCCTTGGTTAATACTCTAAAGATATTAATGTTATCTTCACTCTGAGAGAACGAGTTCTAGAACTTAGAAGTACTCTATCTCTATATGCTAGTCAAAGTTAAAATTTGTCTTTCTTGGAGGCATTGGTTCTCTTGGCTTTATTTCCTATGTTTTAGCACCCATGATTGATAATACCAATGCTAGAAATATTAGCATGATTAGAAATATTAGTCAACGATGAAATGTTCAGAATGCGTTGAGGGATGTAGCCTTTAATGTGATACGTTGAGGGATGTAGCCTTGAGTGTGCAAGGACAGAAGAGAAGATCCGTTAGTGAAATTAGTTTTCTCGTTGAGCTTCAACGAGTTTCCTCGTTGAGCGTTAAGGCCGTTCTTTCTCAAAATGTACCTGACGCCTTAGCTTCTTCGTTCACCAGGACGCCTTAGCTTCTTCGGCAGTCCCAATGCTTATCTGCATTTCAGGTTCTTTTTCTCAGATCTCCCTCTGCAGCCCATGTGAGTTGAGAGAGTCTCTAAACAACATGCCTGAGATGTATTGAAAACAACATGTGAGAATCTTCTTTTGTTAATGCATATCCGTGTACAGGGCGTTGATTCTTGTCTAGATATGTAAGAAACTATTACATTTTAACCACGCCAAAAGCTCCTCCCCAACCGAGGAAACTCTCAAGAATCTTAGCATAAGCATATTCTGTCCCCACCTCAAGAAAGCGCAGAAATGTTGTCATAGAATTGCAAAGATTTCGTTTAAGGAAAACTTCCAGTGGAACTAATATACATACAGATTCCTATACACGTATATATGCATATATATATATATATATATATATATATATATATATATATATATATATATATATATATATGTGTGTGTGTGTGTGTGAATGTACGTGTGTATGTGTATGTATATTTGTTCCTTTGAAAGTTAGCCATAAAGGAAATATTTGCAATGCTATAAGAGAGTTCTTGCGACCTCCTTGAGTTGGCGAAAGAATATGCTTTTGGTAAATTTCTTCGAGCTTTCCTCGGTTGGCGAGAAGCTTTTGGCATGGCTAAAATGGTGTGTGTGTGCGTGCATGCGGGTAACGTTGTGCGTATGTTTGTTTGTTGTTTTTTTTTTTTTTTTTTTTTTTTTTTTTTTTTTTGTTTGCAACGAGCATCAATTTAAAATAGGGAAAACATCCAAAGCCTTTAATGGAGGGGAAACATCCTAAGATCACGACTTCGCTATAATTTACGGTTGAGTTTTAATGCCTATTTCCTGGTGCCGATTGTGCTACAAGGAAGATCTCCAACTGTAGGTGGTGATTTTCCACGTGTTTGTGGCGCATTTTTTTAAACTTTGAAGTACTTATAAATCCTTCTGCTCATCTTGTCGGATCGTCTGTATTTTAATGGTATATTTCTAACTCATCATGATCTATCCTCCATCGTGATCCTAACTCCAAAAATTCTTCAAATCTTAATGTCCTTCAATAAACATGTCGTTAAAAACTTTCCTCTCTCTGCTTGAGCTTTTGGACTTCATTAATGGTTGGAAAAATGTGTGCGCATCTCTATGGATCTCTCTAATGGTAATCCCAAAGGCAGATTACTCACACTACGCAGTTCCTTCGTGTTGCCCTTTCATTTGAAATGTTTTTCAGCCTATAATAAAATCATTTTGTATTCCGATGTTCTATGCTTAAAGCTAGTAGCGTATCTCTCTCTCTAGTAGTGTATGTCCCAAGAATTCTGCTATGACATTGCAAATATTTCCTTTATGGCGAACTTTCAATGGAAGTAATATACATACACATACATATATATATATATATATATATATATATATATATATATATATATATATATATATATATATATATATATATATATATATAGAGAGAGAGAGAGAGAGAGAGAGAGAGAGAGACCTATTTTTCAATTCGTTAATAAAATCCTCTTTGCAAACTTTGTAGCGTCATAGGACGGACTTAGATGTAATCATGGGAACTGAAAATAGGAGACTTGTGGCGGTTACACAAAGAGACTGACGTAAATTAGTTTATGTTCGTATGTAAGAGGTAATGTAAAATGGTTCATAAGTAATGGATTTTGCAGTTTCTATCATAAGCTTAAACAGTGTTCTTCATTCGTAAACACAAACAACGTCTATTGTGTTGCTCATTGACCTTTCATCACGTGTCCAAGACATTCAAATTGATCTCGGTGTGAGAGAGTTTCACCAATAGCTTGAGAAACGACCATGAATTAACCACCTAGCATATGTTTTAATATAGCATTTAGCAACGGAACTGGTAGAGAAACCTTTTACATATTCATCTTTCACTACTCTTTATCAAGTATGTTTTTTTTCTTGAGAAAACAGGAAATATGAATTAACTAAGAATTGTAAACTAGTACAAGGGGCAGGACATTCCCACAAAGGCTCCCAATGTAGGGAGCAGCCAGCAGGGCCTAATTATACATCATAATCATTAACATCCTTTAAGCAGAGAGTCTCTCCATTTTCAAGGGGGTGTAGTGGCCGAGTGAACAGAAAGGTGAAAGTCCTCATGAGGAGCTTCAGTTATCAAGTTAAGACATTTTTGGCCTATGTATATGATACCTGTGAGGCACCTATGCTGCAGAGAGCAGTCATTGTTGTTGAAGACCTTTTGGTTTCTGGATAACCATATGTGCCATAGGATATGCCCCCTCCAGATGTTCCACAAAACATAGTCCATCCTGCTCCTGGTCCCAATGAGGGTTTCTTTATAAGTGATATTGACCTGCAACTTGTAAAAAATGACAGAGAGCAGACACCAGTACTTCTAAGCATGACTGCAGTTGAAAAACAGGTGGGGAGGTCCTCCTCCTCGCCACAAATTCAGAAAAAGAAATCAATGGTATGCCTGTCAACCCACCCTCTCTCATAGGGTCTTTGTCTTGAACCACTATATTTTGCCCTCCCTTGTTTACTTTCTCTCCTATTGGATGCCCAACAAAAAGCACTTCAATTTGGTACTTTCTCTCTCTAGGAGATTCCTGTGGGGAGGAAACACTCACCAGAACAAAATCCCTAAAGTGGCCTGGACCACCTGTTGTCTCCCCAAAAAAGAAGGGGGGCTTGGTATCCTTTGCCCCATCAAAATGGCTACAAACCTTGCAGCAAAATGGATCTCTAGGGTAGTTGACTCCACTGAGTTTTGGGATCTCCTCCTTAAAAGGAACCTGCACAATTTTTATCTTACTTATTATAAAGCTTGGAAAGGGCACAAGCTCTAGGACATGCTCATTTCTCCTCACAGATACACTCCTATTGGCAGTACCGTTTCTTGTAGATTTTGGAATGCTTGGATGCTTGTGAAATCTAAATGCTCCCCCAACCCCAACTACTTTCTTCTTCATGATTTTTTCATGCAGGAAGGCATATGGTCTGGATGGCTTTACCTGTGGAAAAATTGTTTTCTAGGTGTCAAGAAGCACAAATGCTGCATAGGGCTACTCATCTTGGAAAGATTTGTGTGTCAACAACAAGGTAATGTCTCTTGAACAGATTGGTGCCAATTCTGACCTTTCTTCTGGTTGTCTGCAGGTCCTAGTGGAACACAAGAATATAATTCTAAAGAGGCTTGCTGAGTGTCACCAGAGGAAAAGGGCAAGCATGTTAGAGATCACACAAGACATGCTTAGAAGATTCAAAAGGCAAAGTGGGACCATCAAATCTATCCTTGACAAACTCAACACCTGGTGGAGACTTGCTTGGAGTGCTGGCCAGTGGCACCAAAGATTTCTGAGTCTTTGGAACCTCCCCTTCAACATAAAACATTCAACTCTGATGTGGCTCATATTGCACAATGGGGTCTTGTGTGGTTCCAAAGCCAGGAAATATGGATTAGACTATGAAGCTTGTAAATTTTGATATGGGATCCATTGGCATACCATTGAAAATTTCAGTTTCTGAATTTATCCATGACCCAGTCCCATCTTTGGTTGAGGGTCACTTGGAATCCCATAGGGATGCCCAGCACCCTGAATATCTCACCCTCCTTTATGATGTCACAACCCAAAGAAGCAATAGAGGTGGGCACTTGGTTGTTGGAAGCTTTAAAAGTTGTTTTGTTGTGTTTTATCAAGTAAGATTGGTCGAGAAGAGTTCTTCTAACTGAGTGGAAGCTTTTAGAAGTTCTAAAAATATTGGCGCCAGTTCTTTGCTCTATGCAGTGTCAAGACCTCCTCCGGCCGACTCGCAAGAATTATCCATTAGCGCAATTCAATTCGTTGGTCAATACTCAAAAGAAATTAATGTTATCTTCACTTTACAACATTTTCCTTCCCTTGAAGGAAATTTTGTTCCTCAAAAATATGTTTGAAATAATAGGCTATATAAAAAGAACTCCCTCGAGCCCACGGTCCAATATCGGAGCTTGGTTGTCATTTCCCTTTGGCATTAACATCTTTAGATATAAATAGAAGGAAACTTCGCTGCTAGGGAAATAACACATTCCACCTTCCCATTTAGCTAGGAATTCCTGATACAATTGGTTTCTAGTATGTTCATCCTCAGCATGTAGCACCTTCTTTGGTTCATGGGGAGCATAGTTAGTTGAAACATGTGGAACAATTTAATCATGGGAAACTAACGTATCGAAATCAACCAACTTCTTGATAAGCCGACTTACATGAAAAATAGGATGAATTTAAGGAAAACCCCTAGTAGAAACATAAATTACTACATTTTGAAAATCAAAGAGGTTAGTGATGCATTGCGTTCCATACCTTGTCACGTAGATGATGATGGCCTAGCTGCATACACCTTGTATGTACTTAGGGAAGATGAGAAGTGTAAGGCTTTTACAACATCTGTCTATGTTAGAGACACTCTTCCCAACTTTGAGAAGTTGGTGGCCTTGATGTTCACTACAAACATGAATATTAGAGCCTCAAAGACAAAGGGCGATGAAGCTGAAGCTTTCTATGTAGGTAAAGGTAGAGGAAGAGGAAGGAATCAATGTAGAGGAAGAGATAGACAAGGGAGAGGATCAAATGGTGATCCCAATCAAGAACTAGGAAGCACATACTCTTCATCAAGAGGGAGAGGAAAAGGAGGAAGGTCCAAGTAGAATAGACACTACCAAAGCTCAAAAATTGTTTCATTTGTGGCAAGTATGGCCAATATGCAAGGGATTGCTATCAAAGGGAGAAGAAAAATTCAACCTACAAATATCAAGGCAATTTTACATATAATTCAAATGAAAATGAGATTATGCTATCTATGATGCAGATGAGTGGCTATAAGACACAAGGGTCAAACACATTGTACATTGATAGTGGATGTAGCAACTACATGAGTTACAATAAGTAACTCTTCTCAAACAAGCAAGTGACATCAACCAAAGGACATGCCAAAATAAGTGATTTTGAAGAAGAAAAGGACTTCACGGGATGAACTAGGGAGCATAGTCCTTACTGGATCAAAAGAGTCAAGTTTTTAACCACCATGGGATAAAGTTAGTCCTACATCAAGTAAATCGAGTGATGGAAGGATTAAAGGCAAAACCAACACCACAAAAATAGAAGAAGATGAAGACCTATGGATTGAGATCAATAGAGACCATTATGGGAAGAAGGGGAGAGCTTGAAAACCAACAATAAATATCTAAACCAATGGAATGGTGAGATGAGAAACTATGATAGGGTAAGATATTGAGTTGAATGAATTAACTATGATTCATTTATGGCTAGACATTAGACTTACATGAGCAAGGTTGTTGAAGAACCAAAATGCTTTAAAAAACCAAACACATGCAACAAATGGAAAGAAGCTATGGAAGAGGAGATCAAGGCCTTAGAGGAGAATCACACTTGGACTCTTTTGCCAAGGAAGAAGGATATGAAGGTAATTGGAAACAAGTGAGTCTATAAGGTAAAGAAACACTCAAATGGTAGTATTGTTAGGCATAATTCTAAACTTGTAGTAAAAAGATTTGCTCATATATATGGAATAGACTATAAGGAGAAATTTGGCCTTGTGGTGAAGATGAATACCATCAAAACTATCATTTCCATTGCACCAACTAAGAATTGGAAGATGTATCAAATGCATTTCTTAATGGGAAGCCAGAAGAAGTTATGTACATTGACCAACCATTAGGGTTGAAGACAAAGCCAAGGATGGTGAATGAAAGACTTATGGACTATTTGATCAATTGTGGATATCATCAAAGAAATGAAGATCCATCATTGTTCTACAAAAAGAAACGTGAATCAATTGTCTACTTATGTGTATTCGTAGATGTCTTAATTATTATAAGTCATCATGAATAACGTGTCAAGGAAATCAAAGAGACGCTTTGCAAGGAGATCATGTTCCCAAATTTTGCAGATCTTAGGTATTTTCTAGGTATTGAAGTCATATACAAGGACAATGGTATTTTCCTTATGCAAAGACTATGGTAAGAGCTCCCATTGCAATGGTAGCCCCAAAAAGTTGGAGGATCCACCAACTAGATGTGAATATGGTGTTTTTGAATGGTGACATAGAAGAATTTGTCTTCCTGGAGTAGCCTAGAGGCTTCAAACATGAGAGGTATCCTCATCATTTTCCAGGTTAAAGAAGTCCTTTATGGTTTCAAGAAAGCCCCAAGAGCTTGGAACCAAAGGCTACAGGAATACTTAGCTAAACATGGCTATAAACAAAGTGAAGCTCATTTATCAATGTATATGAAGAGGGAAGGTGATCTTGTTGTCTATATTCACATTTCTCTTGTTGATCTTATTCTTGTAGGGAATCATGAAGCAAGCATTAGACAGATCAAGAAGAAATTTGGAGAAGAATTCAATATCTCAGATCTTGGATAATTGAAGTACTTCTTAGGTAGAAAAGTGATATACAAACACTACAAGGAGTACGGGTACATAGCGATGGTTAACATGACACAATCGCATCGCTATGAAATTGCATAAAGCATCGCAACAAGCGTCGAGCACGGAACCTCGGTTAAACAATGAAAAATTCATTGTTTTTATTGATGTGTGGCACGATGGAATATGCAATGCTCGCATTGAGTGTCGCTAAAGCGATGATTAAAAAAAGTGTTGCATAAGCGACACAAATTTGCATCGCATAAGCAATGCTAATTATTGTCGCTTATGTGATGCTATGTGCATGGGCATTTACGATGTGTTAGCATCACTTACACGATGGGTTTTTGAAAAAAAACAATATTGGAGGCTCTTCGATCGGCATCTACACACATCTGATCAAAGAGCTCTCCAATGTTCACAATTGTGGTATGCTTACAAGCTGAAACAATCACTTGCAGAATTGTTGTTTTGTCTAATCTCTATCTTATTGTCTCTCTCTCTATCGCTGTTTCTTTCTTTCTACTTCTTTCTCTCTTTGAATTATCTCTCTCTCTCTCTCTCTCTCTCTCTCTCTCTCTCTCTCTATTGTAGGTTATCCAAGAAGCTAACCCAGCAAAAAATATGGCTAACTATTGTAGGTACAATTTCCATTCTTTGTATACCATTTGAATTGTGTTATTTTCATTGGTTAGTATACTCACACTTATTGATATGAACATATACACTTATACATGATGAAGATGCACGTTCACACATATATTTCAATTTATATGTAAAATTTATACTTACTTCCACGGCAAGTGGACAAGGTGCACGTAAGAGTCGCATAATGCTCGCATTCTTCTCTTAAACTCCAATCCATTCCAATATACACTATATTCCCTTGTGGCTCTATATCGCACTCAAGCCCTAAGGTTCTTGTGCATGTCCTCATAGGCACTTGTGCTCTGCTCTCATGATTTCGAGGTGGTAGACGTGCCATGAAAATAGATAGATAAAATAAATAAAAACATGTGCTATAATATTATTAAAAAAATTTATGAAAAAAACATACCTATGAGCAGATAGTTGTCTTCCTACATGTGGAGCCGTAGAAGATCCCTCCTCTAATCACTGGGGAAGCATCTGGGTCCTAAAATCCAGCTCATTGTCAGGCATCTCGTACTCATGCATGATGATCCCTAAAGTATCAAGCAGAACTCTTGCTCTCATAAGACTTTTTATGATAGTGATTTTCACCTTTGTCTCTCTACTAGGATCCATAATACCTGTACATAAAAAACAAAATGGTTTTTGAAATGAATATATGTAAATGTACATATGTATGCATGTATATGTGTATGTAGGTGTATATGTGTGTGTGCATGTATGTATGCATGTAAGCATGTATGTATGCATATCCGTGTGCATTATGTATGCAAATGTATGCATGTGTGTGTATGTGTGTGTATGCATGTAAGTACGTATGTATGCATATGCATATGCATCAAGTATGCATATGTATGCATGTATGTGTCTATGTGTGCGTGTATGTGTCTCTATTTGTGTGTATGCATATAGGTGTGCGTATGCTCTATGTGTGTGTCTATGCATATATGTGTGTGTATGTGTCCATGTGTGTGTGTGTCTATGTGTGTATGTGTGTGTCTATGGGTGTATATACGTGTGTATTTCTATACATGTGTCTATATGCATGTGTATGTGTGTATAAATGTGTGTGGATGTGTGCATGTGTGTGTATATGTGTCTATTTGTGTATGTGTGCGTATAGGTGTGTGTGTGTATAAGTGTGTATGTGTCTATGTTTGTATGTGTGTGTGTGTATTTGTGTGTGTGTAAGTGTATATGTGTCTCTATGTGTGTGTGTATTTGTGTGTGTGTAAGTGTATATGTGTCTCTGTGTGTATGTGTGTGTATATGTGTGTGTTTGTATACATGTGTGTTTATGTGTATATGTGTGTGTTTGTATACATGTGTGTTTATGTGTGTATGTGTGTGTATGCATGTATATGTGTGTGTGTTTATGTTTGTATGTGTGTATATGTGTGTGCATGTGTCTATGTGTGTATGTGTCTATGTGTGTGTAGGTGTCTATGTGTCTATGTGTATGCATGTAAGCATGTATGTATGCATATGCATGTGCATTATGTATGCATATGTATGCATGTGTGTATGTGTGTGTATGCATGTCTGTATGTATGTATGCATATGCATATGCATGTGCATTATGTATGCATATGTATGTGTATGTGTGTGTATGTCTCTCTATGTGTGTGTGTATGCGTAATGTGTGTGTGTATGTGTGTGTGTCTATGTGTGTATGTGTGTGTGTGTGTCTATGTGTGTATGTGTATGTGTGTATGTGTGTATGTGTGTGTATGTGTGTGTATGTGTGTGTATGCATGTAAGCATGTATGTATGCATATGCATGTGCATTACGTATGCATATGTATGCATGTGTGTGTATGTGTGTGTGTATTTTTGTGTATGCATTTAAGTATGTATGCATGCATATGCATATGCATTATGTATGCATGTATGTGTAAGTGTGTGTAGGTCTCTCAATGTTTGTGCGTATGCATATATGTGTGTGTATGTGTCTATGTGTGCATGTGTATATGTGTGTCTATGTGTGTATATACTTGTGTGTGTGTATATATATATATATATATAGAAAAAAAAAAAAAAAATATATATATATATATATATATATATATATATATATGTGTGTGTGTGTGTGTGTGTGTGTGTGTATATGTCTATATGCATGTGTATGTGTGTGTGTCTATGTGTGGGTGTATGTGTGTGTGTGTGTGTGTCTATGTGTGTATGTGTTTGTCTATATGTGTGTGTATGCATGTGTATGTGTGTGTGTAAATTTGTGTGTACATGAGTGTGTGCATGTGTACGTGTGCATGTGTGTGTATATGTGTATGTGTGTGTATGTGTGTATATGTGTGTGTGATTGTATGTATGTGTGTGTCTATGTGTGTGTCTATGTCTGTATATACATGTGTATGTGTATATATGTGTGTGTGTAAATCTATGTGTATGTGTGTGTATGTGCAAATGTGTGTGTATATTTGTGTGTGTCTATGTGTGTGTATATTTGTGTGTGTCTATGTGTGTGTGTGTGGATGTGTGTTTGTGTAAGTGTGTATGTGTGCATGTGTCTGTATATGTATTTTTTTAAGTGTATGTGTGTGTGTGTCTATGTGTGTATGTGTGTGTCTATGTTTGTATATATGTGTGTGTATGCATCTGTATGTGTGTGTGTAAATCGGTGTATGTGTGTGTATGTGTGTGTGTGTGTATGTGTGTGTGTGTGCCTATGTGTATGTGTGTGTGTCTATGTGTGTATGTGTGTCTATGTGTGTATATATGTGTGTGTGTGTGTATGGATCTATATGTGTGCATGTGTGTAAATATGTGTGTATGTGTCTATGTGTGTATGTGTGTGTGTCGATGTGTGTATGTGTGTGTGTCTATGTTTGTATGTGTGTGTCTATGTGTGTATTTATGTGTGTGTGTGTATGCATGTGTATGGTTGTGTGTGTAAATCTCTATGTATGTGTGTGAGTGTGTGTATGTGTCTATGTGTGTGTATGTGTGTGTATGTGTGTGTATGTGTGTGTATGTGTGTGTATGTGTGTGTATGTGTGTGTATGTGTGTGTATGTGTGTGTATGTGTGTGTGTGTCTATGTGTGTATGTGTGTGTTTGTCTTTGTGCTTATATGTGTGTCCATGTGTGTATATATGTGTGTGTGTATGCATGTGTATGTGTGTGTGTGTGTATGTGTATATGTGTGTGTATGTGTGAACATGTGTGTGTATGTGTGTGTATGTGTGTGTATGTGTGAGTATGTGTGTGTGTCTATGTGTGTATGTGTGTGTGTCAATGTTTGTGTCTATGTGTGTATGTGTGTGTCTATGTGTGTGTGCGTCTCTGTCTCTGTGTATGTGTGTGTCTATGTGTGTGTGTGTATGTGCATATGTGTTTGTGTGTATGTGTGTGTATGTGTGTGAGTATGTGTGTGTATGTGTCTATGTACGTTTATGTGTGTGTATGCATGTGTATGTGTGTGTGAATATGTGTATGTGTGTGTATGTGGCTATGTGTGTGTGTATATGTGTGTGTGTCTATGTGTGTATGTGTGTGTGTCTATGTGTGTATGTGTGTGTGTATGTTTGTGTGTCTATGTGTATATGTGTGGGTGTCTATGTGTATATATGTGTGTGTGTATGCATGTGTAGATGTGTGCGTATATGTGTGTGTATGTCTATGTGTGTGTGTGTCTATGTGGGTGTCTATGTGTGTGTGTGTGTCCATGTGTATATGTGTGTGTCTATGTGTATGTGTGTGTGTGTCTATGTGTGTATGTGTGTGTGTCTATGTGTCTATGTGTGTATATTTGTGTGGTTGAATGTGTGTATGTGTGTGTGTATGTGTCTATGTGTGTATATATGTATGTGTGTGTATGCATGTATATGTATGTGTAAATCTGTGTATGTTTGTGTGTATGTGTCTATTTGTGTATGTGTGTGTGTATGTGTGTGTGTATGTGTGTGTGTGCATGTGTCTATGTGCGTATATATGTGTGTACATATGCATGTGTATGTGTGTAAAGTTTTGTATGTTTGAAGAAAGGAAGAATTGCATGACACTTCTGTTTATGACATTCCAAGTCTATTTACTCATTCATGTCAATGGATGTCTTCGATATCATAATCATATGATTAAAATGCACTTCCATATACTGTTTTGTTTGTCCTTGGAGTTCACGTACTTAAGAGGAACATCTTTGGATCTTTGTTGTGTAGAGTCAAGAGTGTTCTCCCATAGGTTTTATTTTCATGTGAAGGAATGACTTCTAGTAATTTGATTTTCATTAAGTGTATTAATAATTTGTTTCTAGAGGTCATAAGTTTATGATTCAACTTTTGAATGTGAATTAACCAAACATTTGGAGCTTCTAATCTAGTACTGTACCTGAGTTTCTATTCACCTGAGATAGCTCCAAGCACTCGGCATGCGCCGTTATTCCAATGGTTGGCCTCATCCACCAACCATTACCTTTGCACCTACAACGCCTACATGTTGAAGAAGTTTAACATGTGCTTTGATGAGAAAATGAGGAGATCATAGAACCCTCATTGGAAACCTCCTTTTTATCTCTATTTACACCCTCCATACATAAGCTTTAGTATATAAATGAGAAAACCCTAAATGTGGAAAACTTTGGGAAAATGTGGTTCTTCCTATGCGTTTTTGTGAATCCCAAAGATGTGCAACCTTACATATGAGTTACTTTAAGTGTATGTGAGAAATCAAGTTAATGTGAATGTATTTTTGTACATATGTCCATACATTTGTGCATGGATAGTCATTGATGTTTGTATGTGCCCAATATGTTGTGTGCGTCCTAAATGTTGTGAATATCTATGTATATGCCTATGAGTGTTTCTAACCTACAAGTGCTTGGGTGTTTTATGTGTATGTATGTGGATATGGATATAAACATAAGTGCATGTGTGTAAACCCCTATGTGCCTATATGTATATACAAGAAACCCTCAAGTATATATTATGTGTGGTTGTCTATGCATGTAACTCAATATATGTGTTGATGTGCTTGATATGATATATTGTCTGAGTATTGTGTTATGTGTGACCATATGTGTATGTTGTGAAGAGATGGATTTGTAGTTGATGAAGATCAAGTGGTGCTACAAAACTTTGCACTACACCAGCCAAATGGACTCAAGAGATATGTGGTGGGCCTATTTAGCGTGCCAAAGGATGTATTAGACTCCCTATGTACCTTGTAAGATCACTCTCAAAAAGTTGAATCAAAATACATAAGTTGGAGTAGATTCAAGAGCCAAAAGCTTGCTATTTATGTTCATACACCTGTCCAAAGTTTTGAAGAATTCTCTACCCACAACAGCAATTAACTTAATTCCTTTTGGGGAACTCTTAATAGCTTAGTAACCTTACAATAAAGGGTTAATTCAACAAAAATGATGGATTACACAAGGAGAAAGAAGTTTAGCAAGTGATAGGTTGACCCCGATTTTCCCGGGCTGCAACAGTACACAAACCCGTTGTCGGGATGAAATCCCGCAGGGAGTGTGCACTAGTTTTTTTCAAAAGATCATTGTTTTTGAGTTTTTGTGTGATGTTTTTGATCGAGAGAGTGGTATATTTTGTACATATTTTGGCCGAATTAATTGATTGTGTGATGCGAAAACAAGTTTGAGATGTGTCTTAGACCGTGTGTGTAAATAACTGACATTAGACCCATGAAAACTTTAGGTTTGACCCTTGAAACTGACTGGAAACACGAGTTTACCCCATGAAAACTGGACTTGAACCCTTGGATACCCTTGGAGTTTAGGCCGAAACTGTAAATAAACCCGTGAATTGGCAAGTTTGAGATAATTGTGAGCAAACGCTAAGTTTTCCCGACCATAAAAACCTAGGCTTGACCCTTCAAAACCCCAGAAAAACTGGACTTGAACCCTTGGAAACCCTTGGATTTTAGGTCCGAACTATAAACAAATCCATGAATTGACCAGCTTGAGAAAATTGTGAGCAAAACCCTAATTTTCTCGACCAAGAACCCTAGGTCGGACCCTTGGAATTGGTGTTTATCCTCGCCCAAACCCTTAGATTAATTAACCCTGTATACAGTGTGAAACCAAAATATTAATTTAGGAAAAATAAAAAGGACAAAAATCAAAAATAGAATCAAGAGATGGGATTTTCCAAGAATAGTAAGTGAACATGCATGGTCGTCTGAAAATGGAAAGTTGGTTAAGGAGGTTGGAAGTTTCTAGAGGAAAGTCCAAGGGTGGGGAGGCCTATAAATAGGTGCCTAAACACATTTGTTCCTCCCCGTGGTCTTTCTTGTGGAACCTTCCTACAGGTATGCTCCTTGACCTTACTTATTCATTCATGTTTTACTTCCTTCTTGATACTTCCATGATGGCCGAGATGGAGGTGCTCTTTTTGTTAGTTGTGTATGAGTTTTGTAAGAATGCATCCCTTGCTTTGTCTTAGGTGTAAAACTTTTGGACCCATTAGAACTATTTCATGATGCTTCAGAAAACCTATGGGTGTATGTAACTATGCTATCATATGTATGTTCCATTGAGAGTATATGCTGGATGCGGGAGAGAGATAGAGATTTCTGGCGACGACACGTTGCAGATTTCGTGGAGAGAGAGAATGGTCTTCCAAATTTCTGCCATCTTGTTCTTCTCTGGAGAGATGTTTCATGCGTTTCTGACATAGCGGAAGCCGTTCTCTGCATATGAGAGAAGGAGAGAGAGGGCACTGCTGCACGTGGAACATACGGTAGAGAGAGAGGCCCTGAATTGCTTTTGGCCGCGTTGTGTGAGAGAAAGAGAGAGAGTAGCGACCGACAAATGGACGCAGCAGAACACGAAGGGGTGAGAGATGAAGTCGACGCTGCTGATATGCTGACCATAGAGAGAGAGAATTAGGATGATTGCGCACGCATCTGTATTAGGGAGAGGAAGGAAGGCAGCTGATTGTGTGCGCGAAGGAGTATGATGTGGAGAGAGAAAGCCGGAGGGAAGAGAGAATAGAGAGAGTAGAGAGGCACGGAGACGTCGTTGACATTGGTGGAGATGATTTGGTGTTCGCGATTAATGGAGAGAGAAGAGAGAATATCTGGCTGTCGGAGAACTCGCACCGATGAGAGAGATTTGGTGTTGCTCTAGAGGTGTGGCACGGCGCTGCTGGCTACTGCTTGTGCGCTGCGGCTGTGTAGAAAGTCCCGGAGATAGAGAGAGGATGACAGAGGGCCATTCGCTGGCGCATGTTGCGCGCATCATCTGGAAGAAATATGTAGCTGACTGCCTACGCACTTGAAACACGGAGAGAGAGACTCCTACTGTTGCGCACCACGGCAGACAGAGGGAGAGACGGAAATCTGGCAGCGGCAGAGGATGTGCACGCATGACGAAGATCTAGAGAGGTTTGACTGGGTAAATCACGCTGAGGTGGAGAGAGAAATATGAGAGAGAGAGAGAGCATGGTGGCCTCCTACTGTTGCGCAGAGCTGTTGAAAAAATTGAGGAGAGAGATGTCTAGACGGCTAAGAAATTCGCCAGCTTCACGTGAACCGACAGAGAGAATTGTTGTTGGATGCGTGGCACATAGATCGGTGGAGAGAGAAGAGGATTTGGGGTCGACAGCTGCAGAGAATAGCAACACATGAAGAGAGAATATACGGTGATAGTTGCAGGTCAGACCGTAGACAGAAGGAGATTCGTCAAGGTTGGCACTGCGCATGCATTTCAGGAGTGAGAGATTGTCGACCGATATTGTAGACGCTGGTGGAACGTACATGATTGGAGCAGAGAGAGAGAGGAGTCCAGAGGCGGCGGCGACATGCGCTTCAGATCGTGGATTCGGAGTGAGAGAAAGAGAGAGAACCACCGACATAAAGGACCCGCATAGAGAGAGAACTCTGATGAGAGAGATCATTACAAGTTGGTTAACAAATGAAAAGTGCTAGCTGCAGACGATAGGAGACAGATAAAGATACACGCAGAATCGCAGATGTGAATCGCTGATGTCGGAGGCGCTGATGTGGTGATCCAGAGAATCGGCAGAGGAGAGGAAGTCAAAGGCAGCCGCATGCTGAGAGTTATTGGCAGCGCCGCTGAGGGATATCCGGATGCAAGACAGAGAGGTTGTTGGTTTCCACGTGAAAATGCCGCAGATACATCGGGGAGAGAGAGAGACAGAGAGAGGCATAAGAGAAAACCAATTGTTTCCTCCTCCTTTCCTTGCGACGTTGCGATGGTGAACTTTGCATTAGAGAAAGAGAGTCGGTTGTAGAGTCCGTGGGATATGTAAATGACTTGGACTCTCTTATTACTGGATCTAGAGTCGATGTATCACCTTGAAAAGGGATTCTAATCCGTTGAACTTATTGTGACCAATAACATTATTTACAAGCAGATGTCGAATTGGCCAATGATTTGCATGCCGTTGTTGTTGCCTCTCCAGGAGTTCAAGAAAATAGCGTACTAAACTAGACGGAAGACCTATATCTTTGACAAATTGAATCTCCATTATCCAGAAGTCACAGGCGCAATAGTGCATCGCAGATTCTATAGTGCTTATCTCAATACTAACCTCCAACCTAATTTAGTGGCCGCTGTTTTGGATATGTCTCAAAAACGCAATGGGTCGAATGCGTATATCTCAAGCCATTCAATGGAAGATGCTTTGGCTATGTTCTAGTTTGTAGCCATAAACAACATCTCAAATCATCTCACGAAGTTCGTCTTACGATAAGCGAAGAAAATGAATGATAATAGATATCAACGATCTACAAAATAGATTTAAACTACATCCATAGGTCCATGGAACGATCTGATGGAATGAGTATAAGATAAAATGAGAACGTGAGGCATGGGTCCCGAATGTGTCATTTATGTAGTGAATTTTAGAGGGGAGGTTTTTTTTGTGTGAGTATCTTGTTTATGAGTTTCGAAATAATGATTTTTCCATTATTGATCCCCCGTGGTCTTTCTTGTGGAACCTTCCTACAGGTTATTGAGGTTTCTCATGATTTGAAGAAGCATTAAATGAACTGAAGAGTTGAAGATTGAAAATCGAAGTAAAGAGTGGCCCCACCCTGTGGATCTCCTTGTGGAACGTCTCCTCCAGGTTATTGCGGTTTGTGATTATCTGAAGTAAAGAGAAGGAAGGCCATTGCAGAGGATACTTGAAGAAAACAAAGGACCGAAGTAAAGACCTAAAGAAAAGCTTGGACTGCGAAGACCAAAGGGGAATCCTGTGGGCGATTTCTCGCACTGTAGCGAGGGATCTATTTTATATACTAGCCAGCCCGCACTGTAGCGGTGGCTTTCATATTGTATCATCGCACCGCACTGTAGCGGTTTTTGTACCATCGGCCCGCACTGTAGCAGCCTAATTGTTTGTATCACTCATTTTTATTGGAGTACTTCAGTTTCATTTTTCGTGGTATCGTTGGCTTCATCTGCATTCCGTGTATCACTGCGGTACCCCCATCGTCTCTTTCCGACGCCCACGGTCCCATGTCTCGACACTTCCGAGGGGCCCTACGAGGATCGCCCACGCTCCGGAGAGCACAGGCGAGGCGCCCAGCGCGCAGACGCCGCTCGCAGGACAGCGGGAACGGCGCACCAGAGCGGGGCCTGATCCAACCCCAAGCGCTGGCTTCCCGCCACGACCTCCTTCTTCCCGACACCTGAACCCGACATGAATCGAGGCGGTTGCCCGGTGATCCTCGACGCGTCACCCACTCCTTGAGAAGATAGATGAGAACCTCGGCATCGGACAGAGATTTCCAGGTACTAGCATTTCAGGTTATTTGATTTTTTGCATTGTTTCACACACACATTGAACAGAAAGACTGTCTTGTTGTCTGAGTTTGAGCATCCACTATCTGCACTAGTTTAGTCCATATATTTGTGCACAAGAAACTAAAATGAACAAAATGTTTGAGGAACAATTTAGGAGATATGAGGAGCGAATTAAGGAAATAGAATTTAACACGAATGAATCTATAAAATCAAAGTTTGGTATTGTGATGACCCTAATGCAAACTATAAAAGCAATATCTGACACTATTCAGGTAATGGGCATAAGTATTAAAGACCTAAAAAATGAAATGGATTCTGAGATTTCTGAATTGAGAAATAAGGTTGACCTGTTGACTAACCAAGTTAATAAATTACAAGTATTGAAATGTGATAATGAGCATGAGGTAAAAGTCCAAGGCATATCTGCAGAGAAACAGTCATTAGGTCTTAGGAGAACCATGCCTAGAGTGATACCTAGGAAATCAAGTTGGTTTGAGAAGAGACCTATTTGTTGTTTTTGGTGCGATCAATTTGGGCATATGTTCTGGAATTGTCTAGCATATGAGAGTGCATGCAGACATAAACTTGTAAGTGAGCATGAAGGAAAAATTTGCAAATACCAAGAACAATTACCTTTGCATTTGAATGTAGGAAAAGGTGGGATGAAAGAGTATTTCGAGAAGACCAAATCTAGATCAAAATTATTTCAAAAGATATGGAAACCAAAAACTCATAAAGATAATAGATCTGAGGAGAAAAAGAGAATGATATCTATGGAGATTCAAGAGAAGCCAATTGAAGAAACCAAAGGTAGACAAATAAAGGTCGAGAAGCAAAATATTGAACAGATACTAAGAGAACAAATGGAAATTGATCATAAAAGAGAGTCTGAAAGAGAAAAATCAAAGAAAGAACATGATGTATATGTTTCGTTTGATCCAAAAATTTTAACTAATGAGAATCTATTTGATCAAGACAAAGTTGCATTACAATTCCAAATGAGCTTTGATAAACAGGTTGAACATGAAAAGAGTGAACAAGAAATTCAAGAAGATAGAAAATCTGATAAACAAGTTAATAAATCCGAAAAAGAGTTGCTTGATGATATTATCAAGCAAATTGAGGGGAATATAAAGACAACTTCAAAGGCTTCTAAGAGTTTGAAGAAGAATAAGAGAAGCAAAAATCTAACCTTCCAAGACATACTTGCAAATATTGAAGGATCATTGAAGAAGAATCATAATGAAAATGTATAGGAATGATCAAGAGCTGTTGAATGATAAAGATAGATGAAAATGCATGATGATGTTCATGATGATTGATGATGATGAAAGATGAAAAGATAATGATTGATGTTAAAAATGATAGATGATGATGGTTTATGATCATTGATGATGATGATTGATGATTATGATGATTATGGTGATTGATGATGATGAAAGATAATGATTGATGTTAAAAATGATAGATGATGATGGTTTATGATCATTGATGATGATGATTGATGATTATGATGATTATGGTGATTGATGATGATGAAAGATAATGATTGATATTAAAAATGATAGATGATGATGGTTTATGATCATTGATGATGATGTTGATGATTATGATGATGATGATGATTACCATGATGATGATGTTGGAGGATACTGATGACAGTAGAGGATCCTGATGATACTGGAGGATACTGATGACAATGGAGGGAACTCATGACACTGAGGCTGATGCTGATGAAGAATGATAGACCATGAAAATAAAGAAAAGCTGGATCAAAATGAAGAAAAATGACTAGGTGAAACGTTTCTGATTTGAGATGTGTTTTCTTTCTGATAGAGCATATACATTGCATTGATGTGTGTGATAAAGCTATGTATGAGTTTATGAAAATCATGTAGAATGAAGATACCAAATATCTATTATGGGTTCGCATGAAGCATGAATGACTAGGAAATTATATGAGTGAGATCAGTTACCAGACTAGAGACTTTTGGGAGTGAAAGCTTGGGGATGTGATGGCATGCTTAGACCGAGTGCATGTATATGCTGATTGATTTGAACACTTAGTGAGTGGGAAACTTTGGATCTTACTATTTGTTTCTTATGAGATCTTACCTCCATATGGATCATGATTTATAAAGAAACATTCATACTCATGCCAGCTTATATGTGCGTGTATGTTGTTGGTGCGCTACGACGGGCTAGTAGGCGGGTGGAACCACCTTGGTCGGGTGATCGAGGCCACGAGCCGTAGCTAGTTTCATCGTAGGCCTGACCTATCTGTTGCCATGCGCCTGTATGGGTCGGTAGGCAGGTGGAGTCACTCTGATCGGGTGGTCAGAGCCACGAGCTGACGTCAATTTCATGCAGGGTTGACGTTGTGTATGTCGTGCGCTATGTCGGGTCGGCAGACAGGTGGAACAAACTTGGCCGGGCGGACAAGTCCATGAGTCGCACCCGATTTTGACATAGGCTGATTTGTGAAAAATAAAAGATAAAAAGAAATGCTGAGCTGAGATGAAGAGGAAAAGAAAAAGAAAAAGAAAAAGGAAAAAGAAAAAGGAAAAAGAAAAAGAAAAAGAAAGAAAGATCTAATGGAGAGCTGGACAAGTAGGAGATAAATAGTAGGAATCGAGGTATATTCTACAAACTGAGCTAGTAGAAACATATGTATATGCTAGTACTTAGAATGAGCAGTTGGATCTGAACCAGTTGAACAAACAAAAGATCTAGAAAGCCGACGATTTATTCATGTGATTACTTGTCAGATTGTAGATGCAGAAACATAATATCATGTTTGAAAAGCTTGAATCTACCTAATTTTCTGAAATTCATACTAATCTTTATAAAAGATTGCATGACTGCATGAGATCATGATTTGAGTTTTGAAAAGAAAAAGATAAAAAGCGTAGAAAGATTAAAAAAAAACCCTGATACTCTTCTGTTGGATCTTGCAGGTTGGCCCATCGGGACGATGTGCAGGTTTAGCGGGGGTGAATGTCGGGATGAAATCCCGCAGGGAGTGTGCACTAGTTTTTTTCAAAAGATCATTGTTTTTGAGTTTTTGTGTGATGTTTTTGATCGAGAGAGTGGTATATTTTGTACATATTTTGGCCGAATTAATTGATTGTGCGATGCGAAAACAAGTTTGAGATGTGTCTTAGACCGTGTGTGTAAATAACTGACATTAGACCCATGAAAACTTTAGGTTTGACCCTTGAAACTGACTGGAAACACGAGTTTACCCCATGAAAACTGGACTTGAACCCTTGGATACCCTTGGAGTTTAGGCCAAAACTGTAAATAAACCCGTGAATTGGCAAGTTTGAGATAATTGTGAGCAAACGCTAAGTTTTCCCGACCATAAAAACCTAGGCTTGACCCTTCAAAACCCCATAAAAACTAGACTTGAACCCTTGGAAACCCTTGGATTTTAGGTCCGAACTATAAACAAATCCATGAATTGACCAGCTTGAGATAATTGTGAGCAAAACCCTAATTTTCTCGACCAAGAACCCTAGGTCGGACCCTTGGAATTGGTGTTTATCCTCGCCCAAACCCTTAGATTAATTAACCCTGTATACAGTGTGAAACCAAAATATTAATTTAGGAAAAATAAAAAGGACAAAAATCAAAAATAGAATCAAGAGATGGGATTTTCCAAGAATAGTAAGTGAACATGCATGGTCGTCTGAAAATGGAAAGTTGGTTAAGGAGGTTGGAAGTTTCTAGAGGAAAGTCCAAGGGTGGGGAGGCCTATAAATAGGTGCCTAAACACATTTGTTCCTCCCCGTGGTCTTTCTTGTGGAACCTTCCTACAGGTATGCTCCTTGACCTTACTTATTCATTCATGTTTTACTTCCTTCTTGATACTTCCATGATGGCCGAGATGGAGGTGCTCTTTTTGTTAGTTGTGTATGAGTTTTGTAAGAATGCATCCCTTGCTTTGTCTTAGGTGTAAAACTTTTCGACCCATTAGAACTATCTCATGATGCTTCAGAAAACCTATAGGTGTATGTATCTATGCTATCATATGTATGTTCCATTGAGAGTATATGCTGGATGCGGGAGAGAGATAGAGATTTCTGGCGACGACACGTTGCAGGTTCCGTGGAGAGAGAGAATGGTCTTCCAGATTTCTGCCATCTTGTTCTTCTCTGGAGAGATGTTTCATGCGTTTCTGACGTAGCGGAAGCCGTTCTCTGCATATGAGAGAAGGAGAGAGAGGGCACTGCTGTACGTGGAACAGACGGTAGAGAGAGAGGCCCTGAATTGCTTTTGGCCGCATTGTGTGAGAGAAAGAGAGAGAGTAGCAACCGACAAATGGACGCAGCAGAACACGAAGGGGTGAGAGATGAAGTCGACGCTGCTGATATGCTGACCATAGAGAGAGAGAACTAGGATGATTGCGCACGCATCTGTGTTAGGGAGAGGAAGGAAGGCAGCTGATTGTGTGCGCGAAGGAGTATGATGTGGAGAGAGAAAGCCGGAGGGAAGAGAGAATAGAGAGAGTAGAGAGGCACGGAGACGTCGTTGACATTGGTGGAGATGATTTGGTGTTCGCGATTAATGGAGAGAGGAGAGAGAATATCTGGCTGTCGGAGAACTCGCACCGATGAGAGAGATTTGGTGTTGCTCTAGAGGTGTGGCACGGCACTGCTGGCTACTGCTTGTGCGCTGCGGCTGTGTAGAAAGTCCCGGAGATGGAGAGAGGATGACAGAGGGCCATTCGCTGGCGCATGTTGCGCACATCATCTGGAAGAAATATGTAGCTGACTGCCTACGCACTTGAAACACGGAGAGAGAGACTCCTACTGTTGCGCACCACGGCAGACAGAGGGAGAGACGAAAATCTGGCAGCGGCAGAGGATGTGCACGCATGACGAAGATCTAGAGAGGTTTTGACTGGGTAAATCACGCTGAGGTGGAGAGAGAAATGAGAGAGAGAGAGAGAGCATGGTGGCCTCCTACTGTTGCGCAGAGCTGTTGAAAAAATTGAGGAGAGAGATGTCTAGACGGCTAAGAAATTCGCCAGCTTCACGTGAACCGACAGAGAGAATTGTTGTTGGATGCGTGGCACATAGATCGGTGGAGAGAGAAGAGGATTTGGGGTCGACAGCTGCAGAGAATAGCAACACATGGAGAGAGAATATACGGTGATAGTTGCAGGTCAGACCGTAGACAGAAGGAGATTCGTCAAGGTTGGCACTGCGCATGCATTTCAGGAGTGAGAGATTGTCGACCGATATTGTAGACGCTGGTGGAACGTACATGATTGGAGCAGAGAGAGAGAGGAGTCCAGAGGTGGTGGCGACATGCGCTTCAGATCGTGGATTCGGAGTGAGAGAAAGAGAGAGAACCACCAACATAAAGGACGCGCATAGAGAGAGAACTCTGATGAGAGAGATCATTACAAGTTGGTTAACAAATGAGAAGTGCTAGCTGCAGAGGATAGGAGACAGATAAAGATACACACAGAATCGCAGATGTGAATCGCTGATGTCGGAGGCGCTGATGTGGTGATCCAGAGAATCGGCAGAGGAGAGGAAGTCAAAGGCAGCCGCATGCTGAGAGTTATTGGCAGCGCCGCTGAGGGATATCCGGATGCAAGACAGAGAGGTTGTTGGTTTCCACGTGAAAATGCCGCAGATACATCGGGGAGAGAGAGAGAGACAGAGAGAGGCATAAGAGAAAACCAATTGTTTCCTCCTCCTTTCCTTGCGACGTTGCGATGGTGAACTTTGCATTAGAGAAAGAGAGTCGGTTGTAGAGTCCGTGGGATATGTAAATGACTTGGACTCTCTTATTACTGGATCTAGAGTCGATGTATCACCTTGAAAAGGGATTCTAATCCGTTGAACTTATTGTGACCAATAACATTATTTACAAGCAGATGTCGAATTGGCCAATGATTTGCATGCCGTTGTTGTTGCCTCTCCGGGAGTTCAAGAAAATAGCGTACTAAACTAGACGGAAGACCTATATCTTTGACAAATTGAATCTCCATTATCCAGAAGTCACAGGCGCAATAGTGCATCGCAGATTCTATAGTGCTTATCTCAATACTAACCTCCAACCTAATTTAGTGGCCGCTGTTTTGGATATGTCTCAAAAACGCAATGGGTCGAATGCGTATATCTCAAGCCATTCAATGGAAGATGCTTTGGCTATGTTCTAGTTTGTAGCCATAAACAACATCTCAAATCATCTCACGAAGTTCGTCTTACGATAAGCGAAGAAAATGAATGATAATAGATATCAACGATCTACAAAATAGATTTAAACTACATCCATAGGTCCATGGAACGATCTGATGGAATGAGTATAAGATAAAATGAGAACGTGAGGCATGGGTCCCGAATGTGTCATTTATGTAGTGAATTTTAGAGGGGAGGTTTTTTTTGTGTGAGTATCTTGTTTATGAGTTTCGAAATAATGATTTTTCCATTATTGATCCCCCATGGTCTTTCTTGTGGAACCTTCCTAGAGGTTATTGAGGTTTCTCATGATTTGAAGAAGCATTAAATGAACTGAAGAGTTGAAGATTGAAAACCGAAGTAAAGAGTGGCCCCACCCTGTGGATCTCCTTGTGGAACGTCTCCTCCAGGTTATTGCGGTTTGTGATTATCTGAAGTAAAGAGAAGGAAGGCCATTGCGGAGGATACTTGAAGAAAAGAAAGGACCGAAGTAAAGACCTAAAGAAAAGCTTGGACTGCGAAGACCAAAGGGGAATCCTGTGGGCGATTTCTCGCACTGTAGCGAGGGATCTATTTTATATACTAGCCGGCCCGCACTGTAGCGGCGGCTTTCATATTGTATCATCGCACCGCACTGTAGCGGTTTTTGTACCATCGGCCCGCACTATAGCGGCCTAATTGTTTGTATCACTCATTTTTATTGGAGTACTTCAGTTTCATTTTTCGTGGTATCGTTGGCTTCATCTGCATTCCGTGTATCACTGCGGTACCCCCATCGTCTCTTTCCGACGCCCACGGTCCCATGTCTCGACACTTCCGAGGGGCCCTACGAGGATCGCGCACGCTCCGGAGAGCACAGGCAAGGTGCCCAGCGCGCAGACGCCGCTCGCAGGACAGCGGGAACGGCGCACCAGAGCGGGGCTTGATCCAACCCCAAGCGCCGGCTTTCCGCCACGACCTCCTTCTTCCCGACATCGTGTGCAGTAAAATAGAGATATCTCACGATTAAAGACTTCAATGCTCATGCAAATTTGTAATCATATACTAAATAGTATGAGACATCTAACAAGCTTTAAATCACGGAACATGGTGAAGTAAACATGGAGGAACAACTCTGAAAAAATGACTGTTTGGAGAGAGTGCTGTCAGAGAAGAAGAAAATGAGGTGACACAGTTGACTTCAAATGATCATTTCTGAAGATTGAAACATTCAAATACAATGAAACATGGTGAGAATATCGTAGAAGTAAATAGCTATTTTTACCAAATTGAATTACTAAAATTGATGCACCAAGATTAGAGAAATCATCTCTCCAATTTGACTGAGAAAACTAAGAGATATGGCAGTGAACATTACACTTCACAAGAACATGAAAATATGAACTCAAATGATCATGAAAATGAACCTATATTAATTGTACAATACAATGGATTTACTGATACATATGTGTGCCTTGAAACCACACCTTGATATGCCATAAAGCTCAGCTCTTGGAGGTCTTCACTTCACCACAACTAAAACTAGCATGTATTTATAGTTGATCTTGGAAGCCTAACTTCCTACAATCACTCTCCAATCTATTAGTAATCGATTTGACTCTCCAACTATGTTCAATCACAAATTCGTGGCCATTATTTCACTTTTTGATCAAGTGGACTCAACCACTTTAGATTCCCTTTACTCTTACATCAAGTAAAGACTAAAAGATTACAAGAGGGAGTTCACAAGTGAACTCTAGAAGGAGTGGACATTTCCTTCAAGTTTCTAAGCCTTTTGATGACTCAAGCCAATACTTAGGCTTGTCATAGACTTGCTCCAATAGCTCATCCTCAAGCCAAGTGTGCTTGAGGTCTTCAATCCTCCAAGATTAACTACAAACCTATCATAGCCTTCAATTTGCAAAGCTTTGTACCATTCAATGCTTTGATTAGAATATTTGCACATTGTTGATGAGTGGACACATATGATATTTGAATCTCATTGCTCAATGTCTTCTCTCTTACATAGTGATAATGAGCTTCAATATTTTTACTCCTTGCATGAAAAATTGGATTAGCAGATAAGCGAATAGAGCTCATATTGTCACCAAAAATATTTGGAGTTCCAATCTCCATTTCAAGATCTGTGAATAATGTCTTCATCCACATATCTTCTTGAGTAGCTATGGCCAGACCTCTATATTCAGCTTTGGTAGAAGAGAGAGCAATTGTGGGTTGCTTCTTGGATGACCATGAAACAAGTTTTGAACCTGCAAAGGTAAGATAACCTAAGGTGCTCCTTCTGTCTTCCTTGGAGCCAGCCCAATCTGCATCAGAGAACAATTTCAAACTTAAATCAGATACATAAGGGTAATATAACCCCTCATTCATGGTCCCTGTGAGATATGTAAGTATCCTCTTGGCAGTCTCCATGTGAGGTTTCTTGGGTGTGTGCATAAATTGACTTAGCACACTCACACTATAACATATATCAACGTTTGTCAATGTGGCATAGTTCAAACTACCCACAAGGCTTTGATAATGTGTCACATCTTCTATGAGTTCACCTTCATGTGAGCTCAAGTTATGATTAACCTCCATTGGAGTACCTGCACTCCTGCAATCTTGCATCTTGAAATTTGCCAACATGTTTAATGTACTTTCTTTGAGTACGAAACAAATGGTGATCTTTGTAGACAACTTCCAATCCTAGTAAGTAGGTAAGTGAACCCAAATCACTTATCTTCAATTCTTCTCTCATCTATTCTTTGATTCTATTCATGCCATCTGTATCATTTCCTGTAAGTATAATATCATCTATATACACACACAAAAATATGACTTCAGAATTACTCCTTTTTATCAATAATGATGGATCTGCCTTGCTAGGTTGAAATCCTTTGTCCGACAAGAATGAGACAAGCCTTTGATTCCAAGCCCTTGGGGCTTGTTTGAGTCCATATAAATCTTTATTAAGTTTACACACATAATCAAGATATATGTGATTCTCAAATCCATGTGGTTGTGCCATAACCTCTTCTGTTATCCATCCATTGAGAAATGCAGTTTTTACATCCAATTGAAGTATCTTCCAATTCTTGGAAGAGTCAATACTAAGAAAAACCCTAATAGTAGGCATCTTTGCCATAGGAGAGAAGGTTTCCTCAGAACCAATTCCCTGAGTTTGTTCAAAGCCTTTTGCCACAAGCCTTGCCTTATACGTGTTAATGGAGCCATCTGAGTTTTTCTTCAATTTGTAAATCTACCTTGAGCCTATCACTTTCATTTATTGAGACTGGGGAACCAATTCCCAAGTGTTATTCTCCTCAAAAGCTTCAATTTCTTCTTCCATTGCATGTATCCATTCTGATTTCTTCTCTGCTTCCTCAAATGTTGAAGGTTCCTCTTGATTAATGTCCTCTGGTAGATAGATTGAATGTTTAGTGACTAGAGAAGTATCAAACCCATACCTTTCTAGCTTTCTTTTCTCCCTCATGGACCTTCTTAGGCCATGATGTGATGATTCTGCCTCTTGTCCAAGTTCGTGCATTTTTGCTTTATGTTTAGACTTCCACATTTTCATTTTTGCATACTGAGTTTCTTGATCATCTTCTGAGGTATCCTACTCTTCAACTTTAGAAGAACTATCCTTAACAAGTTTTGGAAAATCTTCTTCAAGATCATAAGATAGGTTGACCTTTCTACATGAATCTTCATACCAAGAACTATTCTTATGATATACTACATCTCTACTTACCAAGAATTCTTTGGTTGTTGGGTTGTATAATCTGTAGCCCTTTTGATTGTTTTCATATCCAATGAATACACACCTTTCTGCTTTGGGATCCACGTTGCCTCTAAACTATGAAGGAACATGAGCAAAAGCAACACATCCAAAAATCTTACAATGATCCAAGCTTGGTCTTCTTCCATTCCAAGCCTCATATGGTGTCATGCCATCAAGTGATTCTGAAGGTAACATGTTAATTAAATAATTGGCTATGGATACAACCTCTGCCCATAAGTAATTAGGTAAGTGCTTTTCATTTAGCATAGACCTTGCAGCTTCAACAATTGTCTTATTCCTTCTTTGTGCCACTCCATTTTCCTCAGGAATGTACATTGTAGTGATCTCCTTTGATTCCTCTTTCTTGAAGAAAGGAGTCAAATTCATGGGAGAAATACTCTCCCCCTCCATTTGAACTTAGCCTTTTTAGTGTTTTACCTGTTTGATTCTCCACAAGAGCCAAATATCTTTTGAAGCATGAAAAAACTTCATCTTTGTGTTTCATAAAGTATAATATAGTCCACCTACTACAATCATCAATGAAGGAGACATAATACCTTGATCCAAATATTGAAGCATCATTGCTAGGTCCCCATATATTTGTATGAACCAACTCCAAGAGATCTCCATGCATATATCCTTTCTTCATGAATGGTAACCTGTGAGACTTTCCAAATTGACATGCACTACACTTATAAATCATGTGTTGTTTTGGCAAGTTAGGGAGTCCAAGTACACTTTGGTCCCTGCAAATTTGCTTTAATGATCTTTCACCAATATGTGCTAACCTTTTGTGCCATACTTCCAATTCTGTGAGTGTCTGACTACCATAACTAAAGAGATCAATCTTTCTAGTGTCTTGTAATTCAAATGTGAACAATCTACCTCTCTTTTCCGCTTTTGCAATTCTTCTGGATCCTTGACTTGGATCTTCAACAAATGCTCTTGCTTTTGTGAATGTGACTTACAACCTTTTCTCTACTATCTGCCCAACACTTATCGAATTCTTTGTAATGGTAGGGACATAGAGTACCTTACTAAGTAAGTTGATCTTTCCATCAGGTGCTTTGACATTTCCTATTTTCTCCACAAGGTGTCTTGTATCATCTCCTGTTTGTACCTCATGCTGGTTCTTTGGATCTTCTAAATCTGATAGGAGGGCCACATTTCTTGCAACATGATTGGAACAACGTGAATCTATGTAGAAAACATGCTCGTCAGATTTACCTTGTGGCATGGTCATATTCATGATTTTCAATGAGTCCTATTGATTTGAGTCTTTTGTCTAGTTATTGAAGTCTCTTCTTCCTCTATTGCCTCCTTGATAGTTTGAATGTTTGTAATTGTTGATAGTTTGAATGTTTGTAATTGTTGTAGTCGCCATGGTAATTGTTGAACCTTCCTCTTGAGTAGCCATAGCTTCCTCTATTGTAGCCTTTGCCTCTTTGATTCCTGGAATTCCTAAAGGAATTTTCAGTTGTATAATTAGTTAATGCACAAATAGAGCATGAATTAGAGTCTTGGGATCTCCCCCCTGCCTTTTCTTCCTCCTCTGCCTCTACCTCTACCATGTCTTCCTCTACCTGCATAGTTAGCTTGATGTGTACTTGCTTCATCACCCACTTTGTTTCCTCCTATTTGTTTTCTTTGGACTTGCTTTTATCAGTACAAAAAGCTGAAGATTGATTACCTTTGGAGCTTTCTCCATTCTTGATAAGCTTGGCGTCTTGAGTAAATAGTTTTCCTATGAGTGTGTTGAAATCTGGTACATGCATATCCATGTATAGATCTATAGTTGTGGTGAATGCTTCCCACTTGTCATCTGCCTTCAAGCCATTGATGACGTGCCTTACAATTTGTTGTTCATCTATTACCTCTCCAATGCTTCCCAACTAATCGGATATATCCTTGAGCTTTGTGACAAAATCAGTCACATTTTGTTTGGAAGCTTTCTTGAGAGTTGTCAATTCTAGCCATAGTTGATGCTTCCTGGACTTTTTACTTGAAGAGAAGAAGGCTTCAAGTGCATTCCACACTTCTTGAGATGTTTTACAACTTCTAATGTGAGGCAACAAAAAATCTCAGATCTATTTGAGGAGATAAGACCTTGCAAGTGCATCCTTGGAGCACCATGTGCTCAATCTTTCTTGTTCTTCTTGTGTTGGTTGACTTTTGTTCCTAAAACTTGGCATAACTTCATCTCCAACTATATAACCATATAAATTCCTTCCTTGAAGATGATCTTCCATCCGTAATGATGAGGCTGAGTAGTTACATCTATCCAATTTGTCAATTGATGAAGGAAATCCATCTGCCATGTTGTCCAACCTTGCTCTGATACCACTATGAAGAGATGGATTTGTAGTTGATGAAGATGAAGTGGTGCTGCAAAAACTTTGCACTACACTAGCAAAATGGACTCTAGAGATATGTGGTGGGCCCTTTTAGCTTGCCAAAGGATGTATTAGATATGCTATGCACCTTCGAAGATCACTCTCAAAAAGTTGAATCAAAACAGATAAGTTGGAGTAGATTCAAGAGCCAAAAACTTGCTATTTATGTTCATACACCTGTCCAAAGTATCGAACCATTCTCTAGCCACAGCAACAATTAACTTAACTCCTTTTGGGGAACTCTTACTAGCTTACTAAGCTAACAATAAAGAGTTATTTCAACAAAAATGATGGATTACACAATGAGAAAGAAGTTTAGGAAGTGATAGGATGACTCTGATTTTCCCGGGCTGCAATAGTACACAAACCTGTGTGTAGTTAAATAGATATATCTCATGATTACATAATCCAATACTCATGCACGTTTGTAACATATATTAGGCTGTATGAGGATTCAAAAAAACTTTAAATCATGGAAAATGGTGAAGTACACATGGAGAAACAGCTCTGACAAAAGGACTATTTGGAGAGAGTGCTCGCAGAAAAGAAGTTAATGAGGTGATACACTTTACTTCAAATGATCATTATTGAGAATTGAAACATCCAAATACAATGAAAATTGGTGAGCATATAGTAGACTTAGATTGCTAACTTTATCAAGTTGAATCACTAAAATGATGCACCAAGCTCAGAGAGAGCATCTCTCCAATCTGAGTGATAAAACTGAGAGATATGGCAGTGAACAGTACACTTCACAAGAACATGAAAATATGAACTCAAATGATCATGAAAATGAAAGTATATTGATTGTACAATACAACAGACTTACTGATACATATGTGTGCCTTGAAACCACACCATGACATGGCATAAAGCTCAGCTCTTGGAGGTCTTCATTCACCATGACTAAAACTACCATGTATTTATAGTTGATCTTGGGAGCCTAACTTCCTGCAATCACTCTCCAATCTATTAGTAAAATATTTGATTCTCCAACTACCTTCAATCACAAATTCATGGCCATTTTTGCCCTTTTTGATCAAGTGGATGCAACCACTTTAGATTCCCTTTACTTTTACATCATGTAAAGACTAAACAAATACAAGAGGGAGTTCACAAGTGAACTCTAGAGGGAGTAGACATTTCCTTCAAGTTTCTAAGCCTTTTGATGACTCAAGCCAATACTTCACCTTGTCATAGACTTGCTCCAACATATGTATAGGTAGTGGTATGTGTATGTATGACTCTGTGGTTGTGTGAACGTGTTATATTCCATAGATATACATGCCTAGAGGAATGAGAAGTTCCTTGCTTGGGGGATAGCCAAGGCCAAAAGCCAGAGAGTTCATGAGGTACCCACTCATGATGGCCAGATGAGTAGAGGGAATTTAGAGAGAACTCTAGATGGTGACTAGGCAAGGGCTATAAATAGGTTGGGAGGTGAGTCCTAGCTATGTCATTCTCCACTTCTTACATGTCGTATTAGAACATGATGGAGAGAGAGAGACCTTGGGCAAGGAGATGGAGTCTCTTTTCTTGCATGAAGGACAAAGAATCAGCCTCGAACCATATGTGTATCCATGGAAATGATGGATATTATATTTCAACGGTGACAGATGGTGCAAGAGATGTCTTGAATAGCAAAAGAATCCAAACGGATTGCTTGCACTTGTCCATGACATAGCTGTTACAGTTATGTGCTCCTTGAGTAGCTTTGATGTGAACCTTTTCCCTATACATGCGCACTTTTTACTCTAGTGCTGGCTAGAGGTTTTTTCCCCATGTTATCACATACTTGATACTCTCATATGTGGTGGTACTTTGTACTTAGGGATATTATTCAGCTCTTACTTTAGTTCAGTTCATCGATCAATAGAGAGAGCTATTCCAGCCATCGTCTTCTCCGTGTGTCTTGCTGCGTTTGTGCTCTTTGTGTGTGCTTCTCGTGTGTCTCTCACACTTCTACACACACCCAACAGTGGTATCAAAGCAGGTTCAGCTTCTTCTCAAGTTTTGGTTTTTCGCGTCGCGGCGCGCGCGCACTTTAACAGTGCAAATCGACTTCGGAGCATAGAAGTGTGAATTTAAGCAGCCCAGAAACATTTCCAACAGGTGCGCTGGAGTTTTACCCCCATTTCAAAGCCATTCGTGCAGTCAGAATCACCATCAGAGTGATGGTTTGTGAGCTGAAATTTCAGCACTCATTTCAGTTTTCATTGAAGAGAAGATTTTGTCACATTCTTGTTCCTTAGTGAAATGGCGGGCAGCAATGACTTGTTTCGCATGCTTCAAGCTGAAGATAAGCTTGATGGGACCAACTACCCGATGTGGTCTTACATGATGAAGCATGTTCTTGTTGCAAAACAACTTTGGAACATAGTGGCAGATGTAGATCGAAGACCGGCAGGTGCTTCTACTTCACAGTCTACTGTCACAGATGGAGCTTCTTCTTCGAGTACTATGGTTTCTCCTTCTCCACCTACACAGGAGCAGCTTAGATGGGATGGAAAAGATGCTCAAGCTCATGCTTTGATTGCGCTTTGAGTGAAGCGTCATATAGTTCCACACATTCGGTCATGTTCTACATCACGACAGGCATGGGATACTCTTGCTTCTTTGTATGCCGTGCACAATGAAGCACGTGTTGCATACTTGAGGAAGCAACTTGAGGATGTATATATGGCTGAAAATGAGTCAGTGGATGTGTATGTGACACGCATCAAGGACTTGAAAGAGCAATTGGCAAACATAGATGAGATCATTCCGGATGCATCACTCATTTCTACATTGTTGAAAGGATTGCCGGAATCTTTTCAAAGCTTTGCTACTACACTCCGTTTGGTTGGAAAAGGAAATCCTAATATGTATGCATTTGATGAGGTTGTGTCTCTTCTTTTGCAAGAAGAGCAATCTAGAGTGAATAGGAGTGGTTTGATTGAGGGAACGCAAGCACTTGCTATCTCACAAAAGGGAAAAAGCAAGTATGGTTCAGCTTTTGGTTCATCAAAACCAAAGCCTCAAGCTTCCTCTTCCACTCATTCCTCTAATGATGGTGATTTGCAAAAGTAGAAGAGATGCAAATATTGCCGAAAGGCTGGTCATACTATTAATGAGTGTAGAAAGCTTGCTAAACGCAATGAAAAGAAGAAGGAATCGGGCATGTCTATTGCTGAAAATTCAGCAAATGCAAAGAATGATGAAGCTAACATGGCTCAAGATTTTTGGGCATGTGTTGTTACATGTCATTATGATGCTTCTTTAAATTCTAAATGTATGGTTGTGAGTGAGGCTGATTCGGATTAGTTCTTTGATAGTGGTGCTTCAAAGCACATAACATCATGCAAAAGATTTTTTGCCTCTTTGAAAGATGCACCTAAAGGAGGACATGTGGTGTGTGCAAACAATGTCTCTTATCCTATCATCGGAGAAGGAGAAATTGAGCTTACGGCTTCAAATGGAGGTGTGATTCTCTTGAAAAAAGCATTGTATGTGCCCGGTATCAAGAAGAACTTAATTTCAGTTCCGTTGATTGCCAAAGCTGGACTTCATGTACACTTTGTTGATGATAAGTGTATGGTTCATGATTTCAGCAATGGCGATGTTATTGTGATGTCTGGTACATTATGTAATGGTTTGTATCGCATGGATACATACAAGAGGGCTGCCTCGAATGCCTTAGTTGCTCATACTTCTTCCATGACTGAAATGGAGCTTTGGCATGCTCGTTTTGATCATTTAAACTTCAATAGTTTTCTCTACTTGCAAAAGAAGGACATGGTTATTGGCTTGCCTACACTTGAGTCCATTGAAAAGCATGCATGTGAAGGTTGCATTCTTGGAAAAATGCATCATGCTTCTTTCCCAAAAGATAGTCACACACACACTACAAGAAAATTGCAACTTGGTCATAGTGATGTATGTGGTCCGGTCAAGACTCCATCTTTTGGGAAGCATGTATATTTTGTTACCTTCATTGATGATGCTACTCGCCATACATGGGGTGTATCCTATGAAAGCAAAGAATGAGGTATTTTCTTGCTTCAAAGAATTTTTAGCTATGGCTGAAAATTTTTCTTCACAAAAGCTTTTGACTCTACGCACGGATCGTGGTGGTGAATACATGTCACATGAGTTTAATGCTTTTCTTCCTGAAAGAGGTATTTCACAGCAATGTACGGTGCCATATACACCTCAACAAAATGATGTTGCCGAGCGTTAAAATAGAACTCTACTTGAAATGGCACGATGTATGGTTAAAGGAAAGCATCTTCCTCATAAGTTTTGGATGGAAGCAGTCATGTGTGCAAATTATGTGTTGAATCGCTGCCCTACAAAAGCATTGAGAGTCATCACTCCTTATGAGGCTTGGAATGGTCATAAGCCTATGGTTAGTCATATGCGTGTGTTTGGTTGTTTGGCATATGCTCTTGTGCCATCACAACAACGTCACAAACTTGATGACAAGGCAAGGAAATGTATATTTGTTGATTATAGTGCTGAAAGTAAGGGACATCGGTTGTACCATCCATTGACGAACACAATTATTGTGAGTCGAGATGTGGTATTTGCTGAAAATTCAGTTTTCCTTCTACTTGAATGCAAAAAATTGCCAACAGTTAGCTCACAAGATGTGTTCGATACACTCATGCCTTTGTTCCAAAATGGTGCGCTTGACTGTGGCCATGTAGAGCAGCCAACTGAGGTTCAAAGGGTTGAAAAATTCCAGCCAAATAGGGCTGAAAATGCAGAGAATTTCCAGCCAAACATGGCTGAAAAAATTCAGCCAAAAATTGCCAAAACTGCTGGAAATTTTCAGCCACATATGGCTGAACATTTGCGTCCAAATATGGCTGAAACTGAGCACGAAATTCAGTGCACGCATGATGTACATATTGAAGATGTATTACATAATGAACGCATGTCTATCAAGAGTGCCCAATCTATGCCAAAGTGGCTGAAACAAACTTTGCAGGACAGCAAATTGAGTGCACCTTTACTTGGTAGAACAAGATCAAGCTCTCACCATGCATCAAATAATTTTGTGGATTATTCTCTTATTGCTACAGCATGTAATGAAGAGCAACTTTCTTTTGAAGATGCATGTGACGATCCACAATGGATGAGTGCTATGCAATCAGAAATGGATTCCATACATAGGAATGGTACTTGGGAGTTATGTGAATTGCCAAAAGGAAAGAATGCCATTGGTACAAAGTGGGTTTACAAGATTAAGAGAAAATCTGATGGTAGCATTGATCGCTACAAAGCTAGATTGGTTGCCAAAGGATATGCGCAACAATATGGCATTGACTATGAGGAAACTTTTGCACCTACTTCATGCATGACTACCATTCGTACCGTGGTTGCATTGGTTGCCCATCGAGGTTGGAAAGTGCATCAATTGGACATAAAAACAGCCTTCTTGAATGGAGATTTGCAAGAAGAGGTCTATGTGAAGCAACCTCTTGGATTTGCTATGAAAGGGAAAGAGCATATGGTTTGTCGCTTGCATAGAGCTTTGTATGGTCTCAAGCAAGCTCCACGTGCATGGTATGACAAAATACATAAGCACTTGATTGCTCTTGGCTTCACATGTAGTCCGATTGAAAGCACACTCTATGTACGCAAAAATGGGGCTGATCTTATAGTGCTTGTTCTTTATGTCGATGACATACTCTTGACTGGGTCATGTGATGCAAAACTTGACACTCTTATGGCTGATTTGCAGCACACTTTTGATATCACTTATCTTGGTCTTTCGAGGTACTATCTTGGCATCTAGTTTGTATCCGTGTAGGGGGGAATTGTTATGCATCAAGGAAAGTATGTTGAAAAACTACTTCAACGTTTTGACTTTGAGGATTGCAAGCCAGTTTCCACACCAGTTGAGACAGGATTTAGATTCTCAGTTGAGGATTCCAATGATGCGTTTGACACTTCTCTTTATCAGCAGGCTGTGGGATGTCTTATATATGCATGCAACACAAGGCCGGATATACAGTATGCAGTTTCCCAGTTGAGTCGATTCATGCATAGCCCTGGCACTAAGCATTGGCAAGCGGTGAAACGTGTGTTTAGATATCTTCGAGGCACTTTGAGCTTAGGTCTCTTTTATAGCACAGATGTCCAGCCATGCTTGCATGCTTTTACAGATAGTGATTGGGCTGGTTGTTATGATACTCGCGTGTCCACTAGTGGTAATTGCTTTTTCCTTGGAGACTCATGCATATCTTGGTTGAGTAAGAAGCAACCTACAGTGGCGACATCGAGTTGTGAAGCTGAGTACAGGGCAGTTTTCACTGCTACAGTGGAGTGTATATGGCTGAGACGCCTATTGATGGATCTTTGCATGGAGATTGATGTTGCTACGCATATTCTCACAGATAGTCAGAGTGCTTTGGTTGTTGCACGAAACCCAGTGTTTCATGCACGGACCAAACATATTGAGGTGCATTATCACTATGTGAGAGAGCACCTTCATGCAGGAGATATTGATTTGATATATGTGCCTACACAAGATAATGTGGCAGACATATTCACCAAAGCTCTTCCACGGGAAAAGTTTGAAGCTTTTCGCAAAGCTTTAGGCTTGTTACCTTGTGGGGGCTGATCTGTCACTCCTTGTATGTGTTCACATCATTCGCTCGAGGGGGGTTTGTTACACTTATGTGTTCCTTGAGTAGCTTTGATGTGAACCTTTTCCCTATACATGGGCACTTTTTACTCTAGTGCTGGCTAGAGGTTTTTTCCCCATGTTATCACATACTTGATACTCTCATATGTGGTGGTACTTTGTACTTAGGGATATTATTCAGCTCTTACTTCAGTTCAGTTCATCGATCAATAGAGAGAGCTATTCCAGCCATCGTCTTCTCCGTGTGTCTTGCTACATTTGTGCTCTTTGTGTGTGCTTCTCGTGTGTCTCTCACACTTCTACACACACCCAACAAGAGCAATTAAGATAAGTACATCTTCGAGATTGTGCAATTACATGAAAGTCAACCTGAATTGAACCGACAACTTTCTACATCAAAGGTGGAGGATCTACCACTAAGCCACACACGTTTGATGGAGGGTAAACTTCTACATATTTTTATAATATGACACACTCTTGTGCACCTTCAACAAGGAGAAAGAGAAGGAAAGAGAAAGAGAAGGGGGGAGAGAGAGAGATAACCTCAATATGTTTGATTTCCTAGTTCTTGAATGATGCACCTATGTTTCGCTTTAGTTTGTTGATCTAACGCCCCTCTTCTCATATGGGTTTTTCTGAATTGTTGCACTCATCCACCTAGCTAGTCATGCAAATTGTTTTTCTTTTTACTTTTAAAGCTAGTATTATGAAAGCTTTGATGCATATTCTTTGGACATATGATTGCACCAACAAGTAAGCTATATGAAAAATTGTTGAACATGCTCTAATCATCATTTTCTTGCATTGATAAGTGTCATAATTTTCACTAGAGTTTTATTTGCATTTTCGCTCATTTGAGCTGCCTACAAGCACCCCGTGTGTGCCATATAATTGGTGGTTGACTTGATCCACCAATCGAGCCCTTTCACATCAATAGCACAGAATAAGCCAATGGGAGGACTAATGAAACATCATACATTAGGACACATTAGAACCAAGCTCCTCAAGTGTCAACATGGCATACGTTTTCGATTATGATACAAAAAAACTGCTTGTACAAGGCTAGCTTCTATCCTATAGCTGTCGATAAGCCATTCGCTGGACAACCATGAGTTAGAAAAGCCATAAGGGTATCATAATACTCTTGAGATATCAATCTTGACATGTGGTGATCTAGGATGAATCGTATCACTTTTCATTTCTCTGACATGTATAGTCGTCACGAGGATATATGTGAGGGATACTTCATTGAGCTTTGATATATTTATCTTGAAGAGTGATGGCACACTTGTTTCTTTCCAGCTTGCTCGTTCGCGAACATTAGGATTTTCCTTATGTACTGTTCTTTATATATTGCACTTGTTCTATTGTTGTTTTAGGTGATTCTTTTACATTCAGTTTATGTAATAGAAGACAAAGAAGAAGATCATTCATCCTTGCCTCAATCTATGAGTGTGCTCCTCTTTGATTGTGAGAGTGTGTGTATGAGCTCTCTCCCTTATCTCCTTCCTCATGACATGGTATCAGAGCCATTGTGGCTATAAAGACCTCATGGAGAATGCTGATAGTGAAGAGTGCGGGAGAAGGCATGGAGAAAGCATGATTCACAAGTGACCTCAATTTGCTGCAAAAATTGGAGTGAAGGTAGAAGGTGTCAAAATATTTTCGGGAGTTATCCCTTAAGGGTTACTTTTTTTTGTAAAATTTTTGTTTTGAAGCCATCTCCACCTCTGTTTCAAGCCTACAAGGTGGCACCCATAGAAAACCTAGGTCAATTTACAATTTGTAACTTGGATCCTGTTCATAAACACTCATATATTCCAGATCTACAATTTCATGAAATTCTATGCACTATTGATACATGAAAATTTTGTCTTTTGAGATCAAACTGTCATGTCAAAGTGCAATAGTATTCAAGCAAAACTACTCCTTGTAGTGTTTTCGCATTGTTCTGAATTGCTACATAAATGGAAAATGTGGATGGAATGAGTCATCTTATGAGTGTAAGATAGACAAGAACAACTTCCATGCTTGAAGATTCACAATGAAAAATTTGCTAATGGGAAATGGCTATTCAAAGTTCATCAAAGGAGAGGAACAAAATGCTCCATAGTTAATGGAGAAGAATCAGATTGCGGGCATGTTAAGAGCATACTAGGAATGGAATAAAGGAGCATGAAAGATAATGTACTGGCTATATGTTAGCATACATGATATCATGATTGGGTGCATACAAGATGTCAAGACTCCAAAAGAGGCATGGAACAATTTGGTTACATTGTATGAGACCAATACAAACGCACAAAAATTGCAACTAAAGAACGAGTTGCACACATTGGAGAAAAAGGGCATGTTGATAAGCGCCTACACCCTGAAAAGAAAAATCATATGTGAATCACTTGCATCTATTGGCATAAATGTAGATGATGATGATAAGATGGAAGTGTGCCTTTGTGGTGTAAGAGCTCCATATAATCATTTCATACCGTCTATTTAGAACAAGGAAAACATTCCCAATTTTTCTCATCTGGTGTCCATGTTGATTATTGAAGAAAATAATCTTGGTGAACACTCAAACTCCCAAGGAAAAACTAAGCAAGTACTCTACTCTAGCATAAGAAGAGGTAGAGGTAGAGGTTTCAGTAGTGGAAGAGGAAATAGTAACAAAGACCAAAGTCAACATGAGAATCGGGCAGGAGGTAGAGAACAGTTTTGAGCCAAGGGGAGCCAAAGAGGTTGCCAAAATTTCCAATGAAATGATTCAGGTAATGGCAGTGAAGGATGCTAGAATTATGGTAAACCTCGACACTTTAAATGTGATTGCAGTTTGAAGATTCAAAAGAATAGAAGGTAGCAAAGTAACTATGCATCCACAAGTGCATATGATTTTGAGACATTGTTCATGGTTCAACATCACATCATGAATACGATGTCTATTGATGTTTCAAAATATAATGGTAAGGTCTAGTATGTTGATTTAGGTGCTTCAAATCACATGACCAGTCATGTGGAATGGTTTAGTAGTCTACAAAAATTGCTAGTTCATGGATATGTTGAAACAGGTGATGACACATCACACCCTATCCATCATAAGGGAAACATAGCATTGTCCATGGAGGACAAGAAGGTAAAACATCTTGTTCATGTGCCGCATGTTCCAAATATAATAAAGAATCTGGTTTCTCTTGGAAAAATGGTTTATCAAGGATTACAAGTCAGGTTCAGTGTTGGTGGGTTATATGTAGAAGAGTACAAAGAGAATGGAGGATTGATTGCCAAAGGAAACAAAGTGGGTAGGATGTTCACCTTAAATGTGAAAAATCCTGACATGAATGCAACCATGTTTGCAAAAGGTGAAGGAGTCCTTGCTAATATAGAGATATTGCACAAACGAATTGGACATGCAAAATTATAGAGGCTCAAATTGATTCAATCAAAGGAGATTGTCAATGGACTACCAAATTTAAAAGTTGCAAAAATGTAGAAGGTATGTGCATCATGTCAATTTCGTAAATAATCAAGAGTATCATTTCTACACGACAAGCATGTTAGTGAGAATGTGTTAGAAAGAGTACATAGAGATGTTTGGGGTGCTACAAAGACCACATCGATGGGTGGTTAGGGGTTTTATGTTACTTTCATTGATGACCATACATCAAAAGTATGGGTATATTTTATGAAAGAGAAGAGTGACGTGTTCACTCACTTCCATAATTTTAAGGCTATGGTTGAAAAGCAGACAGGAAAGTATATTCAGACATTAAGGCCTGATGGAGGAGATGAATACATGTCAAATGAGTTTAGAAACTTTCTTAAAAATCTTGGAATTTGATGCAGTTTTGATGCACATACACACCACAACAGAATGCCACTATTGTATGTAAAAATAGATATATTGCAAAAATAGATATATTGAAAAAATAGCAAGAACTTTGATGGTTGAGAAGAATATGCCTCATTGTTATTGGGTAGAAGCTATGCACACTGCTTTATACATCATGAATAGCACTCCCACTACTACTCTACATGAAGTTACACCTAAAGAGAAGTTCACAAGTAAAAAACCAAACTTATCACATTTGAAAGTTTTTGGTTGTATTGCATATGTACATGTTCTAAATGAGTTGAGGATGAAGCTTAATCCAAAATCAGAAAAATGTTCTTCATTGGATATTCCCTTGAGCAAAAGGGATATAAATGTTATAACCCTTTCACATGATAGGTGCAGCTAAGAAACGATGTCATGTTTGATGAAATGTAAAGCTTCTATGAAAATGCCAAAGAAGAACTTAATCTTGACTCAAATGAAAAAGAAAAGGTTGAAAAAACAAGTGCAAAATCGCAAGGCTTGAGTGGACGAGATGCATAACCAAGCAATAGTTCCAACTCAAATCCATAGAGTGGAAGATTTTGTGGGAATTTTAATCAAACAAATTCATCAAATACATCCAAGAAAGGTAAAGAAAAACTTTTTGCTAGTAGTAAAACGTCTATAGGTTTTGAAGACATTGATGGAGATTCAAGCGGTTTAGAAAACAATCTTGATGAGGAACTTGGATTGCCCTCTATGAGAACTCTAGAAGTAAGAAAGGCACATGCAGATGATACAAGGATAAGTGACCTAGGACCAAGAAGATCTGGGAGGATGCAGAATTCAGTGCAACGATTGACATATGACAGTTACATGGCTCCTCATTTTGCCTACATGACAAAGGTAATACAAGATGTTTAACCCTCTTGTTTTGAAGAAGCAATTTAATATATAGATTGGAAAAAAGATTTGGATGAGGAGGTGGTTGCACTTTATGAAAACAACACATGGAAGCTAGTTCCATTGCCACAAGGAAAGAAACATATAGTCTACAAGTGGGTTTACAAGGTAAAGCACAATGATGATTATAGCATAATCAGGTACAAAGCAAGATTGGTAGCAAAAGGATAGCAAAACGATATGCACATACATATACCCTTGATTATGAGGAGATGTTTAGTCTGTAGCTAAAATATCTAGTATCAAAACACTTGTTGGAGTAGCTACAACAAAAAGATGGTTAACATTAGACGGATGTGAAGAAATATTTCCTACATGGTGAGTTATAGAAAGAAGTATACATGGACCTAGCCACAAGGATATGAAGATTCAAAGCACCCAAAATATGTTTGCAAGTAGCAAAAATGGACCTAAACAAGCCCCTCTTGCTTGGCATGCAAGGATTGATGAATATTTGACCACCATTGGATTTTCTATGTGTGATTATCATTCATTATATGCAAGGAATGGTAATAATGGCATCATGATTGTGGCTATTTATGTTGATGAATTGATTGTAGGAGGTGAAAATGAAGCACGCATTAAAAAGGTAACGTGACTCCTTATGCAAGAATTTGACATGAAAGATCTTGGTGCACTACACTACTTCTTGGGCATTGAGTGTATACATATAGAAATAGGTATATGGATGTCACAAAGGCAATATGCCTTGAGTATGCCACAAAATTATGATATAACTGATTGTAAACCAATTTATATGCCATTAGTTCAGATTTTGAAGTGGGATATTACATCAAGTGAAGCATTGGAAAATCCTACTATGTACAAGAAACTTCTTCAACTTCTCTACTCTCAAGAAGCCACATCTAGATGCATTGAGGCGAACTCTACATTAAGTGAGTGCTACTTTGCATTATGTATTATCTTATGAAGCTAGTGTAGATTTTCATGTTCATGCATACACCGATGCAGATTGTGTTGGTAGTATTCCAGATAGAACAACTACTAGTGGCTTTCTATTCTCACTTAGAAGTGGAGCTATTACATGGAGCAGCAAGAAGCAAACCATTATTGCTTTGTCGAGTAGAGAGGCTGATTATAGAGGTGCTACAATGGTAGCATGTGAAGCATTGTGGTTAGAGATTCAACTTGCAGATCTAGGTGTGGAAGTGCAAAAGGCTATCACCATCTATTGTGATAATCGTAGCACTATACAATTAGCATGGAACCCTCTTTGATTGTGAGAGTGTGTGTGTGAGCTCTCTTCTTGATATTGTTCCTCGTGACAAATAAGAGTCAACAAGATTAGAGAGAAACAAAGACAAGCTAGCTTCATCCATGTAGATAGCACGGAATAAATAAATAATCTTCTCCCACTGGAGCTTCACGAGAATCTAACTAGGGCACAAAGTCATCAATCACATGAGAGGACCTAGGGTGATGAATGACATCATAATCAAATTCCTAAAGAAGGAGGACCCATCTTGAAACTCCATCCAATTTTTGTTGTCACACCAAATGTGTTAAGGCAAAGTGATCCATATGGAATGACAAAGTAATTACATTCATGCTCTATGACATTCACACTCCCAAGAATTCACTCTCTATGATAGAGTAATTCACGCTCATAAGAATTCACACTCTGTGATAGAGTAATTACATTCAGTAGAAGCTAATCAATCACTAGCATAATAGATTGGGAGATACCAGTTGTCTTTGAGTTGGAAGAGGATCCCAATCACAATGTCCAAGGCATCCACAAAGACATAGAAGGGCAGGTCTCAATTCGAATCTTGAAAGATAGGAGCCTACATAAGAACTCCTTTAAGTCAGACAAAACTTTCCTCACACTCAGTAATCCATTGGAAGTCTTGAGAGGTGATATTTGCTAATCGAGTAAGGAGAATGGTTAAGTGAGGTAACCACCATAGATGCCGACCATTCCATCATATTTGCCCAAGGAATCGTAAAACATCTGTTCAGTGATTTTGGGGGCTAGGCATGCAAAATAACTAGTACCTTATCCGGATCAACTTGAGTTCCTCATCGTTAAACTTTAGACCCCAAAGTAAATGGTTTTGGGCTATGTTTAACTCCTAACTCGTATTAGCATAGCACATTCAAGGGTTAAGCATTTACCAATTAGGGAATTGGGTTAGTTTATCCTTAGTAAATGGTTAAGCTAACCCTAATGGGTTCAAGCACATTTGATAATCCCTACACTTAAGAAAGCATAGATGAAGATGTTGCAGATGGGTTTTTATACCACAGGACAAAAAGAAATCATCAAGATAAACGTGCATGAAGCTAGTAAAGTAAGGATATAAAAATCTCCTACATACAATATTGAAACATGCTAGGGGCATTCCAGAGCCCAAACCATATGATTGTGCATGCATAAACGCCCCAATTTGCAATAAAGGCTATTTTTGGTATATCTTCCTCAGCCATAAGAACTTGATTATAACCATTGTACCCATCTAAAAAAGAGTACATTTCTTGACCAGGTTATGTCTAGGTCCGGATGTGTAACGATGCCAGCTGTTGCTAGACTCAAGTCCAAATTAATCTAGTGTTGAAATTGTTATCTAATGACAGGGAAGCGATCTAACAACTATCCTAAAGACAAATTTGTTGGTGCTTTAGAGAACAAGTCGTAAGCTATATTAGAAGACGTCTTCTCCGGTGGTGTTCAAGATGGTTTCGATGAGGCAAATATTGAAGGTTTTGGTACTTTTGGTTCAAAGGGTTCTACTATATGAGAAGTAATTGGCACCGGATCATGGAAAATGGTGGATTCAACTTAAGCCCATTTGGTTGCCTTGAAGAATGTGTGCTGCTTCTCCCTAAAAACTTGGTTCAAAGACTTCAGTGCTTGGTTGCACGACCTTTCTAGAGCATGTCTAGATGGTAGCGGTTTATGCTTCAGCAAGTTTAATCACAACCATATTCATTGTTGTAGTTTGTGGATCCTTCTTTTGTTTGTTGTATTCTTAAGCATCTTTGTAATGCTTGTAGATGTGACCCAATTCACCGCAAAAATGGCATGGCTGGAAAGCACGATTAGTTTGATTGGGAGCACCTTGATTCCAACATGTCTAACTCAAATTTCCTAATCACGGTGCCATAGAATTCCAACATAATTCACTCTAGGTTTGTCAAGCTCCTGTATGACTGCATTTATTGCTTGTCGATAATGTGTCTTAGAGTGGTACAAGCACATGTTGGTGGAGTGACTCCCATTTTTGCAAACTACATAATAGACCTGATTTAAGCCATAGTTTGCTACAACATGCCCTAGATTTTTGTATTCCACATAGAAAACCTGCTTCAAAACATCTTCAACTTTGCTCATGCCAATCTTTACCCACCCAAGGTCTTCTACAAATCCACCTACTTTATGCTCCAACTACAAATCCAACTTGACGATGCATCCACTACTTCGTCCGAATCACACGTAGTGGGTCAAGTTTCATCATTAACTATGAGTAAACCTTGTAGGAGTTCCAAGTTGAGTGGTTGAATAGGTTCGAGATCTTTTGTCTAGGATGTTTTCCTACTACTCCAAAATCGGGGAAACGTTGTTGGGATAGGCCATTGAATCAACATTCTCCATCTTTCTGTGATAGTAACCAGCTTTAAGAAAATTTTGTGTGCAATTTTTGTGATATTTGCTAGAATTTTTTATGTGGATTGAGTTTGCACAGAATGCATAGTTCGCATCTTTTTGTGTGCAATCAAGTCTGTGACAGCGGTTCAAACACCATCCACTACCAGACTTGTATCAGACACCGAACTTTCATCGAAATCTGAGTTATTATCAGATAGAGGAATTTCATTGGACATCATCAAATATTTCTCTTGTGTTTCTTGCAGACTGGAAACAAGAAAATAATGTGGTGGCGCACTAACACTTGCTACACTATTGCCTTTAGAGGTCGTCCCTTCACCGTCTTTATGCTAGGTTGTCCCCAATGCACTATTCACTCAAATTGTATGTTTGTCTCTTTTGTGCTTCAGATAGAACACATTATCAGGATGTAGTTCATAGGAACCACTTCCCAAGAGGATCACTAGTGTTACACTCTCTTTATGTCTAGTCCGGTTAAGGAAGAGGATAGATTGACATGGTTCTTGGGGTGGCGAAATTCAATAGTAACTGAATCCCTGTATTTTCTCCTAGAATAATTCACCAAACAAAGGAACTAACTCATCAAGCAACGTACATTTTTTTCTATGTTAACTTCACTAAATCATAGATACCAAACGAACTACGTGTTCACCAATTTACCTAATCACTCGCACTTGTCACCACACAAAGAATTAATTTACTAGACAGTATAATAACAAACGGCTCTAGAACAATTCAATGTACTAAAGAAAATTTCTCTACGTAGTAGACTAGATAGTGTGGCATATCCGGTACCTCTCTTCTCTGATGAGCATCTATGCACATGAGACAAAATGATGTACATTAATTTTAAGGGTTACATCTAGTGTCTACCTCTTCGATGAGACATTTTTGTGATATTAATATTTCCAAACGTGTCTAGTGGCTAACAATCCTTTCTTCTAAATTGATTGAACTTTCTCAAAGGACTCATTGTCTTGCCTTCCTATGCACTATTGAAAACAGAATACCTAGCTTTTCTTCCTTTCACCTTAGTTTACACAGCAAAGATTCCTTCTTGTGATATGTAAAGTGAAATTTACTTGTGATTTTGACATGACCAAACAAGGTTACTTGTTCCCTGGAAATGACACCAAAAAATATGTTTTATCACTCCAATACTAGAACATCTATCCCATTGTAGCAATAGTGACTTGATTGGTCTTGCTAAGGAAAATGAAACTTCTTCAAATCGTCAATCCAAGGATGAATTAATCTGATTGCTATTTAAAGACCAATGCAATAAACCTCATATCACCCATTTATAAAAGAATCAAGTCAAAATTGACATGAGATCATTAGATATAAAAGGAATATGAAGTTAAAAAAACCACAACTTTCTAAGTACTAATGGATGAAAAATTTAAATGTTCATACAAACTCCATGAATATAGCATCACATCGCGTGATCCAAGTGCTTGCCCAAGCCAATTTTCATGCAAAATCTAAATATGATATCAAAATTTATTTAGCTTGAGTAGAAATCAATGAACTAGCCTTCTCAAAACAGAAGACTTTCTTCAACTCAAGGAAAGACCCTCAAACAGATTTAAAAGCTTTTCAATGATCTCACATACAAGTCTAACATCATTCCACACATGAATAATCAACCAAACAACACACTAAAAGTCACACAAAAGATCACAGAAAGGAATCAGAGAGAAGAAGGAGATGATAGTCAAAGCAAGAGTTCTCTATTCTCAAGAATGAAAGAATAAAAATGACATCCTCTTCCCTCATATTTGTTTACATTGACTTATGTACCACTTCCAAGATGAACTAAGTTCTCAAGTTCTAGAATTTTAAACTACTATCTTTGATTCTATCTAATTAGATGACTCTAATTTTGGATAGAGCTCTTTGATAACTCAAAGAAGATCTTCTTGAGTTTTACAAAATTTAGAGCTTCCTATCACTAGTTTTTGGGATATATACAAAGAAACACTACAAGAATAAAGGGGGCATAGTGACATCCCCAAGTGGAAAAAAGTGTGGAGAATCACTTAGATAACATTTGTGTTACATAGCATCGCATACATGATGGTCCAAAATTAAAAAAAAAAAATAATCAACAATGTCACATAAGCGATGTAGAGCATCATATAAGCGACACTCCTGATGGCTGTCACTATTAACGTGAAGTTTAGTGATTCACCTAGAGAGGCGCACAAAATAGTTACGATGATATATTTTCGCATAAACAATGTTGTGTGAATTTGAAAAAAATTGATTTCTCCTGGGAGAAATAAAAAGATCAAGTGAGAGAGTTAGAGAGAATGAGCAACGGAGCGGCCGGATGAGCAAACAAGAGCGAATGATCAAAGGAGCAGTCAAATGAGGAAAGGTACATGCACATACATACACACATATGCATGCACACATGCACATACATACGCACATATGCATACACACACATACAATTACACATACATAGAAAACCATACACTCACAAAGACATATACACATACACATACACATACACATATAGATACTTGCACATGTACATATACACACATGTACATATACACACATGTACACACACATGCATACATACAAACATGCATACACATGCATATGCATACATACATAGACACATGCATACACACACATGCACATACATATACACATGCATACACACACATACACACATGTACACACACATACATACACACAGATACACAGATACTCAAATGCACACATGCATACACACACATACACATATAGATACTTGCACATATACACATACACATATACATATAGATACTTCCACATACACATACACACACATAGACTCACACACATATACAGTCACATGCTTACATACACACATATGCATACATACATAGATACATGTATACACACACATGCACATACATATATACATATGCATACACACATGTGCATACATACTCACATGCATTTGTACACACATGCATATGTATACATACATACATACACACATGCATATGCATGCATACATAAACATGAGCACATACACACACATATGCATACACACACATATACATATGCACATATACATAAAGATAGTTACACATACATACACACACATAGATACACATATATGCAAGGAAGGGGATGATGGCATCATGATTGTGGTTATTTATGTTGATGACTTGATTGTAGGAGGTGAAAATGAAGCAAGCACTAAAAAGGTAAAGTGACTCCTTATGCAGGAATTTGACATGAAAGATCTTGGTGTACTGCACTACTTCTTGGGCGTTGAGTGTATACCTATAGAAATATGTATATGGATGTCACAAAGGCAATATGCCTTGAGTATGCTACTAAAGTATGGTACAGCTGATTGTAATCCAATTTATATGCCATTAGAGCATATTTTGAAGTTTGATATTACATCAGGCGAAGCATTGGAACATGCTAATATATATAGGAAAACTATGGGCACTTTGATATTCTCACAATTACAAGGCTTGCTCTAAAATAAACTATTGGACTTGAAAGTCAATTTATGCAGGTTTCAAAGAAGCCACATCTAGATGCTCTGAGGCGAACTCTACATTATGTGAGTGCTACTTTGCATTATGAGATATTTTATGAAGCTGGTGTAGATTTGCACGTTCATGCAAACATGGATGCAGATAGGATTGGTAGTATTCCAAATAGAAGATCTACTAGTGGCTTTCAGTTCTCACTTGGAAGGGGAGCTATTAGATGGAGGAGCAAGAAGAAAACCACTATTGCTTTGTCAAGTAGAAAGGTTGAGTATAGAGGTGCTCCAATGGGAGCATGTGAAGCATCATGGTTGGAATTGCTACTTGCAGATTTAGGTGTGGAAGTGAAAACGGCTATCACAATCTATTGTGATAATCTTAGCAGTATACAGTTAACATGGAACCCTCTTTTTCATGCGAAAACAAAGCATAACGAGGGACATCTTCACTTCATCAGAGAGAAGGCAATAGTAGGTGATATTGATCTTGTAGAAAATCCCAAAAACATTTACTTTAGGGTCTAAAGTCTAGCGACGAGGAAGTCAAGGTGAGCCGGATAAGGTCCTGGTTATTTTGCATGCCTCAACCCCAACATCACCTAAAGATGTTTTACGATTCCTTGGAAAAATCTGATGGAACGGTCGACATCTATGGTGGTTACCTCACTTATCCATTCCCCTTAGTGGATTAACAACGATCACCTCTCAGATCTTCTAATGGACTACTCAGTGTGAGGCAACTTTTGTTTGACTTAAAGGAGTTCTTACATAGGCTCCTATCCTGCAAGATCCAAATTGAGACCTACCCTTCTATGTCTTTATGGATGCCTTGGACATTGTGATTGGGAGCACCTTGATGCAACTCTAGGACAACAGGTATCTCCCGATCTATTATGCTACTAATTAATTAGCTCCTTTTGAATGTAATTACTCTATCATAGAGCATGAATTCTTGGGAGTGTGAATGACATAGAGCATGAATGTAATTAGTCTTTCATTCCATGTGGACTACTTTGCCTTAACACAATTGGTGTGACACCAAACTTTTGATGGAAGAGTTTCAAGATGGGTTCTACTTCTTTAGGAATTTGATTATGATGTCATTCATCACCCTAGGTCCTCTCATGCGATTGCTAACTTCGTGTCCTGGTTAGATTCTAGTGAAGCTCCATTGGGAGAAGATGATTGATTTATTTTGTGTTATTTACATGGATGAAGATAGCTCCTCTTTGGATCTATAAAATCTTATAGACTCCTATTTGTCACGAGAAGGAAGAGAGCTCACACACACACTCTCTCATAATCAAACAGAAACACACACAAATTGAGGCAAGGGAGAATGATCTTCATCTTCTTTTTTTATTACATAAAAGGAATGTACAAGAATGGCCTAAAACAAGAATACAAGTCCAATATATGGAGAAGAGTACATAAGGAAAATCCAAATATCCGCGAATGAGTGAGCTAGCAAGAAACAAATGTCCCATCACTCTCTGTAGATAAATCTAGTCAAGCTCAATGAAGTATCCTTGACATATAGTGGAGTGACCACTATAACTGTCAGCGAAATGAAAACAATGATACATGTCATCCTGGATCATGACATGTTGAGCTTGATATTGCAACAATCCCCCTCAAGCTCAATGTCATGTTCTATAATTTAAGCATCTTCCGAAAACTTCTTCAACTTCTCTACTCAAAGCGCTTTAGTAAAAATATCAGCAACCTACTTATCTCTTCTCACATAAGCTAATGCTAATGGGTTGAGGCACATGTGATTGTCGCTACACTTAATAATGCATAGATGAAGATGTTGAAGATGGGTTTTTTTATCATCGGACACAGACAAATCATCAAGATAAACGTGCATGAAGCTAGTAAGATAAAGAAAAAAAATTTCCTCCATACAATGTTGGAACGTGCTAGGGGCATTCCGGATCCCAAACCACATGATTGTGCATGCATAAAATCCCCAATTTGTAATAAAGGGTATTTTTGGTATATCTTCCTCAGCCATACAAACTTGATTATAACCACTGTACCCATCTAAAAAAGAGTACATTTCTCGATGAGGTTATTTCTACGTCCAAATGTATAGCGGTGCAAGTTGTTGCTTGACTCAAGTCCAAATTAATCTAGTGTTGAAATTGTTGTCTAGCTCTAGGAAAGAGATCTAACAACTATCCTAAAGACAAGTTAATTTGTGCTTTAGCAAACATGTCCGAAGTTTGCTAGGAGATGGCTCCTCCATTGGTGTTCAAGATGGTTCTGATGAGGCAAATATTGAAGGTTTCGATACTTTTGGTGCAAAAGGTTCTACTGTATGAGAAGTAATTTGCACATGATTAGGGAAAATGGTGGCTTCAACTTGAGCCCATTTGGCTGCCTTGGAGAACACCCATTGTGCCTCCGTAAAACTTTGTTCAAAGACTTCAACACTTGGTTGCAGGACCTTTCTAGAGCGTATCTAAATGGTAACGGTTTATGTTTCAAAAAGTGTAATCATGATCATATTCATTGTTTGATTTTGTGGATCCTTCTTTTGTTTGTTGTATTCTTAAGCATCTTTTTAGTGCTTGCAGATATGACCCAATTCACCATAGAAATGACAACGTGCCTAGAATGCATGATTAGTTGGATTGGTAGCACCTTGATTTCAACATGGGCTAACTCAAATCTCCTGATCACGTTGCCCCAGAATTCATATAAAAAAAAAAGCCATGTTCTACATCTATGGAGGGACATAATTCACTATAGATTTGTCAAGCTCCTGTATCACTACATTTACTGCTTGTCAATTCTGTGTCTTAGAGTTGTACGGGCACATGTTTGTGGAGTGACTTCTAGTTTTGCAAATTACACAATAGACATGATTTGAGGCATAGTTTGTTGCCACATGCCCCAGAGTTTTGCATTTCACAAAGAAAACTTGCTTCAAAACATTTTCAGCTTTGCTCTTGCCAGTCTTTATGCACCCAAGGGCCTCTACAAATCCACCTACTTTATGCTCCAACTACAAAGCCAACTCGATCATGTGTCCACTACTTCATCCGAAACAGAGGTAGTGGGTGAAGTTTGATTAATAACTATGGGTAAACCTTTCAGGAGTTCCAAATTCAGTGGTTGAATATGTTCTAAGTATTTTGTCTAGGATGTTTTTCTACTACTCCAAAATCAGGGAAAGGTTGTTGCAATAGACACTTCAATTGGCATTCTCCATCCTTCTCTGATAGTAACCAACTTTAAGAAAATTTCATCTGCAATTCTTGTGATATCTACTACAATTTTTTATGTGGATTCTATTTGCATAGAATGTGTACTTTGCATCTTTTCATGTGCAATCGAGTGTATGATAGCAAGTGAAACACCATCAACTACCCAACTTTTATTGGACACCGAACTTTCACCGAACTCTGAGTTACTATAGGATAGCCAAATTTCATCAGACATTATCGAAGATTTCTCTTGTGTTTCTTACAGACCGGAAAGGAGGAAATAATGTGGTGGTGCACTACTACTTAGTGCACTCTTACCTTCAGCGGTCTGCCTTCACCGTGTTTATGCTACGTTGTCTCCAATGCATTATTCTCTCGAATGGGTTGTTTATCACTTCTCTTCTTTGGATAGATCTCATGAGAATGCCTTACCACCGGGTAATTGATAGGAACCACTTCCCATGAGTTTTGCTAATGTTAACCTCTATTTACGTCTAGTTTGGTTAAGGAACAGGACAAGTTGACATGGTTCTTGGGGTGGCAGAATTCAATAGTAACTGAATCCCTATATTTTCTCCCAGAATAATTCACTAATCAAAGGAACTAACTTGTCAAACAAGATACAATTTTCTCTATGCTAACTTCACTAAATCACAGATACCAAACAAACTATGTGTTCACCAATTTAGTTGATCACTCGCACTTATCACAACATAGAGAATTAATTTACTACATAGTACAATAACAAATGACTACACAACAATTCAATGTACTAAAGCAAACTTCTCTACGTAGCAGACTAGATAGTCTAGCATATTGGATACATGTCTTCTCATGAGACAGAACCATGTATATTAATTTGAAGGGTTACATCTTGTGTCTACTCTTTGATGAGACGTTTTAATGATATTAGTATTTCCAAAGGTGTCTAGTGGCTAACAATCCTTTCTTCTCAATTGATTGAACTTTTTTAAAGGAGTCATTGTCTTGCCTTCCTATTCACTATTGAAAAGAGAATACCTAGCTTTTCTTCCTTTCACCTCAATTTACACAGCATAGATGCCTTCTTGTGGTATGTTAAGTGAAATTTACTTGTAAATTTTACATGACCAAACAAGGTTACTCGTTCCTGGAAACAACAAAAATATATTTTATCACTCCAATACTAGAACATCTATCCCATTGTAGCAATAGTGACTTGATAGGTCTTGCTAAGGAAAATGAAACTTCTTCAAATTGTCAATCCAAGGATGAATTAATTTGATTGCTATTTAAAGACCAATGCAATAAACCACATATCAGCCATTCATAACAGAATCAAGTTAAACTTGACATGAGATCATTAGATATAAAAGGAATATGAAGTAAAAAAAACCACAACTTTCCAAGTATTGATGGATGAAAACTTTAAATGTTCATACAAACTCCATGAATTTAGCACCACATTGAGTGATTCAAGTGCCTATCCATGCCAGTTTTCATCCAAAATCTAAATATGATATCAAAAGTTAGTTATCTTGAGTAGAAATCATTGAAGCAGCCTTCTCAAATAAGGAGAATTTCTTCAACTCAAGGAAAGATCATCAAACAGATTTACAAGCTTTTCAATGATCTCACATACAAGTCTAAACTCATTCCACATGAATAATCAACCAAACAACACACTACAAGTCACACAAAAGAACACTAAAAGGAATCAAAGTGAAGAAGGAGATGATAGTCAAAGTAGAAGTTCTCTATTCTTAAGAATGAAAGAATACAAATGACATCCTTTCCCCTCTTATTTGTTTACATTGACTTATGTACCATTTCCAAGATAAACTAATTTCTCAAAATCTAGAATTCTAAACTACTATCTTTGATTTTTTCTAATTAGATGACTCTCTAATTTTGAACATAGCTCTATAATAACTCAAAGAAGATCTTCTTGCGTTTTACAAAATTTAGAGCTTCCTATCACTAATTTTTGGGATATTCACAAAGAAACACTACAAGAATAAAGGGGGCATAGTGACACCTCCAATTGAAAAAAAGTGGGGACAATCGCTTATGCGATTGTTGTGTTAGATAGTGTCACATAAATGACACTCCAAAAGAAAAATAAAAACAACAAATCGACACTGTCACATAAGCGATGTAAAGCATACATACACTCACATGCATACATACACTCATATGCATACATACACACACCTTCATACACATATGCATACATACATACATTCATGCATACATAGACATGTACATACACACATATGCACATATACACACACATACACTCATATGCATACATACACACACATGCATACAAACATATACATGCACATATACATATGTACATACATATTTATATACACACATACATACATACACGCATATACACACATACATAAATGCACACATATGCATATACACACATACAGATATACACATAAACATACACATGTACACATACACATACACATATAGATACTTGCACATATACATACACACAGATAGACACACACACATACTCACATGCATACATACAGACACATGCATACACATGCCTATGCATACATACATAGACACATGTATACACACATGCACATACATACACACATATGCATACACACACATACATACACACATATGCACATATACACACACAAATGCACTATACAAACACATACATAGAAACACATGCATACACACACATACAAACTGATCCATACACACACATATGCACATGTATACACACACGCACATACATACATAGACATATACATAGACACACATGTGCATACATACTCACATGCATTTGTACACACACATGCATATGTATACATACATAAACACAAGCAGAGACACACATATATGAATAGAAACACATACACATATAGATACTTACACACCCATACACATACATAGACACACATATACAATCACATGCATATGTACACTTACATGCATACATATATATACAGGCATACACATACACATATAGATACTTACACAAACATAGACACACATAGATTCACAAATGCGCCTACACATATAGATACTTAAACATACATATACACATAGACACACATATATGAACACATACACATATACACATACACATACAAGTACTTAGACATACATACACACTCATAGACACACACATACACTCACATGCATACATACACTCGCATGCATACATACACACACAAGCATACACATGCATATGCACACATACATACACACATGCCTTCATACACATGCACATACACGCACATGCATATATACACACAAATACACTCTTAAGCACATACACACATATGCATACACACACATACATACACACATATGGACATATACACACACATACACACATATGGACATATACACACACATACACACTTTACAAACACATGCATACACACACATACAAACACATGCATACACACATACACACACATATACATACACATGCACATACATACACAAACATATACATACACACACATGTGCATACATACTCATCTGCATTCATATACATACATACATGCATGCATACATACACACACATGCATACACAAAACACATACAGACATTGTACATACATATGCATACACACACATACATATGTGTTGTTAGAACGATTTCGTCCTTCAACATGACATATAGAAAAATAAAAAATTTGATTTCAAGATTCATTATCTCTAAAACCCGCTTAAACATTTTTTATATGATTTTGTATTTGACTAATCTCTCGCCTGTAGGTAACAAATTTATGAAGAAACAAACTCATTAAACTTCATCATATGAATACTTATTTTTATGAATATGGATTAGAGTGTGTAGATCCTATGTGTATGAAAGTGCATGACCACTTATTTAACTTATGACCACCTATATACCCTAAATGTGCATATGTGCATTAGGGTTTACCCTAAATACCTATGTAATATAATTGTGTGTATGGAACACATTTGTATGTGGGGATATAGGTATAAACCTATGTGTCTAGCTAAATATATGAGTATTTAATTAAGAATGTGGGTACTATGTGAATGTGTTTGATCATTAACATAAAAATGATGTGTGTGAACATTTGATTTAGCAGTTATATGATTACAATTCATTAATACTTCTTGTATTCTATATATTTAGTTAATTTATCTTATCTTATGCTTTAATTATCTAGCATAATAGTGTGTTTGCATATATAATTATTAAGGTATTTAAATAAAGTTTACCTTAATGTGAACCTAAATTAAAAATATTGAAGAATTATTAAAATAAAGAACATAAGAAAATGAAAAATAAAAAAGAAATAATTATGAGTGGTGTGTGTGAGTGCAAGTAAAAGTGTGGAGTGGGTGAGTTATGCAATTAAAGGAAGATCAAGTGAAAATTAAATATGTGGTATGTGTGAGTGCAAGGTGAAAGAATGGTGTGGATTCATTGTGTAATTAAAGTGATTAAAGGGAAAGTTAAAGTAAGGTGTGAGTGAAATGTGTGATTAAAGTAGATATGTATTAAAGTGTGGTATGCATGAAAAGGTGAAACATGTGAGGACCTATATATATATGATCATAGTGTTCTAAATTTCTAATGATTATTTTTTCAGGTAGACTTTTCTCCTTCTTTTTCTTGCTTCTTACATCTCCATCTCTAGTGCATTAGTATGAGAGAAATTGGCCGCTGTTGTTGGTATGAGAGAGATTGGCCATTGTTTTGTATGAGAGAGAGAGAGTTAGACGGAGATGATGTTTCTTGTTTTCTTTCTATCTGCTTCATAATCACATAGAGAAAGAGATAGACTAGGGTATCCTTCTCCTGATAGATCTGACAGGTGGCAGCCTACAAGAAGAGAGTGAGAGAGAAAGAAATGTAGACCCTTCCCTCCCACGCCTATAGTGCATAGCGTGCAGGAGAGAGAGAGAGAGAGGAGTGAGAGAATATTTTTTTTTCCTTCTCTTGGCGGTAGTTGTGGCTGATAGAGAGCACTCTTGGGTGAAGAGAGGAGATGCGTGGTGTAGGCAACTGATCGATGGCTATAGGCGCATATAGATGCACAGTGAACATATAAAGAAGAGGATAGAGAGAGAGGGCGATTGGCAATTTCGACATGCATAGGGCTTCAATAGCATCTATGATAGAGAGACCCCTTGTCACTTATATGGAAGAAGGATGTCAAAGCATCGATCTTCTCCATTTCTAGATATATGAATCTCCTTCTTGACGATACATATTGGAGTGTTGGAGATATCCATATTTTGACATGAATTACCAGTGTAGAATCTAAAGATTTGCTACATACTAGAGTAGAACCTCGTGATCTTTCATGTTCCATTGACTGAAAACAAATATACTCATCTATACTAAAATGGATATACTGATCTAGACATAGATATGGAGAACGCCCAAACATCTGTGGATGATGGTAAAAAAAAACAGTAGTGGTCTTGCCATTATACTCGACGGTAAAATCAATGGTAAGTCATACGTGAGGTGTTTAGTAGAAGGATGTACTATGGATGTTGACTAAGAAGCTTCGATAGCAAATTGCAAAGATTTCTTGAATGACTTTGCAGATTCCCTGTCAAGAAATCCCTTTTCACAATATGTAGAAGAGAGCTTGGACTCCCCTATGAAGCCAACAAGAGGGATTAAGGCACAGAAGTAGAGAATCGGAGGTAGATGAAGAGAGAAGAGAGGGTGAATGAGACAATGAGAGAGAGAGAGAAAGAGACACAGAGAGAGAGAGACAGAGAGAGAGAGAAATAATCTCTCTTCCCTCCCATGGCTGGCACCGCACAACACAAACACAAAGAGAGAGAGAGAGAGAGATGTTATCAACCACCTAATAGCATGTTGATGCACCAAAAATGATTGCTAGAGAGAGATGGCCATCGGGCACTGTTTTCATGCACAGACAAAGGAAGAGCAAAGGGAGGGAGGGAGAGAGAGAGAGAGAGAGAGAGAGAGAGAGAGAGAGACCAGAGAGAGATTAAAAGAGCCTTTCAGCTAGTTGCATACCGGAGAGAGATCGGGTAGCCTTCCGGGTGATTCTGCATTATAGCTAGAGATGAGATGCCCTCCCAGGGAGAGAGAGAGAGAGAGAGAGAGAGAAAGAGAGAATTAATTAATTATTTTATTTTATAGTTATTTAATTTATTTTATAGTTATATCATTCATTTTATAGTTAATTAATTTTATAACTAGAATCTATGCATATACTTATAGTTATATGACTATGTATGCATGTGTATGCATAATATTAGGAATATGAATGCATAAGAATGCCTAACTAGATATATGAGTGTGCATAAGTGCATGTGCATAAGGGTTAGATGCATGAGAGTGCTGAATGTATATGCATGTATGCATAAGAAAATGTGAGAATATAGGTGCATGTATACATGTATATGAGAATGCATATGCATAAGCATGTGAAAATGTGTTAACATGCATGTGTACATATGTGTTAGCATGCATATATGCAAGTGTGTTAACATATGAAAGTGTTTGTTAGCATAAAAGAATGTGAGTTAGTATAAGTTTATGAATGTGTAGCATATGTATGGATGTTGTATTAGCATATGTTAGCATGCATGTAAGCATATGTTAGCATGCATGTATATGAGAAGGAGTGATCACATATGCATGTGCATGAGTGCATCTAAGTGTGAATGCATGTGCATGAGTGCATCCAAGTGTGAATGTATGCATATAAGTGATGTGCGAATGCATGAGAATGGATATAAGTAGTATGTATGCATATGTGTATGCATGAGGTAACATGAGTATGAAAGTGTATTAGCATGCATGTAAGTGTATGTTAGCATGCCTGAGAGTGTGATGGGTGTTAGCATGAACATAAGAGTAAGTAAACATATGCATGTTGAATGATCTGAGCATAGGTATAAGTGAATGAATAATCATATACAAAATAATTGAAAGTAATAAGTATATTTTATGTTTCATAAAATATACTCATGTTTTTTTATCTAATGATTATTTTTTTAGTGAGCATTAATGAAGATTGACGAATATTGATGAAGCGTGACAAGTATTTATGAGATCAGAGATTGGAGCTACTTATACACTGCTTCATCCACTTTTTCTAAGTCCAAGTTTAAGCTTAATTTTGTATTATTCTTTTGCATCAGAATATTTGTATAAGGTTTATTATAGTTCTAGATCAAAATAGCAGTTTGATCACTCAAAATGTGCTTAGCATTATCAACAAAATAGTTTAGAATTATTCATTAATCAATAGGGAATTTTCATTATTCTATATTTTTGATGTCTACTGAGCCACTGAATGAGTCTAGGAGTACTGAGTCTAGAAATACGTCTATGCATAGTGAGTCTGTGAACGAAAATACAACTTCTACATCTTTCATTTTTGGGGTTTTATTACCACCACCTGTAAACATGACCACTTAACCTAAACAGAACATATCTAATATAGAAGTAGAAGAAAAGGAATTTATCAAAGACTGCATCACTAGTGAATCATTAGTCTCTCCATCTTATGAGTATTGTTTACCTAGATTTCTAGTTGCATAACCTTATGGTCATAGCTTAGAATAGGCCATCAGATCCTAGATAATCACACTTTTCTTTATAATCAAATGCAAACTTTCATGTTCCTCAAGTAAATTGAAAGATAATTTGAGCTTTATGCACAAGTAATTAGATCTATTTGGAATTACTATTAATCCTTTCTTCAAGTTTTCCATGAATCACCTAAGCTTGCTCCAAGCACCCAATGTGCCTTGTTGGATTTGGCAGTTGACTTGATCCACCAACCAACCATCCACATACTTCTAACATATGTGAACCCGACATGAAGAATCGGCATTGCAACTCAGGTATACATTTCAAGTTTTGCTTTGCATATGCATACGAATCGACAATTGTTGTAGTTGCTTCCACATCCTTGGGAGAAGTGGTTGTTTCTTAAAACCTTGCAATCTTCTGGGTGTCAAAGGCTGATCTTTTTGATGTGAGCACATCCACAAAGATTGGCAAGTGGGCGATCCTCATCACGCCACCCTTCTCATCGATAATTGAAGATTAGACAATTGCACACACACATCATATGTTAAGCAAAAATTGTACTTATGATTTGATCAATTAACAAAGAGTGTATCAAAACTCACATGAGCATGACTTTTGAACCTCTTCTTCAAGCCCTCTTTGGTATGGTTTCTTCTTAATTTCAAACTCTTTGGTTTAAAGGAAAATCGGTACATTTTAAAACATCAAAACTGGACACCAATGGGACTGTAGAATTGAAAGTTGAGCATGAAGAAAGGTATAGAAAACAAGTTCAAGACCTTGTTAAATTTTTTCAAACCAAATCAAATCAAGATATAAAAATGGAGGAATTATTTAAGAACATGATGCATGAAACTCAAGGTCAAAAAGTTGTTGAAAATCTATTAAGGGACAAAGGAAAGCTCACAAGAGTGAATGTAACAAAGTACTTAGATACATTCAAAGAAAAGCCTCATGGCTTACCTGAGTCTAAATGGAAAGCATATCTAGGTACATTTGCCATAGGAACAACGATGGCTGATATTGAACTGAATGATAAATGTGAATGGGAAGAATTCAAGAACGAGTTTCATAAAGAATTCTATCTAGAGGATTATAGCCAGCATAGCAGAGAGGGTTTCATGAAGTGGATTAGTTTCCCAAAACCTCAAGTTTCTATTACTCAACTTCACGATGAGTTTACAAAACGAGTTTTCCAATTACCAGAAGATGATAAGGTATAGTCTTATATTTACTTAAGATTTTGACCCCAGATGTAAGGATTGAGGTTGAACAAAGACTTGAGGAGCCCAGTAGACGATATGGACTTATAGATGATTGGGCTATTGTGAAGACAGTGGTTGAAGCAGTTGGTCATATGAAGCAGTGGCAATTACTTCTTTACGATTCAATGCATAATCCATCTCCTATCATGAACCTAGAGAAACTTATATAGCTTCTAAGTTTGAGCCAACCGCATCTACTTCTAAAGTTCCAAGTGATGTGCAATTTGAAATTTTGTTTAATAGGTTGGATAACATGATGCAAATGCATGAAAATATGTGAAAGGAGGTATGTGCTTTACAAAATGTAGTGTATGCATTGAATCTACAAGATAAATCCTCTATACAAACTCAACCTACTATATATCGTCAACCTATTTCAACTCCTAACCTTCGAATAGTACCTCAACCTATTCCTGAATCGACCAACCAAAGGAATTTCCATGAGCAAAGAACTCCCAATATTAGGAGATGTATCTAGTGTGATTCAAGAGATCATCTTACCTATACGTGTGGAGCCTTAAAGGAAGCTAAAGCAAAATGACTTGTTATTGACATTGACAAGAAGTTGTGTGATTATCGGATGCATCTTCCTTTAGCTATTAGTTGGGGAAAGGGAGGAATGTAGAAACTCTATCAAAATCTTTTTAAATCTAAGAAATGATCTTCCATTGTCCAATTAGAATGTAGATAGTGATTCTCAATCCGAGTAATCTAGAGAAACAATAAATTACTCTATCGAAGCTCTAATTAAATCTAGGGATGATATGATGCAAAAAACTGCTTGGAATTAACCTGTTGATCAATTCTCTATATATTTGCATATTGCAAATGTTAAAGAAAAGAGAAAGCCGGATGATGAAAAAAACATAAAGTATTCAGGAAGAAGAGTTAATAGGAGAAAAATGCGAGAGGAACCTAAACCAAAGGAAGTACAATTTGAACAAGGAGAAAGTTCCAAGGCAAGTGAACAAAGAAGAAAAGAAATTAGAGAAGGAAAACAACCTATGATCAATGAACCAAAACAAACTTTAAAGAAATTGGAGGAAACTCCTAAAAAAGAAAAATAAAATGATGAAAAACAAATTGATAAAAAATAAGTAAAGAAACCAAAAAGAACTCCTAAAGCAATTCTCACAAAGAGGTATGTAGATGGAAGTGTGTCTAGATATAAAGCTCAACTTGTTGTGAAAGGGTATGCTCAAACATATGGTATAGAATTACTCTAGATAGTTTTGCACTTTATTTTCCTTCATCTTATTTGCAATTCATTCATTATAAAGACATCCCTAAAAAAATATAAAAAATTAAAAAAATTTTACAAAGAAAAAGGATACATTTCATGTGATGAACATATCAAACATGTGATTGAAACTTCATCCACATTCTTATTACTTGAATAACTTCAAAATATTTTGCACAAAATAGAAACTTGCATATTTGTGCTCTTCAATTCAATTGATGAATATGAGCTTATAGCTGAATTTGCTATGAATTACAATAATAATGAAGCCAAAGTTGACACAAAATATAAAACTCTTGATAAAAAAGATTAAACCTATTGCCCAAATTCTACCAAAAGGGAGTGAAGCGAAACTCAAACAGGTCTCAAAAGATCCTTGTTGATGAAAGCGTACAAATACTGGTCATTCATTTACAAATGAAACTTTCAAATTAATCAAAATAGGAAATGATGATCAATTTTTGTTACTGTTGAACATGACTTATTCTATAGAGTTATTAAAGAGCACGGAAAATCTTTTTCATTACATCTTCATGAGATAGGTTGTGCCGAGCCACAACTTGTACCTCCAATGATAATCTTTATTATACCTCATATCCCATGGAATCTAAGTCCTGTACTAGTCCCAAAAGCTCATTTACGTGAGTTAATGAGGCTCCTTGAGGAAAAGATTCACATTCTTGAGCCATCTTCTGCACCGCAAATCCGTGGCTCACTTTACCTAAGAAGTTTCTAGATATGTTTGTGCATATGCACATGTGTATGTGTAAGTGTATGTGCATGCATGTGTATGTGTGTGTGTATGTGGATGTGTATGTGTGTATGTATGTGTGAGCATGCATAGTCATGTATATGTGTGTATGTGCATATCTATGAGTAAGTGTGAGTATGTTAATTAATGAAAATAAAACAATTTAAATGATATACAAACAATGAAAATTGTACTTACAATAATTATCCATATTTTATGCTTGGTGAACTTTTTGAATAACCTATAATAAAAAGAGAAAGAGAGAGAGAGAGAGAGACAAAGAGAGACAGAGAGAGAGAGAGATAGAGAGAGAGAGAAAGAGAGAGATAAAAAAAGAGAAAGAGAGAGAGAGAGAGAAATTGAAAGCGAAAGAGGTAGAAAAGGAGAGAGAGAGAGAGAGAGAATAAGAGAGGGATTAGAAAAGAGAGAGATCTAGAGAGAGATTGTTATAGGTCATAAGCACAACGTAGATCTGAACATTGGAGAGCTCTTTGATCAGTTGTGCGTAAATGAAGATCAAAGAGAAGTCCAATATTTTTTTCTATCAAATGTAGCCATCACATAAGCGATGCAAAATCATCATGTTCTTGATAATCTGATGTGTCATATAAACAATGCATAAGCATCACATAAGCGACATCAAAAAGCATTGCATAAGTGACATCAAATAGCATTGCATAAGCAATTCTTACGAGCAAATCATATAAGGGAGGTGCAAGGAGCGATGCTAGTGTGTACATCATTATGAGCATCGAAACAAACATCGGAAATAATTTCAAGATTAAGATCAGTTAGACAATAGTGCACGGTTGATGCCGGGTCCAACGAAATGCACGATCTCGTAGCAAAGATATTGTGTTGTTTCAACTATTGCTATGGCCCCATATTCCTTGTAGTGAAATATACAAGTGCTTTGTTGTTTTTACTCTTTATTCATCAAAGAAAAATGAAGTTTGAAAGACATTGCACAACCACAACCACCATTGTGGGGTCCGACATCCATTTTTATGATGGTAGAGATATTTGTTCATCAAGCACTTGTCCCTAGTTTTCTTGTTTTTCTCTTCCTCTTCTTCTTGAAGTTTAGGGTTCCTAGCACATGAGTCCTCCTTTGAGGGGGATCTTCAAATGGAACTTAGCCTTTGGGTCATAGTGACACTGTTAACCATAATCTACACATTTTCATCATCTTGTTTCATCCTCAATGATGTTTTTCTTAATGGACATTCTTTTATAGTGTAGTCTTGTGTCATATTGCAGTGAAAGAATGCATTAGGCAAGTTTTTGTATACTATTTCTTCTTTCAGAGAATTTTCTTAACTAATGGCTATGTTGACTTTGGACGTTAGATCCCTACTTAGATCCACTTCAATGCAGATATGAGGGTGCCATCTCATGTTAAACGAGTACACCACACCTTCATAGATGAAACCACCAACATCTTCCCTAGAGGCCAATGCTTGGCCAATGCCCATAATGATCTGCCTAAAAAATCCATAAACAAAGTAGGCAAGGTTAGGGAGTTCTAGCTAGAGAGGATGTCATGGAGGTTTCACCTTATTTGGGATGAAATCTAGGAAACACTTGAACATGCATAATGTTATGCAGGCTACCTACCATGCACCAACCGCACGGCTCAAAAGGCCATTTCCTCATTTTTAGAAACCACATGGTTTGCTGGCAGAAACTGACACTTGCTAACAAGAAAGCCACACGAGAACCATTGCTTATCAAACCATTTTCAAAGGGATTCAAGAGGCAGCTTAGGACCAAACATCTACCCAATAAGGAAACTCCTCCTCAACTCTTCTTGATTAGCCAAAATGTTCTCCCTAAAGAGGAGAAAATCGGAGGTTTGATTCCAAAGATAAGTCCCAAAGAAGCATCAAAGATGTTGTCCTCTAACATCGACCTTAGTAAGGACGAATGCAGCGACAAGACTTTCCATATCGGAAGCTAAAGAGGGTGAAAGAAAGGGGAACCAAACAGGGGTATGATCTCCGATCCAAATGCCAATAATTTCCTTCTTCACCTCCTCTCTTCTTTTCCCCCTTTAAAATCTTTTTCTTGAACCTTGTTTAATGGGACTTCTCTTTTCTTTTTTCTGTCCCTCTATTTTTTTTCTTGTTCTTCTAAACTTGTTTGAAGCTTGCCTTTTCTTACAAACCACTTTCAAGATTCACAAAAGTACTAGCTTCACTCAATCAATCCCGTTAGGCCTCAAACATATGTTATACGCAAATCATGATTACCCCAGGAGGAAAATTGGATTTTGCTAGACTATTGTTTTATTCGAGTTTCTTGACTTGCAAAGGGTCTTAAATAATATATTGATCATAAATGGGGTCTGAAGACCACCCAATTGACTTTCAAGAGAAATTGGAATCTGCAAAAATATGCTTTTCCTTTTTCAAAAAAAAAAAAGCTAGGTAGAGTAGTCAAAATTTTCACTCAACCAACCAACAAAGACCAAGGGTCCCCACTATTATTTTTCCTCTTTTCGACTTCTTTTAGCTTATTCTAAAAACTTCTTCTGGAGTGCTTATAAAGCCTTCTAAATGAAAAGGAACAAACTCTTAAGATTCCAGATCTTAAAATTTCAGACTCAAGGAAACGCTTCCACGTGGCAGCAGGACAGGGTGAAGAGACATGATAGACCCACATCATGATAGATGGCCCAAACGAGTTCATGAAAGATGGGAAATCGGATGCAATAGATCTGGATCAGGGTCTAAAATTGATGGTCAAAATGCTTGTCAAAGGCCATTTTGCCTCTCAAAAGCACGTGAGTTTAAAGATTGTTTGTCCAATGACAAATAAGCAAAATAATTTTTCTTTGTCATGCGACAAAACAGAGATGATTGGTGAGTCGTGGCTGACATTTCATTAAACTATTGGAGACCTCTAATTCTGCGAGCAGCGTCGTGGACACTAGCTAGTATCCAAGCAGACATTGGGCAAACTGGACACTAGGCGAAACATGTGAAAGGTGTATAACGATTACCCTAAGTCTCAGTCCTATTATTTTACATTCTGTGAGCTCGTGAGTCCTGACTCTCGACTATGGACATTTTTGCTTCAAGCTTGTGAGTTACGACTCCTTTGTCAAAACTTGAGGCCCTGAGGGAGAGCGAAGATTATTGACTCCTTACCACGCTAAGTCTCCAACCCGAGGCCTTTGACAGCTAGAATCTCACGACAATAGAGCGGAAACCTGAGAGGTGTGTTGGAACTTGGAGTAGTTTTTTTTTTAAATAAAAGAAGTTCGGCCTTAGCCTAATCTCCCGGACTTTAATTATAATAAAGAGAAAAAGTTACAAGTGAATAGGACTAGTGCCCATGGGACCCCCCCAAATCCCACAATGCAGGGGAGGAGTATGGCAAGCTACAGGGCATTACAAATGAGGCGGATAAAATTATCATCACCCTCATGTGGGACCCATTTGGGTTTCAACTTGTTGTTTTCGAGGAGATAAATACAGTGATGTCTAAACGGTGGCGATCTCTTGACTCAGGAGATTCTTTTACCAAGGAGAAACAAGGATTTCTCGATCGACCATTCCTTAGGGGTTTGGCCAAAATTGACAGCACAACGCTCCCTCCAAATCTTCCAGAGAGCCTCACCTCTGATGGCATTCCACAGCCTCGATGAGCAGCCGATCGCCTCACCCAACATCACTTGTTGCCAGTTGATTTGACTCGTGAGTCTCAAAACTCGGGTCACGTGATGCCAGATAACGCGGGACTTGGGGCAGTCGAAGAACAGGTGAGCTAAATCTTCGATGCACCGATGGCAACGCTTGCACCATGGCGGCACACCACAGATTTTGTTAGCCCTTGCATTGGTCCAGATACCTTTATGCAAGATCTGCCACATGAGAACGGACTTTTTGACCTCAATTAGGGGGTGCCAAATAGACATGAATTTTAGCTCCCACCGAAGTTTGGTCCAAGAAAGGCACCATCTCTTGTTAAGGGTGTGGTGAACATCCAAATCCTCTTTGAAGTTGGGGATTCTGGATAGCTTCTTACCATTGCTCCATTTGAGGCCCTCCAAGCAAGGAAGATCCTGACCGCAGAGAAGGCGGGTAGTTGAGCGGTCCCAAGCTAAACACCTGCTTTGAAGAAGAGTCCATTCCTCAAAGGTAACTCTAAGTCCCGGATCCAATTCTTCGAACCTAATCCACTGGCTGGTCTCTTGTTTCCAGAGTTGTTTCCACTATTTGAACCCCTTGTTCCATAACTGCCTTGCAGTTTGGAGGTTCCAAGACTCCACCCCCCGAATGCCACTGATCGGGAACCAAATAGAATCATTTTGTCTTATGCCAACCGCCCACTTCCACTCATCACTGATTCTGATGAGCTGTTTGGCCTTGTTCCAATTCTTCCATAAGGAACACACGAGGCTAGAGCCTTTAGAGAAGACCGGGTGGGGGGAGAACAAAAGCGTGAGAATCCCTAAGTCCTTCCAACCAGGGTGGCCAACAAAGGTAAGGTCTTCCGTGTTTCTGAAGATCAATTTGGCCCAAAAGGACTCCCTATTGCTCCAAGCCTTGATAAGCCACTTTGCAGCCAACTTGTTAGCCAACCCAACAATATCCAAAATTCCCAAGCCCCCTGAGTCTTTAGGGCGAATGCAAGTTTCCCATTTGATTTTGGGAATCCCCCTTCTATTGGGGTCCCCAGTCCAAAGGAAGTTTCTGCAGATTCTTTCCACTTTGGCCAAGTCTTTCTCCTTAGGTCTCCAACACGAGATAAAGTAAATAATTGTAGACAACATAAATGTGTTAACAACCATAGCATGCCCTGCCAGGTTGACTTGCATACCTTTCCACTGATTCAGCTTCCTATCCAGCTTGGATAGCACCCAGTTCCAGCATTGGTCCATTGAGATATCGAAACCTATCGGAATGCCAAGGAGACGGAAGACTTGACCGCTAGGGATAACTTGACACCCCTGATCCACCAACAATTGGGGAGTATGTCCACTGATTGCTCTAAAAGCAGTTTTAGCATGGTTGATTTTTGAGCCTGATGCCACACAAAAGGTGTGGAGGCACCACCAAAACACCTCAATGTTGTTTATATCGTTATGCACAAAGGCATTCATGTCATCAGCAAAAAGTCTCACAATCATTTGGCCGTGATTTAGAGGTAAGGAAAGACCCTTGAGATTGCCAGCGTCCATGTGATGCTTTAATAGGCAGCTGAGTCCATTCGAGGTGATAGCGAATAGTAATGGAGCCAGAGGGCAGCCTTGCCTAATTGATCTTTTTAAATGAATGGGCTCAGAGAGCTTACCGTTGATGTTTATTCTAGTTGAAGAATTTCCAAGAAGAGTGGAAACCATCTTCGTGAACTTTTGGCTACATCCAAGGTCTTTCAATGATTGAAGAATAAAGTCCCATTCCAATCTGTCATACGCTTTGTCGAAGTCGATCTTAATGAATACCAGATCTTGAGCAGACTCCTCAGCAAAAGCAAGGCCTTCCCAAATATCGATAATTGCTTCAAGTATAGATCTACCTTTGATAAAACCTTTCTGGTCCTTGCACAACCATGACTTTAAATGACAAGAGATTCTGTTGGCGATAACTTTTGCAATTATCTTGTATCCAGTTTGGAGCATGGTAATCGGACGCCAGTTTTCAATTTTGTTCTTATCTCCCCGTTTGTCGATTAACTTGATGACGCCATTATTCAGGCACTCAGGGAGGGCACCGAAAGAGAGAGCCTCTTGCCACACGAGGCGCAGCGGGGTGGCCACCTGATGTTTGAAGGACTTGAAAAACTCATTGGTAAGGCCATCCGGACCCGGACTTTTCCCATTAGGAAGGGCATCAATAACCTCGATAATTTCATTCTCGGAGATGTTAGCATCTAGTAGAGCAATCAAGTTCTGTGGGATTCTGGTTTGAGCAACCCTTGAGATGGTTGCCATGGATTCGCACCTGTGGGGGGAAAGAGGAGTTGAGACCCCGAGAAGATTGTTAAAGTGTTCGACGATGATAGATCTATTCTCCACTTCCGTGCAACATTCAGTTCCATTGTTATCGACCATTAGGGGGATGGATTCCCTAGCTTGTTTCCTTTTGAGGATGTTACACATCTCTTTCGTTGGTTTGTCGGCCTTCCCTGCCCACCAATCTTTGAAGAAAATTTGAAGATTTTTCCTTTGAACCTCCTCCTCTAACCTTAGTCTTCCCCTGATTTTCAAAAGACCTCGTTGGCAATGTAGCTTACCTTTGTTCACCTCTTCTTCAAGCCGTGAGAGCCTCCGGTACACCGTTTCTCTTCTTTTTTTTCGGATTTCTCTTATAGCCTTTTGAGTCCTGATTAGAATTTTTCGAGTCCTTTCTACTGTGCTTCTCCAACACTTAGCCGGTTCATTACAGTAAGCAAAGGCTTCCGTCCACACCTCAGAAATTTCTTGGTGGACAGAGGCGAGGGAAAACGATGTCTGACAAGCATGAAACCAAGGAGCTTTCTGGAGCATGGGAATCGGTTTGAAAGATAGAGTAATCGGATAGTGGTCTGAGATAGTCAGGTCCATGTGTTGGGAAATCGAAGGAATACCCCACTAAAGGATGGTGTTCTGATCGATGTAGCATCTATCAAGTCTTGCTTTCCTCAAAGAGTCCCCCGACTGGAGATTTGACGAGGAGAACCCCTTCATGTCTTTCACCTCGACCAGGTCGAGATGGAGCTTGATTTTATCCCATATCTCTTTCTCCTGACCGTCAATAATTTGTTCTTTGTTATTCCATCGGTCCTCAGGAAACTCAACCATGTTGAAGTCCCCACAAATCAGAACATTGTGTGAAAGGGAGTCGAGGGAAGCCCAAGTACCCATTCTACCTGCTTCACCATTAGGGGCATAAATTGAGAGGACAGTGAACTGGAAAGGGAACCCAAAAGAGGCAGCAATCCAACGATGATTCCGACCTTCAAAAGTCGAGGTCACATTGCCAGACAAGGAGTGACTAATGCCGATAGAAGCACCCCCCCGTCCCTCTAGGGTGAGAAGTGGAGAACCAAAGGTGGTTCGGAGAAATGCATTTAAGCCGTTTTTGTAGATCCTCTCTGTCGATTTTAATCTCTTGTAAGCAAATAAAGTCCGGGGCGAAGCACTTGTCTTTGAACCACTGGCCAAGAATCGAAGCTCTTGACAGGTCAGACAGACCCCTGACGTTTAGAGATGTGAATTTCATTGATGATGGTTGCCCTCTTTGAGGGGAGGGACCCGATCTTTTTTGTTCTTGTGGTCTTCTTTTTTCCTCCCTACTTCTTGACTAAGGATCCTACTCTTGAGGGGGCTCTTCCAAGGCATGCCGGAAGGTTGTTTTCCTTTAAGCTTTGACTTTTGTTGCGGTAATCTTGGAAAGCATACCGGGAGGGTAGGACCTAAAGAGGAGCTTTCGCTGTCTGGGTTGTCTTCATTGCTGGTAGTGAAGCCTTCCTCTTTACTCGTGGTATAACTTTCTTGGTTGTCTTCTTTGCTGGTAGAGCACCCAAGGCACTGAACTTGGAGTAGTTGATGCAAGGCACTGAAAAAGGCAATACTATCGATGCGCCTTTTAAGTAGAGGCCAAGTGTATAACCTCCTCTTTAGCTCCAGTCTCCAAAGCTTCATTAGGTAGACCGTAGCGCTCTGTTTTCGAGTTCTTATCTCTTTCTGGTACGATCAAATTGTACCTAAATATCTGATTCTATGACTGATTAATGCTGCTAAATCTGTGGCATTCGTATTGATTTGCCTTGTTTTCTGAAAACCCTCGAGTACTATGTAGGATAAAGATACTCATGTACACATACACAGGAAATTTTAGCCAAGCAGTCTAAAACCCCTTAACAACTCAATAAGAATGTTCAATAACCTTAGGTTGTGTGATAAACACAAACAAAAACTATAACATCTTAATTGATTGAAGAGCGAAAAATATCTTTGCACACTTGACATAAGTGCTTGTTTTCTAAAAGTAAATCCGTGTTTGCAGAGACAAGTTATGGATCGTATCTGTATTGTGTTCTCTCTCCATATAGAATGCTCAAGGCCGTCAAGTTTGCATGGTAGATTTACTCTTCCATCTCTCACAATCGTTTGGACGTGGAAGACAAACCTTATCATGGCTAGCCTAGCCTGAACGAGTTCTTAAATGGATAAAAAGATGTTTATAGAGATTGACGATTCTAGCATGCAAGCCAGAATATGATATGTGTATTTCACAAATAAAGTAATTCTCTCACTATAAAGCTATGATATGGCTAGTCACAAATATCCAATGCTTTATATCTTTAAGGAAAAACGATAGAGACAGCATGATTCTCATTCACGTATTATTTGATGTAGGCTATTGTCGTATTTCTCATGCTTTCAAATCTCTATTGAAATTTGGTTTGATGGAAATGTATGGTCTGATTGAGAATAATTAGCCCAGCCTCCTATCTCAAACTACACTTTTATCAGATACGTGTATCTTATGTCATTTGACTTTCGTGCTTGGGAGAGGTTTTTCATTCTTGATATGTTATCTCTGTTGTATGGAATGGTAAATCTGGTCATGAAATACTAACATTACATGTTTTAAATCAACAATGTTAGTCTTTCTTGTATTGTGTAAGCCATATGAAATCTCTTAAAAAAGGAAAATGTACTTGTTAAGATACATTTTTCTAGTTATGATGACCTGTTTAGATACATGTTTCTGGGTATCCTGACTTCTTTATTATGTCTCAGATTTCTTCTACTACGTTTTTTTCATAGGCTTCAAAATGTATTAACTATGATATCAAGCAGACTACCTTTGCATAGAACAAGCTGATCCATTTGATTCTATGCTAATCCTTTTTACATCAGGAGACAATCACCGACGATGATTTTGATGGTACTTGGCATTATATTTTATGGCTTATTGATTTATTGCTCCATGCATAACCATTTCATCCCAGCACATTGTTGATTGGTTGGCAAAGAATTTTAAAGATATGAAGGTATTGAACTGATCAAGTACAAGCAAGCTCTACAACAACTACTTCAGACTATAGCCAACGCAAAGATGGAGCTATCATCCTTAACACAAACCAATATAAGGAGCCATCATCCTTAACACAAACCAACATAAGGTACTTTGCTGTGTCTTCTCAATGTTAGTTTCTATGTACGAAGAAATGAGGAAGGCCTTTGATTTGTGTGCCTTGGGTTTCGAATTTGTTGAGTTATGTTTTTTATAGTCTGCGTTCATTTTGTTTTGTTCGTTGTCAGCCTTCCCTTTATTATGGAAACTGCAAATGGCCCCAACCCCAACTTCCAAGCATTTTGGTACAAATCTTACTCGAGCAAAGTTTGAAGAGCTATATTCTAATCTTCTGGAAAAGTTAAAGTTGTTGACATAAATATCAATACTTTTGCTAATTGTTTGGTACAAGTCATACTGATAGTATGCAAAATGGAACTGATATGTTGTATAGTCTTTGGTTATGACTCTAGAGATGGTCATCATGCTATCACGCCTCTAAGGAGAAAAAGGCATGAAAACCCTCAAACGTTCGGTGAAGTGATTGACAATCAACATACTATTTTCTTCACCCATCTTGCGTTTGTTGCCCACTTTTGCTAGGCATGAAGTGAATAGATATTTCTACACTTTTGAGAGTAATACTTAGCACTTGGATATATGTTTTTGTAACGGAATTTCAGCATTTGGATACATATTTTTTTAAAGGAAGTTCGATGATAGGCTACTCTCCAAAGTATTAATTAATAGGAAGAACAATTGTTGCCCATCTTGCGTTTGTTGCCCACTTTTGCTACGCATGAAGTGAATAGATATTTCTACACTTTTGAGAGTAATACTTAGCACTTGGATATATGTTTTTGTAACGGAATTTCAGCATTTGGATATATATTTTCTTAAAGGAAGTTCGATGATAGGCTACTCTCCAAAGTATTAATTAATAGGAAGAACAATTGTACAAAAGAACGGGCCTAGCACCCATGGGACCCCCATATCCTACAAAGCATGGGTTGCTTATCACTTGCTAGAAGACATTACAAAAAAAGTTGATAACCCTTTCTTCCTTCTCGTGAGGAGGCCACTTGCATTTAATCTTGTTGCTCTCAAGGAAAAACAGTCTATGTTGTCTAAAAAGTGGGGGCTATTTACAATTGGAAATTCTTTTGGCTAAAAGGAAAAGAGATTTTTCAATCAACCATTCTTCAAGGAGGCTAGCAAAGTTCATGGCACATACACCTCTCTTTCCATATCTTTGAGATGTTCTCACCTCTTATGTCATTCCATGTGTTGAGGAACAACCAATCGCTTCACTTAATTGCGCTTGCTTCTAGTTGATTTGACCCTATAGCAACATGATTCTTTGAAGAGCCTGCCAAATCCACATTGACTTCAGCCAAGAAAGAAAGATATGTCATAGGTCCTCATTGTAAATGGTCAATTCTGTGTGAGTGATGAAAAGAGATTTGTTTAGATGGATATGTTTTTTCTTACCAAAAGTAAGTTCGGCTTTGGCCTACTCTCCTGGACTTTAATTAAAATAAAGAAGAAAAGTTACAAGTGAATGGGAATAGTGCCCATGGGACACCAAAATCCCACAAAGGAGGGGAGGAGTATGGCAAGCTAGAGGGCATTACAAATTAGGTGGACAAATCTATCATCTCCCTCATGTGGGACCCATTTGGGTTTCAACTTGCTATTTTCAAGGAGATAAATACACCGATGTCTAAAAGGTGGAGATCTCTTATCTCGGGAGATTCTTTTACCTAGAAGAAACAAGGATTTCTCAATCGACCATTCCTTTGGAGTTTGGCCAAAACTGATAGCACATCGCTCCCTCCAAATCTTCCAGAGAGTCTCACCCCTGATGGCATTCCTAAGCCTAATTGAGCAGCCAACTGCCTCACCTAGCAGTGCCTATTGCCAATTGATTTGGTTCGTGAGTCTCAATACCCACATCACGTGATGCCAGATAACACGAGACTTGGGGCAATCGAAGAAAAGGTGACCTAAATCCTCGATGCATTGATGGAGGCACACCACAAATTTTGTTAGCCTTTGCATTGGACCACATACCCTTATGCAAGATCCGCCACATAAGAACGGACGTTTTGATCTCAATTAGGGGGGTGAAAAATCGACATGAACTTTAGTTCCCATTGAAGTTTTGTCCAAGAAAGGCACCACATCTTGTTTAGCGTGTGATGAACATCTAAGTTCTCTTTGAAGTTGGGGATTTTGGATAGTTTCTTACCATTGCTCCATTTGAAGCCCTCCAAGCAAGGAAGATCCTATCTGCAGAGTAGGCGGGTAGTTGCAAAGCCCCACGCTAAACACCTCCCTTGAAGAAGAGTCCATATCTCAAGGGTAACTCTATGCCTCGGGTCTAAGTCTTCGAACCTAATCCACTGGCCGATCTCTTGTTTCTAGAGTTATTTCCACTGTTTGAACCCCTTGTTCCAAAGCCACTTAGTAGTTTGGGGGTTCAAAGACTCCACCCCCTAACGCTGATGATCGGGAACCAGATAGAGTCATTTTGTCTTATCCTTGCCGCCCACTTCCACTCATCACTAATTCTGATGAATTGTTTGGTCTTGTTCCAACTCTTCCATAAGGAACACACGAGGCTAGAGCCTTTGGGGGACATCCGGTGGGGGGAGAACAAAAGCGTGAGGATCCTTATGTCCTTCCAACCAAGATGCCCAAACTAAGGTAAGGTCTTTCATGTTTCTGAAGATCAATTCAGCCGAAGAAGACTCGCTATTGCTCCAAGCCTTGATAAACCACTTTGCGGCCAACTTGTCAGCCAACCCAGCGATATCCAAAATATGCAAGTTTCCCATTTGATTTTGGGAATCCCCCTCTTGTTGGGGTTCCTACTCCATAGGAAGTTTCTACAGATTCTTTCCACTTTGACAAACTCTCTCTCCTTAGGTCGAGTTTGCAACCATTGCATGCCCTGCCAAGTTAACTTTCATATCTTTTCAATGATTTAATTTGGTATCCAGTTTGGATAGGACCCAGTTCCACCGTTGGTCCATTGAGATGTCGAAGCCCATTAAAATACTGAGGAGAGGAAATACTTGACCTCTAGGGATAACTTGGCACCCCTGATCTAACAAAAATTGGGGTAGAGGTCCATGGATTTCTCTGAAAGCAGTCTTAGCATGGTTGATTTTTTAGCCTGATGCCACACAAAAGGTGTCAAGGCAACTCTAGAACACCTCAATGTTGTTCATATGGTTATGTACAAAGGCATTCATGTCATCGGCAAAGTGTCTCACAATCATTTGGCCATGCTCAAGAGGTAGGGAAAGACCCTTGAGATTGCCAGCATCCATGTAATGCTTTAATAGGCAATTGAGGCTATCGGAGGCGATAGCGAAGAGTATGGAGCCAGTGGGGAGCCTTGCTTGATAGATCTTTTTAAGCGTATGGGCTGAGTGAGCTTACCATTGATATTTATTCTCATTGAAGTGTTTCCAAGAAGAGTGGAAACCATCTTCATGAACGTTTGGGTGCATCCAAGGCCTTTCATTGATTGAAGAATAAAGTCCCATTTGAGTCTGTCATATGCTTTGTTGAAGACGATCTTAATGAATACCCCATCCTGAGCAGACTCCTCAGCAAACACAAGGCCTTCCTAAATATCGACAATTGCTTCAAGTATAGATCTACCTTTGGTAAAACCTTTCTCATCCTCACAAAGCCATGACTTTAAATGACAAGAGATTCTTTTGGCGATAACTTTAGCAATTATCTTGTATCCAATTTGGAGCATGGTAATCGGCCGCCAGTTTTCAATTTTGTTCTTATCTCCCCTTTTGTGAATTAACTTGATGACACCATTATTAAGACACTCAAGGGAGGGCACCGAATGAGAGAGCGTCTTGCCACACCAGACGCACTTGGGTGGCCACTACATGCTTGAAGGACTTGAAAAACTCATTGGTGAGTCCATCAGGACCGGACTTTTTCTATTAGGAAGAGCATCAATAACCTCAATAATTTCATTCTCAAAAATGTTAGCATCCAACAGAGAATTCATGTTTTGTGGGAGTCTAGATTGAGAAACCCTTGAGAAGGTTGCCATACAGTCACGCTTGTGCGGGGAAAGAGGAGTCCAGACCCCGAGAAGATGGGTAAATTGCTCGACGATGATAGATTTGTTCTCAACTTTCGTGCAACATTCGATCCCATTGTTATTGATCAAGAAGGGGATGGATTCCTAGCTTGTTTCCTTTTGAGGATTTTACACATCTCTTTCGATGGTTTTTCCGCCTTCCTTGCCCACCAATCTTTGAAGAATACTTGAAGATTTTTCCTTTGGACCTCCTCCTCGAATCTTAGTCTTCCTCTGATTTTCAGAAGACCTTGTTGGCATTGCAAGTTACCTTTGTTCACTTCTTCTTCAAGTCATGAGAGCCTCTGGTATACCTTTTCTCTTCATTTTTTCTGGATATTTCTTATAGCCTTATGAGTCGTGATCAAAATTTGTTGACTCCTTTCTACCACCCTTCTCCAGCACTTTGTTGGTTCATTACAGTAGGAAAAGGCCTCTACCCAACAATTGACTCTGATAGAGAAGAAACAAGCACATCACTTTGACGATCGCGATGGATAAGGAACACGATTGACAGGCCACCGATAGAGAGCTTGGACAATCTCGATGAATAGACCTAAGACATATAAAGGAGCAGCCATTGGTCGCGACTCACGATTGTAATTTTTCACAAGGTTCACATGGATTTTTTGTTTTTCTTTAAATAAAAGTAAGTTCGGCCTTAGCCTAATCTCCCGGACTTTAATTAAAATAAAGAAGAAAAATTACAAGTGGATGGGACTAGTGCCCATGGACCCCCCAAATCCCACAAAGCACGGGAGGAGTATGGCAGCCTAGAGGGCATTACAAATGAGGCGGATAAAATCATCATCACCCTCATGTGGGACCCATTTAGGTTTCACCTTGTTGTTCTCGAGGAGATAAATATAGTGATGTCTAAACGGCGCAGATCTCTTATCTCGGGAGATTCTTTTACCAAGAAGAAACAAAAATTTATCGATCGACCATTCCTTAAGAGTATGGCCAAAATTGACAGCACATCGCTCTCTCCAAATCTTCGAGAGAGTCTCACCCCTGATGGCATTCCTTCATATGGATATTTGCTCAATGGCCAATTCGAGCGTCCGTGCCATTGATGAAAGGAAGGTTGTTCACGCAGATATGTCAGGTACGCTTTTCATAGCTTTTCACTCACATTATGCTGCGGAAGTCCTTTAGACAGCTTTTCGCTCACAGAAGAAGCGTGCTTTTCTCCTGTTCCAGGAACAGCTGGCGTATTCTGTGCGTGTCTTATCATAGGGTCTTTTTGTACATGTATGTAATATGTATGCATCTAGCGAATCGCGATGCCAGCATAGTAGTCTCATAATTTCATAAAGCACGTTCATCCGTCTCTTCGTCTGTCGCTCCTCGGAGATCGGCCTAGTGGATCCTCCTGTAGTGAAGCTCATTAAACGCTGCAGAATGCGATCCTACTGCATCATCAGTGACCACCATCATGATCTTGATTTCTATGTACGATTTTCATCTTTAGTTCACGAATCACATACTTTTTTTCCTGTAGGCTGTCAGTGTGTCACTCTTCGGCCTGTTCTTTAAACGTTGGGTTCCCGTACCACCTCCAGCATCAGTCTCTAATATGTATACAGCTCATAATCTCATTTATCGCTCATTTAGACTCCTGTAGGCTCTCTGTAGCTCTTTGAACAGTTCTATCTCAATTCCCATCAGATCAGTTCCTTACCAGTCCTCGCGCATGCGGTGGAGTGGTTTGGCCGGTCGCCTCCGAAGTAGGGGTGGAGCAGCGGAGCTTCCAACCCAACCATTGCAAGACATGTCTGAGGTCCCTACCTGCCTTCGGTAGAATCTTCTAAGATCCTTGGGTCTGTAAAATATGGCTTTGGGCGCCCTTATCTGCGATCTTCAGGCTTCGTGATCTCATCTTCTGCATTTGGGTCCGTCTGAAATCAGTTTTCTCGTTGTTCTTCAATTAGTTTTCTCGTTGAGCCTTTATGGCCGCTCCTTCTCAAAATCTACCTGCGTGGATTTTCGAAACATGCAATCTCTCTTCGAAACATGTAGAGTACAAGAGTCTCATAGATAGTAATCCCGCCTTTAGTTATACTTTCAATTAATTCAATCTGATCGGAAAAGATTAATTAATTAATTCAAGTTGATCGGAGAAGATTAAGCGTCAGCTTCTGTTAAGAAAATAAGAAACCTGTCTCTTAGCCTCTTTCGCGAAATCTTTTTCGCGCCCGTAACATATAGGTTCTCGACTTTCACCAGGACTCAGTTTCTTCGGCAGCCCCAATGCTCATCTGTAGTTCAAGTTCTTTTTCTCAGATCTCGCCCTGCAGCCCATGTGAGTTGAGAGATTCAGTAAAAAGGAATGAGCTTCATGCCCCAGACGTACTGAAACATGTGAGAATCTTCTTTTGTTAAAGTATATGCGTGTACCCGCGCTACGAGAGCCGCAACTTCGACATGCAATGTTATTGCTGGGGAAGCTACTCTACAAAGCGTTGATCCTCTTTGCTAGATATGTAAGATATTTGCAATGCTATTGGAGAATTCTTGCGACTTCCTTGAGTTGGGGAAAGAATGTGCTTATGGTAAGATTCGTTCGAACTTACTCGGTTGGGGAGAAGCTTTTGGCATGGTCAAAATGGTCTCTGAGTGCATGTCGGTGCGGTTGTGTCTTTGTTTGTTTGTTTATTTTTGTTTGTGGGTGGTTGCCTTGAGTACATTCTAAGATCACAAGAGTCCAAGCAACATCCGTATCAAGCTTATGATACATTCTGTAGTACAATCAGAAACCATTCGAGTGTTAACTGCTTAATGCGATTCAGGTGGGCCATTGCTTATAGAACCATGAAGAGAGAATGATTCCTTTTGGTGCAGCAAAACCATGAAGAGTCCCTCTGTTAGATTACAAAGGCAATTGCGTATCTGTCCAAGCAACATCCGTATCAAGCTTATGATACATTCTGTAGTACAATCAGAAACCATTCGAGTGTTAAGTGCTTAATGCGATTCAGGTGGGCCATTGCTTATAGAACCATGAAGAGAGAATGATTCCTTTTGGTGCAGCAAAACCATTCCAGAGACTTTTTCTTTTTAAAATGGAGGTTCGGCCGAGGCTTACTCCCCCAGACTTTAACTTTGAAATTGCAACTGTACAAGGAAGGGCATAGTACCCATGGGACCCTCCTTATCCCACAAGAACAAGAGTTTACAAGATTGGGTTAAACGGCGGTCATAACTACCACGAGAATGGACAAACGGTGGCACCTAAGCCACATGTAACATCATTCCAAGATACACATGTCCCTTACATGTTGCTGCCAGGGGTTGAACCCTCACCTCGCCTCAAGAGGCGAGAGGCCCAACCACTAGGCCAACGAACTGAGACAAATTTCTAGAGACTTTATAAACGAATGTCCATAGCTCTTTATAAGAGAAAGGAGTAGGATGCACATTATGCATGTGTGGGTCCACTCTTAATTGAGGGAAAATTGAGGAAATCTGACTGGTTTCTTGTTCTGGTTACCTATAGAACATAATAAATTACAAATATTGTGCGTCATTGTTATTTGAGTAGTCGAAACGCCTTTGTGAATGATAAGACATTTGAGAATGCTTTGTTTGATCTCAATGGCGTATTGTGAATCAAGCACAATAAGAGGTTTCATGAGTACTCTTGCATCTGTACTGGTAAGAAACACTCCAAATTGTTTTCCGTCTATTCAGAATTCCAGCTTTGCACTTGCTAGAAATAGGCGACGTATCAAGCTTTTCTGTGAGAATATGACCTCTGTTTGCTACTCCAGGCTTTATTGCCTATGTTTTAGCACCCATGAGAGATAATACCAATGCTAGAAATATTAGCATGAGAGATGGATATTACTCAAGGAGGAAATGTTTGGAATGCGTTGAGGGATGTGGCCTTTAATGTGATACGTTGAGGGATCTAGCCTTTAGTTATAAGTAAATGCATGTTTAGGAATTATTTGCATGTAACTTAATTATTATTGTATGTGATTGCATATTTACTGTTTTACGCGCTCACATGTCTATCCGGATTCGTGCCACTTTATCGCACCTCCTTTCTCCGGATGATGTTACGTTTGTAAAGAGCTTCTCCTTTTTTCTTCGTGTGCAGGCTAAAATTTCCTAGGCTACTTTACAAGCTCTTCAGAACCTCATTCTACTGTATATGTCAGTAATTTTGTGATCCAAACTCCGTCTTTGAGACGTATTGTCTTTTTCAGATGTATGGTCTGCATGCTATTGATTTGTGCAGAGGGGTATTGATTCTCTTATTGGTTTGACACGATTCCCTTTTGTGGGAATCATCTTCTCATAAAGCTATCTTTGATATCATTATCGTGACGTCAGAGCGGTTCTTACAACTGTTCTTAGACATTCTAAAGCTTTTTTCACCACCATTCCTACGTCCCTATAATAAATTCTGGACGGTGCTTCAAGGAAGATCTTCAAATTTGCGTGGTGATTTTTCAGGTGCTTGTGGCACACTTTTTAAAACTTTGAGTAACTTGTAAATCCTTCTGCTTATCTGGTTGGATCGTCTGTACTTTTATGGTAGATTTCTGCACTCAAACGCTTTCGGATCTTTCCTTCATAACTCCAAAAATGCTTCAAATCTTAATGTTCTTCAATAAATCCATAACTGCATAACTCCAAAAATGCTTCAAAGCGACAGTTCAAATGGGTGAAGTGTCGCGACAGGTGACCTGGAGCTATCGCGACAGCTGGAGCGAGGTGTCGCGACAGGTGGTCTGGAAGCTGATGTTTGCCTTCCCGAGGAGTCCTTGTCCATCACGTCAATCGCGGAGATCACTTTCTAACGTGGAGCTCAGTCTATCGCGCGCGGAGTCAATCGCGGAGATCACTTTCTAACGAGGAGCTCAGTCTATCGCGGAACTCAGCATCTATCGAGGAGTCAACATCTATCGCGGAGCGTCTATCGTACGCGATCCCTCCCCAGGGCTTTTGTCTCTCGTGTGTCACGTGGCTCGTCGCTCTCCCGAGTTAGATGGGCCGCCAGCTGCATTTATTGTACGGCTACGCTAGGAGCTCTTTGGGGAATCACAGCAGGGCTTAAATTTGATCTCCCGAGTTAGATGGGCCGCCAGCTCCATTTATTGTACGGCTACGCCAGGAGCTCTTTGGGGAATCACAGCAGGGCTTAAATTTGATGCTCCACCCTGGGCTTCATAAGAGGTAGGAAAAAAGAAAATAGACAAAAGGTTCGAAGAAAATAGAGAGAAAAAAAAAAAGAGAGAGAGCCCTTTAAGGCGGGATGACCGTGGGTTCTTTGTCATTTAAGATGGAAAGGGGCTTTTGCCTTCTCTCATGCTAAAATTAAACCGTTGGGTGAAAGCTTTTAGAATCTGCTTTTAAGTTTCGGCCTCAGGAATTAGTTGCAGGGTTCAACTAACAATTTGCCATGAACAATGTGGCTCCCCCTCAGTCCGTGTCCCCACTTGAGATGGAGTCAGTCCTAGTGGACGTCACGCCCCCAGAGGTCTCCTTATGCAAGGAGTCTGTGGCGGCAAAGCAAGAAGAACTGAAGAAAACTTGCCTGATCGGTCAAATGTTTGGCCCCAGGCCCCCTCTTGAAAGTGTGAGAACTTGGCTTCGCAAGGAGTGGTTCCCGCGTGGCCTAATTGTGTCCAAATGTCAATTCCTGCCGGCGAATCACCTGCTTCTAGTATTTGAGAACGAAGAGATGGCTTTCCAAGCCCTGCAAGCCGGCTCCTGGCAAGTGGGCCGGTCCACCCTCTGCCTTTTTAAATGGACCCCAGACTTTGTCCCGAACAGATCAAAGCCTCTTCGTTACCCGCTTTGGGTAGAGCTTCCCAATCTGCCTTTCTTCATGTATGGATTTCTTCGTGAAATCGTCTCACCGATCGGTCGCCCGATGGCCGCAAGACAGGATGTTGGGGGGTTAATCTACGATGGTGCTCAACATTCTTTCAATGCAAGATGGCATCCACAGATCTGCGTTAAAACAGACCTGAACCAGGTACTTCCCTCGAAGATCTCCATAAACTGTGGAGATGGTAAGACCTGGACACAAGAGGTTACTTACAAGAATTTGCCAAACGCGTGCTTCCGGTGCGGGCATCAAGGTCATAGGATCAAAGACTGCCCCCTGAAGAAAAGTTCCAATAAAAACAAGCTTAAACCAGATGGGACCCTAGACCCCCTCCCCCATGATGACACTCGGAGTCATCCCCCTCCAATGGAGGAAGAAGAGGGAACTCGCGTTGCTGAGACGGATTCAGAAGGATTCACTGAAGTGAGACGCATGAGGAAAGTTAGCCCTCGAAGATCAACAGCAAGGAAAGTTGCCCCCTTGAATAACATATACAGTAACCTAGTAAAAGAGATTAATGAGGTCGACTTCCCAGGGGACAACTTCTTTGAAGACATTAGGGGAAAAAGTGAACCCTGCATGGGCCTTGTAAGGATCCCTAATTTTTAGGGATTAAAATTAATCTTGTGTGGTATTGAGGAAGAAAAAAACCCACTAGTGGTTTTTAATATAAAAATACTATTTCCAAGGCATCATAATTGAGTTTTTTTTTGTGTTGGATTTGTAGCTTTTAACAGCCGTTGGATGTTCCTGATGGACGCCTAAGATTCACCGAGTTGTGTCTGGCAGAAAAAGACAAAATAGAGTGCTCAGTGTGTTGGGTTCGTGGCCGTTCGAAGCCGTTAGATGCTCTACATGGACGGACGTGATTGAGGAGTATGTCTTTGGCATAAAATGACAAAAAAAAAAGAAGAAAACGAATTCAAACGATCTCTAATTGAAGATCGTCCGATAGCTCTCACGGACGTGCGCGATTGAAGCGTGGGTCTGGCAGAAGACGACAAAACGGGTCACATCATTGTAGGGAGCTGGGGAGAAAGTAAGAGAGAGAGTTTCTCGCATCCGTTTGATGCACGAAGATCCGACGTACACGATCAGTTTTAGATTTCGTGTGGCTAGAATTTAAAAGGAACCGTTGGATCCTTTGTTCATCCAATGGCCTAAAAGAAAGCTTTTCCTCTATTTAATGCCATCGTCTGGGAGCCATCCGATGGACATAATATCCAATGGCCTCTATTAAAAGATTCTCAATCTTCTGCAAGGTAAATCTCAAGCTTTGGATTGATACACCATCCAACGGTGCACAATTAAAGGCGTGTGTGCTTCCTTCTTTCAAGCTCCACCATTGGATATCCTCAATATCCAAGGGCACAGATCAAACTCAAACCAGCGACTTCGAATTTTGTGCTCCACGAAACCACCAAAGGAGGAAATGACGCTTTTTTCAGCACATTTTAGTTGTTTTGACTACTCCAAACCCAGGGAAGCCTAGGCCAAGCCTACTTGTTTGAGGCTCTAGACTGTGGCCACCACCCTCCTCTCATTGGTCCATCACTAATCACCCCTTAAGCTAAAAGGCCCATGCAGGGTTCATTTTTTCCCCTAATGAAGACCCCACTAATAATGCCCTTGGGTGCTCTACCATCAAAGAAGACAACCAAGAAGGTTATACCACGAGTAAAGAGGAAGGCTTCACTACCAGCAATGAAGACAACCCAGACAGCGAAAGCTCCTCTCTAGGTCCTACCCTCCCAGTATGCTTTCCAAGATTACCGCAACAAAAGTCAAAGCTTAAAGAAAAACAACCTTCCAGCATGCCTTGGAAGAGCCCCCTCAAGGGTAGGATCCTTAGTCAAGAAGTAGGGAGGAAAAAGAAGACCACAAGAAGAAAAACGTTCGGGTCCCTCCCCTCAAAGAGGGCAACCATCATCAATGAAATTCACATCTCTAAACGTCAGGGGTCTGTCTGACCCGTCAAGAGCTTCGATTCTTGGCCAGTGGTTCAATGACAAGTGCTTCGCCCCGGACTTTATTTGCTTACAAGAGATTAAAATCGACGGAGAGGATCTACAAAAACGGCTTAAATGCATTTCTCCAAACCACCTTTGGTTCTCCACTTCCCACCCTAGAGGGATGGGGGGTGCTTCTATCGGCATTAGTCACTCCTTGTCTGGCAATGTGAACTCGACTTTTGAAGGTCGGAATCATCATTGGATTGCTGCCTCTTTTGGGTTCCCTTTCCAGTTCACTGTGGTCTCAATTTATGCCCCTAATGGTGAAGCAGATAGAATGGATACTTGGGCTTCCCTCGACTCCCTTTCACACAATGTTCTGATTTGTGGGGACTTCAACATGGTTGAGTTTCCTGAGGACCGATGGAATAACAAAGGAAAAATTATTGACGGTCAGGAGAAAGAGATATGGGATAAAATCAAGCTCCATCTCGACTTGGTCGAGGTGAAAGACATGAAGGGGTTCTCCTGGTCAAATCTCCAATCGGGGGACTCTTTGAGGAAAGCAAGACTTGATAGATGCTACATCGATCAGAAGACCATCCTTCAGTGGGGTATTCCTTCGATTTCCCAACACATGGACCTGACTATCTCAGACCACTATCCGATTACTCTGTCTTTCAAACCGATTCCCATGCTCCAGAAAGCTCCTTGGTTTCATGCTTGTCAGACATCGTTTTCCCTCCCCTCTCTCCACCAAGAAATTTCTGAGGTGTGGACGGAAGCCTTTGCTTACTGTAATGAACCGGCTAAGTGTTGGAGAAGCGCAGTAGAAAGGACTCGAAAAATTCTAATGAGGACTCAATAGGCTATAAGAGAAATCCAAAAAAAAAGAAGAGAAACGGTGTACCGGAGGCTCTCACGGCTTGAAGAAGAGGTGAACAAAGGTAAGCTACATTGCCAACAAGGTCTTTTGAATATCAGGGGAAGACTAAGGTTAGAGGAGGAGGTTCAAAGGAAAAATCTTCAAATTTTCTTCAAAGATTGGTGGGCAGGGAAGGTCGACAAACCAACGAAAGAGATTTGTAACATCCTCAAAAGGAAACAAGCTAGGGAATCCATCCCCCTAATGGTCGATAACAATGGAACTGAATGTTGCACGGAAGTGGAGAATAGATCTATCATCGTCGAACACATTAACAATCTTCTCGGGGTCTCGACTCCTCTTTCCCCCCACAGGTGCGAATCCATGGCAACCATCTCAAGGGTTGCTCAAACCAGAATCCCAAGGAACTTGATTGCTCTACTGGATGCTAACATCTCCGAGAATGAAATTATCGCGGTTATTGATGCCCTTCCTAATGGGAAAAGTCCGGGTCCGGATGGCCTTACCAATGAGTTTTCCAAGTCCTTCAAACATCAGGTGGGCACCCCGCTGCGCCTCGTGTGGCAAGAGGCTCTCTCTTTCGGTGCCCTCCCTGAGTGCCTGAATAATGGCATCATCAAGTTAATCCACAAACGGGGAGATAAGAACAAAATTGAAAACTAGCGTCCGATTACCATGCTCCAAACTGGATACAAGATAATTGCAAAAGTTATCGCCAACAGAATCTCTTGTCATTTAAAGTCATGGCTGTGCGAGGACCAGAAAGGTTTTATCAAAGGCAGATCTATACTTGAAGCAATTATCGATATTTGGGAAGGCCTTGCTTTTGCTGAGGAGTCTGCTCAAGATCTGGTATTCATTAAGATCGACTTCGACAAAGCGTATGACAGATTGGAATGGGACTTTATTCTTCAATCATTGAAAGACCTTGGTTGCAGCCAAAAGTTCACGAAGATGGTTTCCACTCTTCTTGGAAATGCTTCAACTAGAATAAACATCAACGGCAAGCTCTCTGAGCCCATTCGTTTAAAAAGATCAATTAGGCAAGGCTGCCCTCTGGCTCCATTACTTTTCGCTATCGCCTCGAATGGACTCAGCTGCCTATTAAAGCATCACATGGACGCTGGCAATCTCAAGGGTCTTTCCTTACCTCTAAATCACGACCAAATGATTGTGAGACTTTTTGTTGATGACATGAATGCCTTTGTGCATAACGATATAAACAGCATTGAGGTGTTTTGGTGGTGCCTCCACACCTTTTGTGTGGCATCAAGCTCAAAAATCAACCATGCTAAAACTGCTTTTAGAGCAATCAGCGGACATACTCCCCAATTGTTGGTGGATCAGGGGTGTCAAGTTATCCCTAGTGGTCAAGTCTTCCGTCTCCTTGGCATTCCGATGGGTTTCGATATCTCAATGGACCAACACTGGAACTGGGTGCTATCCAAGCTGGATAGGAAGCTGAATCAGTGGAAAGGTATGCAAGTCAACCTGGCAGGGCGTGCTATGGTTGTGAACACATTTATGTTGTCTACAATTATTTACTTTATCTCGTGTTGGAGACCTAAGGAGAAAGAATTGGCCAAAGTGGAAAGAATCTGCAGAAACTTCCTCTGGACTGGGGACCCCAATAGAAGGGGAATTCCCAAAATCAAATGGGAAACTTGCATTAGCCCTAAAGACTCAGGGGGCTTGGGAATTTTGGGTATTGTTGGGTTGGCTGACAAGTTGGCTGCAAAGTGGCTTATCAAGGCTTGGAGCAATAGGGAGTCCTCTTGGGCCAAATTGATCTTCAGAAACACGGAAGACCTTACCTTTGTTGGCCACCCTGGTTGGAAGGACTTAGGGATTCTCACGCTTTTGTTCTCCCCCCACCCGGTCTTCCCTAAAGGCTCTAGCCTCGTTTGTTCCTTATGGAAGAATTGGAACAAGGCCAAACAGTTCATCAGAATCAATGATGAGTGGAAGTGGGCGGCTGGCATAAGACAAAATGATTCTATTTGGTTCCCGATCAGTGGCATTCGGGGGGTGGAGTCTTGGAACCTCCAAACTGCAAGGCGGTTATGGAACAAGGGGTTCAAACAGTGGAAAAAACTCTGGAAACAAGAGACCAGCCAGTGGATTAGGTTCGAAGAATTGGATCCGAGACTTAGAGTTACCTTTGAGGAATGGACTCTTCTTCAAAGCAGGTGTTTAGCCTGGGACCGCTCAACTATCCGCCTTCTCTGCGGTCAGGATCTTCCTTGCTTGGAGGGCCTCAAATGGAGCAATGGTAAGAAGCTATCCAGAATCCCCAACTTCAAAGAGGATTTGGATGTTCACCACACCCTTAACAAGAGATGGTGCCTTTCTTGGACCAAACTTTGGTGGGAGCTAAAATTCATGTCTATTTGGCACCCCCTAATTGAGGTCAAAAAGTCCGTTCTCATGTGGCAGATCTTGCATAAAGGTATCTGGACCAATGCAAGGGCAAACAAAATCTTTGGTGTGCCGCCATGGTGCAAGCGTTGCCATCGGTGCATCGAAGATTTAGCTCACCTGTTCTTCGACTGCCCCAAGTCCCGCGTTATCTGGCATCACGTGACCCGAGTTTTGAGACTCACGCATCAAATCAACTGGCAACAAGTGATGTTGGGTGAGGCGATCGGCTGCTCATCGAGGCTGTGGAATGCCATCAGAGGTGAGGCTCTCTGGAAGATTTGGAGGGAGCGTTGTGCTGTCAATTTTGGCCAAACCCCTAAGGAATGGTCGATCGAGAAATCTTTGTTTCTCCTTGGTAAAAGAATCTCCCGAGTCAAGAGATCACCACCGTTTAGACATCACTGTATTTATCTCCTCGAAAACAACAAGTTGAAACCCAAATGGATCCCACATGAGGGTGATGATAATTTTATCTGCCTCATTTGTAATGCCCTGTAACTTGCCATACTCCTCCCCTGCATTGTGGGATTTGGGGGGTCCCATGGGAACTAGTCCCATTCACTTGTAACTTTTTCTCTTTATTATAATCAAAGTCCGGGAGACTAGGCTAAGGCCGAACTTCCTTTATTTAAAAAAAAAAATGCTTCAAAGCTTGATGTCCTTTAATAAACATGTTGTTAAAAACTTTCCTCTCTCTGCTTAAGCTTTTCGACTTCATTAGTGGTTAGAAAATTGTGTGCGCATCTCATCTCTATGGATCTCTTTAATGGTAATCTCGAAACCTCTCACACTATGCATTTCCTTCGTGTTGCCCTTTCATTTGAAAGGTTTTTCAGCATATAATAAAATCATTTTGTATTCCGATGTTCTATGCGTTAAAAAATAAAGAAGAAAGGTTGTATATTTTTTTGCAAAAAAGATTATTTTAAATGGAAGGAAAATTGAAAAATGATAAATGGAAGCATTTACTTCAACACGTAGTGGAGGTCAAAAGAGAATCATTCAAAAGATAATCAAATCCAAAAAAATTGAACTGGAAGAGGAGTGGCTACTCAAATTACTAGAAAAGTTATGGAGAAGAGCTCTCAAACTCATCATGAGAGTTTTGGACACTTGGCTATGAATGAGGCAAGGGGGGACACTCAAGAATCGAGGAAGAAGGTGTGGAAGTCCCCTTGGATGTAGTTCATTTGGTTTGCATCATTTTGTTCTCTTCACTCTCATAGACTATGTCCAACCGCATACCAATTTTTGGGTAGCCTAATTGTGAGAGTCATATCTCTCAATTTGTGTAATTATTTTTAAAGTTTGAACATTCCTTGGAAAGCTTATCTTGAGTACTTCGTGTTTCTAGAAGAGTTTTATCCAATTCTTTATGCTCTATGAGTTATTTAGTTTTTAGTGAAGTCCAGTTTTCAGCCTAAATGAGTGAATAAGCAATATGTTTGAGGCAAAAATTTACCAAACCAAAACTACTCCAAATTGAGGGTTTGATAGCTCATTTGAACGCTATAAGTGTCTAGTTTGAGTGATAAAAGGTTCAAGTTCATTAGATTTTTCAAGTGATACCAGTTTTCATTTGAATGTTCAGCTGTTGGTAAAAGTCTTAATCCTGAGAAGGTCTTCTACACTTTCCGCTGCGAATAGAAATCCAGATTTTGTTTGTATATTGAAGATAGCTTTGTATGGGCTGAAGCAAGCACCACAGTCTTGGAATCAAAGATTGCTCGATGTTCTTTTTATATTTGGAATGAGTGAATGCAAACCACTCACTCAACCTATGGACACAAATGTGAAGCTATACTCAAATGATGGAGAGAAGTTACATGATGTAACTACATACAGGAGTATTATAGGTCCATTTATCTATGCTACGATCACAAGACCAGATTTGTGTTATATTGTAGTTCATTCTCAATTTATGCAAGCTCCAACAAGTGAACATTTGAATTTAGCCAAAGGAGTGCTAAGATATGTGAAGCACATACTCAATCATGCCTTGTTTTATAGATACAATGAAGAATTGTTGGTAAAAGGCTTCAATGATGCTGATTGGGCTGGTTTGTAAGAAGATAGAAGATCCACTTCAGGTTATGTATTCATGATAGGTAGCAAACCTATCACATGGAGCTCAAAGAAGCAACCTACTCTTGCACTATCATCTACAGGAGCTGAATATAGAGGATTAGCCTTTGCAACTTGTGAAGCTATGTGGATTAAGAAGCTCTTCGCTGATCTTGATGTGCACATAGAGAACATTCCAATTTATGGTGACAATGTGTCGAGCATTCACTTGACAAACAATCCAATGTTTCATGCACGAAGTAAGCACACAAAAGTGCATTATCATTATGTTCGAGAAAAAGTTTTGAGCAAGGATGTGGATATAAAGTTCGTTACAACTAATGACGAGTTTGCAGACATGTTTACAAAGTCTTTAGATGCTTCTAAGCTAAAGAGGTTCAAGGATGAAATCAACTTGCAGGATATGGCTAAAGCTACTAGCTCATATGTGACCTTGAGGGGGAGTGTTAAAAAATAAAGAAGTAGGGTCGTATATATTTTTGCAAAAAAGATTTTCTTCAAATGGAAGGAAAAGAAAAAAACAAAAAATGGAAGCATTTATGTCATCAAGTAGTGGACGTCAAAAGAGAATCATTCAAAAGAGAATCAAATCCAGAAAAGTTGAACTAGAAGAGGAGTGGTTACTCAAAGTAGTGGTAGAGTTATGGAGAAGAGCTCTCAAACTCATCATGAGAGATTTTAGACACTTGGCTATAAACAAGGCAAGGGAGACACTCAAGAACAGAGGAAGAAGGCGTGGAAGTCCCCTTGTAGGTAGTTCATTTGGTTTGAGTCATTTCGTTCTCTTAACTCTCATAGACTATGTCAAACCGCATACCAATTTCTGGGTAGCCTACTTATGAGAGTCATATCTCTCTCAATATGTGTGTGTGTGTGTGTGTGTATAATGTGTGTATGTATATTGAGAGAGAGAGGTACCTTGCGTGCAAAGGAAAGAATGGATAGAAATTGTGTTACCCAAGGTACTTAGATATTGTTCCAATGCATCTTTGGTCCAATCAGGTTGAATGTCTTCAAGAACCACCTCCATGTTGTGTACTTGGGCTTCGACAAGCTTCATGTCATTAGTTCGGAACCTATATTTTGCTTTAGTGTGACCAAATTTACAACAATGCCAGCAAGTGATACATGGCCTCTTTTGTTGAATATCCATCATTGTAGTTTGAAGCGATGGTGGTCTTGTGGGTTGTAGGGGAGTGTTCTTGGGTACTGGTGAGAAATTGAATTGAGGATGGTGGTAAAAAGTAGGTTGGCAAGAAAAGTAGGTGGGCGCTAAAAAGTAGGAGAAGAAAAACTAGTAAAGGAATGCTTGAAAGGAAAATTGGTCTTGATTCGTGGTTGTTGTTGATGCATTTGTTGTAAGCAAGTGGACTTGGTGATGGATTGAAACTCTTTCTCAACATCATGTGCAAAAGAAATAGCTTCATAGAGTGTCATAGGACGTAGTATGTTGAGCTTAGCTTGGATTTCCATTTCCAAACCATCTTCATATTTTCATTGCAAAGTATCTTCAGGAATCATTTCAAGCGCACGAATAAGTAGTAGTCATTGCCAAAAATGCTCAGTATAAGTATACACAGTATCTCCATCTTTCCATCCAAAAGTTCTCCATGATTGAATTGCTTGTAATGAAATTGAGGCCGAAGGAAGGATTCCTTGATCTTTTCTTGAAATGCTTTCCATGTGGTAGGGCAATTGATGCTATGGTGCAGAACATTCCACCATAACTCGGACTTTCCCACCAAATAATTAGTAATAAATTTCACTTTCCCAATTTTAGAGTATGATTCATCAGAATAGAAGTCATCAAACTGAGATAACCATGAAAGAACAAATTGGCCATCCTTTCGCCCATCAAATCGCAAAAATTGGAAATTTTCGACACTAATCTTCAACTCCATACCTTGTTCTTGGGCGGTAATAATGGCATTCACCACCCTAACTAGATTATTATCATCACTTTATAGTTGCTGGAGTGTAGCATCATGTTCCTTAATCATAGTGTGGCCATGTTGGAGTTCATGCCGCAAAATCTCCTATTGTTGCTTGATTGGTATCTTTGATAAGGGTAATAAACCAAAATCATCAGTAGTATGGCTAGGGTCCATGGCCTTATGTAGAGAATCGAAACCTAGGTCTAAGCATGAGAAAATATTTTTTTAACAATAATGTATATTAATAAAAATAATAATTATAATAAATAAATAAATAAGATAAATGAGAGTACTTTGATAAATAAATAAATAAGTAAGTAAATAAATAAAAGAGAGTGTTTAAATAAATGAATAAACAAATAAATAAGTTGAAGAGAGGGTTAAGAGTGATGTTAGATATTTATTACAAGGAATATGATAACAAAAAGACAAAATAGTCTAGTGGATAAGGCTTATCTCTTGGAAGTATGCGGTTGTGATTTCAAATCCCATTCATGCTAAATAAGGACTATGTATACTAACTAAAGAAATAAATAAGCTAAATAAGAAATAACTAAGCCTTTATTACCACTCATGTTAGAAATGGTTCAACATAGCCAACAACTGCCAATGAAACCAAAGGGAACCAAAGTGAACCAAGAGAACCATGAGTGCTAGAGAAGCCAAAGATGCCAATGTTATTCCATAGTTCTATGCCTTAGTTGACACCTTAGTCGACGCCTTGGAGTAAGCCGAAGGAGTAACCAAATGATAAGAAAATTGATACATGAACTTGATAAATAAATTTGATAAAGAAATCCAACTCGAACAACGAATAGTGCATAGTGAGAACGGGGGGTACAGGGGATATAGTGATTACAGTGAGCACAGTGAGCACAGGGGGTATAGTGTGATAGTGAGCATAGGGGGTATTGTGTGATAGTGAGCACAAGGGGGTACAATGTGATAGGATGATAGTGAGCATAGAGGGTATAGCGTGATAGAGAGCACACTCCATAGTACCAAATTCAAAAAATTCAAAAAAAAAAAAAACTAACTGGCAAACCAAAACAAACAAACTTGATAAACAAAAACCTAGACTAGATAATTGAAATAGTTTTCAATTAATGAGCGGATGCCATGAATCACGACTCGACATCGATACATACACCTCTGTAGACATGCCTTGGCTCTCATACCATTGTTGACCTTCATATCCCATAGACCCACATACACAGAGGATAGTACACAAACAAAATCACACAAAAGCACTAAGAGAATAAAAAAAGACAAGAGACTTGACAAAAGATTGGGTACAATCTCCCCCACATACTCTAATAGAGGATTCAATCAGAGCATGTATATTTACAATTATTTCTTATTACTTCCTTAATAGAAGATACATGAGGGTGGTCCTTCGAGAAGTATGCTTTTTACAAAAATTTTCTTTGTTTTTTAACTTATGATTTTCTATTTTTACAAAAAGGTCTCTTTCTAAAGCGATCTATTAATATTTTTACAAAAATAACTAACAATACTATCTTCTAAATATTCTTCTAAATATCTCCAAAAGTATTTGAACAATGCCATGCACGTTCACAGGCTCATGAATCTTCACCTACTAAATCAAAACACAAAACAAATTAAAAACCCTTAGGCATTAAAATCAATTTAAGATTCTCTTACTCTATAAAGTATAAAAGTAGACTTTCATGTCATGCTTAATAGGAGAGGGTCTCTAGATTGGCTGAGCTTAAGGTGGGATTTTATGTTCTCATCCCTTTGGCATCCCCTCATCGAGGGAAAAAAAATGAGTTCCTATGTGGAAAATCCTTTACAAGGGAATTCGAACCAATGTAAAAGCGAACAAAAGTTGCGGAGCCCCTCCATGCTGTAAATGATGCCTTCATGATAGTGAGGACTCGGTACACTTATTTTTTCATGCCCCAAGTCAATGTCTATCTCCACGACCCTTAGGAGAATCATGCTACTATAGGGACAAATCAATTGGAAGCAAGCATTATTGGGTGAAATGATGGCCTATATCTCAACAATGTGGAATGATGCTACACGATGTGAGACCCTCTAGAAGATGTGGAAAGAGAGGTGTGCCACAAACTTTGGTAGCCCTCCTAAAGAACGATGGATTGAAGAATATAGTTTTGATGTTAGGCAAAAGAATTTCCAATTGTAAGATGCCCCTACATTCTAGAAATCATAGAATGTTTTTCCTCAAGAACAACAAGATTAAAAGGAAGTGGGCCCCATGAGGGAGACGAGAGGGTTCCGAACCTTCTTTGTAATGTTTTCTAAGAAGATTTAATCTACCCCTACTTTGTGGGATTCAAGGGGTCCCATTCAGCTGTACAATTGTTCTTTCTATTAATTAAAGTTTGGAGAGAAATTTGGAGAGTAGGATCGGAACTTTATTTTGAAAATAAAAGTCATCTTCAAGAACCACCTCCATGTTGTGTACTTGTGCTTCGACAAGTTTCATGTAATTAGTTCGGAACCTATATTTTGCTTTAGTGTGACCAAATTTACAACAATGCCAGCAAGTGATACAGGGCCTCTTTTGTTGAATATCCATCGTTGTAGTTTGAAGCGATGGTGGTCTTGTGGGTTGTAGGGGAATGTTCTTGGGTACTGGTGGGAAATTGAATTGAGGATGGTGGTAAAAAGTAGGTTGGCATTGAAAAGTAGGTGGGCGCTGAAAAGTAGGAGAAGAAAAACTAGTAAAGGAATGCTTGAAAGGAAAATTGGTCTTCATTCATGGTTGTTGTTGATGCATTTGTTGTAAGAAAATGGACTTGGTGATGGATTGAAACTCTTTCTCAACATCATGTGCAAAAGAAATAGCTTCATAAAGGGTCATAGGACGTAGTGTGTTGAGCTTAGCTTCGATTTCCATTTCCAAACCATCTTCATATTTTTATTGCAAAGTATCTTCAGGAATCATTTCAAGCACACGAATAAGTCATAGTCATTGCCAAAAATGCTCAGTATAAGTATACACAGTATCTCCATCTTTCCATCCAAAAGTTCTCCATGATTGAATTGCATGTAATGAAATTGAGGCCGAAGGAAGGATTCCTTGATCTTTTCTTGAAATGCTTTCCATGTGGTAGGGCAATTGATGCTATGGTGTAGAACATTCCACCATAACTGGGACTTTCCCACCAAATAATTAGTAATAAATTTCACTTTTCCATTTTTAGAGTATGATTCATCAGAATAGAAGTCATCAAACTGAGATAACCATGAAAGAACAAATTGGCCATCCTTTCGCCCATGAAATCGCAAAAATTGGAAATTTTCGATACTAATCTTCAACTACATGCCTTGTTCTTGGGCGGTAATAATGGCCTTCACCACCCTAACTAGATTATTATCATCACTTTACAGTTGCTGGAGTGTAGCATCACGTTCCTTAATCATAGTGTGGCCATGTTGGAGTTCATGCCGCAAAATCTCCTATTGTTGCTGAAGTAGTTCGATGATGATGCATCGCACTGCACTCTTCTTCTCCAGAGCTCCACGACGATATGCTCGGAGTAGAAAACCGAGCTCCTGACGCCGCACGCAATACTCCGCACAGAGGCTGTAGAATACACAGAAAACACAGTACACAGGGAGCACGAAGACAGACTTCTTAGGTCTTACAAATGCGGTCGAACTTACAATCTGTGACTGACCTGGCCACTATATGTTTTATTAAAGAACATATACAAAGAAGTGTCCGGTGGCCATTTGGCCTTTCACATGGAGACTAACGGTAACAATCTCCCACTAAAGGCCAATATGGCCAGAGTAACTATGGGAGAAAAAAGAAAGAATGATAAAGAATACCTGAGTGTAAGTATACAAACTGTACCTCCCACCTGATGGGCATGTTACACAGTATACAAGTGACTGCGTAAGATCAAGAATCAAGTAACCCCCATCAAGTGACAACAGTGTCCAAAGCTATCCTGTGGTAGAGCTTTAGTCAAAGCATCTGCAGCATTATCTCGAGTGTGAACCTTCTCAAGAATAATGCTCTCAGTGGCTAAGCAATCTCTAATGAAGTGATACCTCACCTCAATGTGCTTGGTCTTTGCATGATAGACCGGATCCTTAGCCAAAGCAATGGCACTCTGACTATCACTGAACAAGTGAGGTACATGCTGAGGCAAACCCATATCACAAGCAAGACGAGAAAGCCACAATGCTTCCTTACATGCCTCACTTGCTGCAACATACTCTGCTTCTGTGATGGAAACAGCTGTACATTCTTGAAGACGAGATCTGCAAGAGATAGCACCTCCAGCAAAATGAAAAATGTACCCTGATGTAGACTTACGATTGTCTACACAACCAGCATAGTGAGAATCTGTGTAACCAATAATGGATGCTTTCCCTCTACCTAAGCATAGACACTTGTCCTTAGTGCCACTCAGATATCTCAAAATCATTTTGACCGCTTCCTAATGTTTCTTGCCAGGATTAGACATATATCTGCTCACAACTCCCACTGCAAATGCAATGTCTGGTCTCGTAGCTACCATAGCATACATGAGACTACCAACAGCAGAGTGATAGGGAATTTCGGTCATGAATTCCTTTTCCTCATCTGATTTGGGGCAGTCATCCTTGCTCAATTTCACATATGTGGGTAAAGGTGTACTCAATGCCTTTCCACCCTGCATATTGAATCGGTGAAGTACTTTGGATATGTACTCACTTTGAGACAAGTATATGCATCTTTTACTCCTATCACGAGTAATGCGCATGCCAAGAATATGTTTGGCATCCCCCAAATCCTTCATATCAAATGTTTGACTCAACTTCTTTTTGAGAATTGACAAATCATAAGAGGACTTCCCAGCAATCAACATATCATTGACGTAAAGTATCAAGTATATCAAGCTGCCATCAGAACATCTCTTTGTGTAGAGACAATGATCCTCATTGCTCCGAGAATAGCCTTGGGACTTCATAAAAGCATCAAACTTTTGGTACCATTGTCTAGGAGACTGTTTAAGTCCATACAAGCTCTTCTTGAGCTTACAAACTAGACTTTCCTTTCCAGGAACTACATAACCCTCTGGTTGTTCCATATAGATCTCATCTGTAAGATCTCCATGCAAGAAAGCTGTTTTCACATCCATTTGGACTAGCTCTAAGTCCTCCATTGTAACGAATCCAAGCAACATGCGCAAAGTAGTCATCTTGACCACTGGAGAGAAGATTTCCTCAAAATCAACACCATGTTGTTGCTTAAAACCCTTTGCAACAAGTCGTGCTTTATATTTTGGAGAAGCACTATCTGATGTGAATTTCAGCTTATATACCCATTTACATGGTAAAGCTTTCCTGCCCTTTGGCAAAGGTACTAAGTCCCAAGTACCATTCTTGTGAATAGAATCCAACTCACTCTTCATGGCACGCTCCCACTTGACATGATCCTCTGTCTGCATAGCCTCTTTGTAGCAAGAGGGCTCACCGACATCTGTTAGCATAACAAAATCTAAACCTGGAACATATCTATCAGGTGGATATGAGACACGTGCAGAACGTCTCAATGGTTGCTGAACAGGAACATGTGCAGACTGATCTGAATGGACATTCTCTTGAACATCCCTATGTGCAGCATTTTTATGCATGCTAACCGGGGGACTAGTATCCTCAAACACCACTCTTCTCACTTCAACCTCCTTAATTGGCTGTTTATGCATCTTAGACTCATTAAAAATGACATCACTACTTCTGATCACTGACCGTGTTTCAGGATCCCATAAGCGATATCCAAATTGTCCTTCTCGACCATATCCAAGAAAAATGCATTTCTTTGACTTATGGTCCAACTTTTGTCTAAGATTCTTGGGTATATGAACATATGCTTCACACCTAAAAACTCGAAGATGATCATAATATGGTGGTTTCCCTGTCCATAACTCTTGTGCCACTTTCAGACCTTTGGCAGTACTAGGTGAAAGGTTAATCACATGAACTACAGTCAATACTGCTTCTGCCCAAAAACCTTGTGAGAGGTTTGCATGATGCAACATAGAGACTACTCTATCTTGAATAGTTCTATTCATCCTCTCAGCTACACCATTCTGTACTGGGATATAAGGAGCTGTAAACTCTCTACGAATCCCTCTACACTGACAGAAAAGGCTGAATTCATGTAAGGTATACTCACCCCCATTATGTGAACGTAAAGCCTTAAGCTTAGTTCCTTTTTCAGTCTCAACTGAAGCAAGCCATTTTCTGAAAGTAGGGAATACATCATCCTTCAATTTGATAGGATATACCCAGACTTTTCTAGTAGCATCATCTATGAAAGTGACAAAGTAAAGAGAACCACCTAAGGACCTAGTGGGCATAGGACCACACATATCTGTATGAACAAGATCTAAAGGCTGAATTGAAGAGTCAATGTGCGTTTTATGCACATTTCTGGTTTGCTTTCCATATTGACAATGCTCACAAAATGAAAAATCAGAGAAAGATAACACAGGTAAGTAGCCAGAACGAGAAAGATTTTCCATTCCACTACGAGATATATGGCCAAAACGACCATGCCAAATACAAGCCATAGGCTGTTCAGTAACAGCTAACAAGTGTTCTTTCTGTGATACAAATAAAGGGTAAAGTGAGCCAACTTTCCTTCCTTTTGCAATAACCATATTGCCCTTTGATATACGAAAGGACTGAGCATAGAAGACCACCTTGTAACCAAGGTCATCAAGTTGACCAACTGACATCAAACTGCGTGATAACTGAGGTACATGGCGTACATTATGCATAGTAAATTTTGAACCGTCAATGAACTGCACAACCACATCTCCAATCCCCACAACATCACACTGGTAAGAGTCACCAAGTCTCACGGTACCAAGAGACTCTGCTGCATAATTAGAGAACCATTCTCTATGTGGTGTCACATGGAAAGAAGCACCAGAATCTAGCAGCCAGGTGTGGGAAAGAGAATCAGCCATAAGTGCCTGAGATGGCACAGTACTATCAAGTGTCAACACATCAACGTCATCGGAAATAGCATTAATTTCTTCAATCTTCACAGACGAAGTAGATGGTGCAGGTAACTGTTTAACATGCCCATCAACATTCTGTCCTTTACCTTTAGCATTCTTTAATGCATAACAGTCTTTCTTCATGTGTCCTTTCTTATGACAATAATGGCATTCAATATCCCTCTTCCTTGATTTACTTCTGCTCTTATTCCGTTGACCATTCTTTTCCTTGTTCTTGCTCCTGCCACGTTGTTGATTCTTTCCTTGGTAAAAATCACGAACATTATATGCATCTTCACTATGAGTGCCAACCATAGATTTTCTACGAATCTCCTCACTCAAGAGTGCTCCACATATGTCATCATAGACGAGTTTACCACCTGGTGCACTATTGCTAATAACTGTGCAAAATGTATCCCATGATGATGGCAGGGTGCATAACAGCAATACTGCTTTCATTTAATTGTCCATATCCATTTTCTGAGCCTGTAACTGGGAGAATATGGCATCAAACTCATTTAGATGAGCAGCAACACTATCTGTGTCCTTCATACGAAGGTCGTATAATTTTCTCATCAAATATACTTTATTTGATGCCGTCTCTTTTTCATATGTATTGCATAACTTCTTCCAAAGCTCCTCTGCACTTTCACAGTCTAATACTGTAAAGTAAAGATTATCTGCCAGGTGCAAGCGAATGGTAGACCTGGCCATTTCATCTAACTCATCCCAATCATCTTCATCCATGTTAGTAGGCTTCTTTGAAATCCCATTTACTGGCTTCCATTGCCTTCTTTGAATCAGCACATCTTTAATCTGATTCTTCCATAGAGCAAAGTTTGTGCCATCAAAATTTCGGATCTCAAAATGGTCTTTGCCCCGCAAGTTATAGCTCCTCCTCGGAACGCTAGCACTAGACCCTGATCCACCGGATGTGCCTGAGACCTCTGATGCCATGATCGTAGAGAACTGAACAGAATGATAATGGAGCTAGAAGAGTCCAAACACCAACAAATAAGTGTATCAAGGAGTAAATCGACCACTATATAGTTGACTAAACTAGAAATCTGGAAAAATTTTGCCAGAGTATCTTCTGCAAAATTAGCATATGACCAGTGTCAAAGTATCATAAAACTGCAAGTACTGACATGTCTACCTGCATAGTGAATCACTGACTCCACTGCTTATAATCAGTTACCCAATAGAAGCCAACTAGGCTTATCGAGCACCTATGAACAACTATCATACATCTCCTATGGCGAGGCTGGGTAAGTCGTCCACCTGCATCACCGAAGAGACCCCAACATCTGGGTGTCTCCCAATTAAGAAAACCTCACCACGACCCTCTTTATCAAACGTAAAAGGCTTTATGCAAAGAACGTAACCGCTATATCAATGCCCACATGGACGTACATAAGCGGTATCCATAGAAGCGTACATGGTGTGTATGTGCTCAATATATGCAGTAAAATGACACTAAAAGGCTGAATACACAGCCCCAAAACTAGCCAATAACACCTGCAAGTGTCTGTCAACTCTGATGTTTTAGGCTTTAAAAACCTGCATAAATTTGCAGCGACTACTCCCACCAAAACTGAAAACCCCTCGAGAAACCTGTAGTTTTACGAGTGTGGCTGAAAATATAGCCCCAAAGGTTGATATTTATTGTCTGAGAAGTACAGGAACACTCTTCTTGATGTTCTTGGACCTGTGTGAAGAGAACTACGTGCGAAAGTACTCCGAAATGGCTCCAAAAAACACCCCAAAATTGCTTCAGAAATAGGCTTTAAAAGAAAAAATGAAGCTTTGAGCGACCAAAACTTGTTCAAGGTAATATCAATCTTAGTCTTTCCCCTTCTTCAAACACCACAAGAGTGTAGCTTAGTGGCAAGAGATTTCCACGGTTAAGCGAGCTCTGGGGGGAACAATACTGGGATGGGTGACCTCCCGGGAAGTACCGGGAACCTCTATATTCCTTGATCGTTGAGGTCCTCCCTCGCGCGCAGCCAACAGTGACTTCGGTGACTCGGATGACAAGGTATGCCAAGGTCTATGCCTTGGTCGCCCCCTTAGTCGTAAGCCTTGGAGAAAGTCTGGGGGGGGGGGGGGGGGGGTGCTCGCTTTGCTCGCACAAAACCAACAAAGCTTTTTGCCTCGAACTGCTCTGATACCAGTGAAGTAGTTCGATGACGATGCACCGCACTGCACTCTTCTTCTCCAGAGCTCCACGACGATATGCTCGGAGTAGAAAACCGAGCTCCTGACGCCGCACGCAATACTCCGCACAGAGGCTGTAGAATACGCAGAAAACACAGTACACAGGGAGCATGAAGACAGACTTCTTAGGTCTTACAAATGCGGTCGAACTTACAGTCTGTGACTGACCAGGCCACTATATGTTTTATTAAAGAACATATACAAAGAAGTGTCCAGTGGCCATTTCGCCTTTCACATGGACACTAACGGTAACAGTTGCTTGATTGGTATCTTTGATAAGGGTAATGAACCAAAATCATCAAAAGTATGGCTAGGGTCCATGGCCTTATGTAGAGAACCGAAACCTAGGTCTAAGCATGAGAAAAGATTTTTTTCACAATAATGTATATTAATAAAAATAATAAATATAATAAATAAATAAATAAGATAAATGAGAGTACTTTGATAAATAAATAAAAAAGTAAGTAAATAAATAAAAGAGAATGTTTAAATAAATGAATAAACAAATAAATAAGTTGAAGAGAGGGTTAAGAGTGATGTTAGATATTTATTACAACGAATAGGATATCAAAAAGACAAAATAGTCTAGTGGATAAGGCTTATCTCTTGGAAGTATGTGGTTGTGATTTCAAATCCCATTCATGCTAAATAAGGAACTATGTATGCTAACTAAAGAAATAAATAAGCTAAATAAGAAATAACTAAGCCTTTATTACCACTCATGTTAGAAATGGTTCAACATAGCCAAAAACTGCCAATGAAACCAAAGGGAACCAAAGTGAACCAAGAGAACCATGAGTGTTAGAGAAGCCAAAGATGCCAATGTTATTCCATAGTTCTATGCCTTAGTTGACACCATAGTCGACGCCTTGGAGTAAGCCGAAGGAGTAACCAAATGATAAGCAAATTGATACATGAACTTGATAAATAAATTTGATAACGGAATCCAACTCGAACAAGGAATAGTGCATAGTGAGCATGGGGGTACAGGGGATATAGTGATTACAATGAGCACAATGAGCACAAGGAGTATAGTGTGATAGTGAGCATAGGGGGTACTGTGTGATAGTGAGCACAAGGGGGTACAATGTGATAGCATGATAGTGAGCATAGAGGGTATAGTGTGATAGAGAGCACACTCCATAGTACCAAATTCGAAAAATTTGAAACAAAAAAAAAACTAACTGGCAAACCAAAACAAACAAACTTGATAAACAAAAACCTAGACTAGATGATTGAAATAGTTTTTAATTAATGAGCGGATGCCATGAATCACGACTGGACATCGATACATACACCTCTGTAGACATGCCTTGGCTCTGATACCATTGTTGACCTTCATATCCCATAGACCCACATACACAAAGGATAGTACACAAACAAAATCACACAAAAGCACTAAGAGAATAAAAAAAGACAAGAGACTTGACACCAGATTGGGTACAATCTCCCCCACATACTCTGATGGAGGACTCAATCAAAGCATGTATATTTACAATTATTTCTTATTACTTGCTTAGTAGAAGATAGATGAGGGTGGTTGTGTTGACCTAAGTACCAACTTAGGGACTTGCGGAGAAAGAGACTATACCTCAATCCCCTCTCAAGTGCATATAGTGGGGATACACGCTTTTATTTATCAATCCAAAGAGTATACAAACCTAGCCGAGTGTATGAGGACATGCAATCATGTGATGATCAATGCAAATGGACTACTCAAGAGTGTAAATAAGGCAAAGACTTATCCAAACAAGCTCCAACTGTTGGTCAAGGCGAAACGATACTTGGTGCAGCAGCCGTCAGTATTTTGGACTTTTCTCCCAGCTCCGAGCTCCAAATATAGCGAATAGCATATGCATTTCGAAGCTCTCAAGAAGACGCATCCAATGGCAGTGGTTTCACTCAATTCTGACGCTCCTACTTCAAGTTATGAGCAAAATACTGAGTCACGGGAAATACCATCCTACACTTCAGCACTTCCTACACTTCGCACACACCTTACCTATAGCAAATAAACACTTTCATGGATAGACAACACTCACTAGCACTCTTTCCAAGCAATACACATGCATAGAAGCTCACGAAGAAGAAGATACAGAGTGAAGAAGACACAAATTCGAATTTCTGTGCTCTCTATTCTCACAATGGCAAAAAGTTCTTTACAAAGAGTCACATTTGACTTATATACTAGTGCCCTAAAAATGGTCCTTTCACACAAGAGACCGGCACTTTATTCACTAAAAGACTAATTTCCTACTATTTTACATGGGTAAATCTCCAATCTTCTGTGGGGATGCATCTAGAGGACTCCTCTAGTGCCTTTACAACGGAAAATATATTACAAGAATGATTATGATACAAAAATATGATGTCCAAATCGGAAAAATTTTGGGGCCCGTCTTTTTCTCTGCTTTGTGCTTTCTTTAGCTTTGCAACACTCTCCCCCTCTTCGTCTCTGTCGTCCCTTGACACGCTTTGTTCCTTGTCCTTAGTTTGTTGTCCGCACGCATCCCGTGGCCAGTTTTGCCTGATTCTTGATCTTGCATTACGTTTTAGAGGCGCTCTGGTTTGTCCTGGTTGCACACATCGGACCTGGTTGCATTACTCCAAGCCGGTTGATTCGGTTTGCCACGCACGCCATTAGTGCACATATGCGGATGTAGCTCGTAAGCCTTGATCTGAATCCTCTATAACTCAAGAGGTTGAAGCACCCTCATATGTGATACTTGTTGGCCCTGATTCCTCCTTCCAGCTGCGTGCTTTTCCTTGGTGTGTGCGCCCCTGCGGGGCTCTGTGCAGACATGGGTAATGCGCCCCTGCGGGGCTTCCTACAGAGATATATCTTCGGATATTTCTATTTAGTGAAGCTGCTTCTTTCGTTGCCTTCTTCTTTTCTTCTTTTTACTCGACTCTCCCTCAACACTGCCCCACTCCTGGACTCTGTCGTCCCTGACAGGCTTTTTGTGGCGACGGGTGTAGGTTTGGATGGCATGTTTCTCTCTTTGATTTAGCAAATTAGCGTGACATAGCATGAACTCCTTCCATTGCTGAGACTTTACTCCGTCCTCTGGCGCCTGTCTATGATCAGCAAAGAAACTTGGCTCATAGGCCACCAGTCTTGCATTCAAATTGGAAGTCATTTTAACAAAAATTTTTGAATCAATTTCAAAGAAGCCTGTAAAGAATGCTTCTTCAAAAGTCTGCATATATGTCGATGGCAAAAACATGAGACGAGAATAATATGCCATAATAGTTAACCGGCTGGGAATAGTAGATAAATAAAAAATTAATGCCTCCGATCCTTGGGTAATGCCGATGAAATTCAAAAATGTATATCGTGCATGTTGGAACACTTTTATTACAGTCAGGAACATGCTAAAGATTTTATTTGTCATTTTGACTGCTAAATCTGGAAGAGTAGCATATCTTGCAAGCCAAAATTCCATGGTTTTGACCATGTATTCCTCTGTCGGTAGGTAGTTATGTGGTGGACTAGGTAACAGAGGATAATTTAACCACTGATTATTAATGCTGCCTTGTCGCTGACCTTCCAAAATTGCATCCAGGCTCTTCTACGGGGTAGTGGACAAAATGATGGGTTGACTTGAAGCTCATACGGGGATGCTTCCCACTGTACCCGTAATGTAGGGTTCTTTTCCAAGAGCTTCCTTCTCCATATTGGATCTGCTGCCTCAAACTCTGCTTGAGTATAGTTAAACGTGTCATATTGAAAGTGGAGATTGTGATCCGGTTCCTTATTTGTCGTATGCTTTATGTAAGACCGAGTTTGTTCCTTCAATAGCCCGTATGGTACATTGAATGGCTTGAGTATGTGCTCAAGTTGCCTGCTGTCGATTTGAGCCTCTTTCATTAATTTGATGATTTGATCTTCAAACTCCGCAGTAAGCTGGGACACCAGTAGTGCCCTGTCTGCTCGGCTTAGTTCTGCAATGTCTCGAGTGTTAGGTTCAATGGGAACCTTATTTTCCGCCCTTATCGGTGAATGATACGAGGGGGGAGAGAGAGGACGTACCTCTTCCTACACAGTAGCCTTGGTCTCTTGTGGAACTACTGGTGTCCCTTGTTTTGCTTGTTGCTCTAATTGCTCCTGAAGCTGTTTCATTAAATCATCTTTTTTCTTATTTTCTTCTTTGGCCTTAGCAATAGTTGCCTGATGTTTAATTAGTTCCTGGGCCACAATATTCATTTGATCTGTGTCTTCCTTACACTGTCGTAGGTAGTTATTCTCTGCTTTTTTCCAGTTCATTCTGAGGGCAGCTGTGTCCCCCATGTATCTCTTTTCCCAATCTGTAATGACTGCTTGCTCCTGTCTGAGTTGGTCTTCTAGTTTAGTGTTTTTTTCTTCCAAATTCTTGATATTTCCTTGTGGGTTGTCAGTAACTGCAAGTGGTTGATCACTAATGAGAGCTGTCATTAACTCTTTATTCCGTTGTCGTATACTGTCAGCTTCCTCCATACTGACTTTAAGCTGAGACTCTAAGATTTTACTTCGTGCTTGAATACGTGTCTTCTCAGCCTCACTCATCTCTAATTTCTTTGTTAGTTCCTAGACTTGGTCTTTCAATCTTGTCTGCTCTGTCTCTAGCATGTTGTTTCGTGTTTTGACCTCTTGAAGTTCCTTTTCTTTATTCCGAGCTTGTTCTCTTACCTTGGATAATTCGTTGGAAAGATTTTGACCTGCTCTTTCAAGTTCTTTCTTGTCCCGCATGGCTTGGTCGTAATCTTCATCAGCGTCAAGCATTAATTGTTGTGTGTCCAGAGCTCTTCTAATCATATCTTGCACCAAAGGCTTGAGCTGAGCTATGTCTACATTCAGCCATGTCTTTGCTATTCCTGGAGTCTCTCCTGTTTGCACATCTTTGCCTTCTGCCACCTGGAGTGTTTCATTATGTGGTTGCCTAACTTGCAGTTGTATCCTGGGTTCTTTATCATCTCCTTTTGCTTCATCCTTTTTAGTAGCACTCCCCTGAAACGTGACATCCATTGGGGATGGTTCTGCCACAACCCTCATTGGTGTGAAGGGCTCTTCCGTTTCTATATCATTATCTTCATTCTCCATTTTTGAAATCTCCACATCTGTCTTTGTGCTTGTGGTTTTCTGATTCACTTTTATTTCTTGATCGACTGGCTTGAGGCCTTCTGGTTCTTCACCATAGTCAACTTCATTTAATTCAGTCCATTGCCCATCATCCTTCGATTCGCTTCGAATATCCACATCCAACAATGATGTGTCCTTTTCTTCTTTGTCCTGTGATGACGAGCTGGAATTGTCTAATCCGATTTCGCAGTATCGGTGAACTTTAGTGAGTTTCCTTTTTGGATTTAATCCTTGTTCTGACTGCTGATAATGATGACCTTGCACTGGTAAGTTGATTTGTCCCTCTGTGTATTTGTGCGTCTCTTCCAGTGCTTTAGTCAATTCTTCCTCCGTGATTTGTTTTTGTCCTGCCATGGTTACTTTGGGAAGTACATGGACTCTTTTTGTCATAGGTTCTCCTTCTTCATCTTGCTTGACTTCTCGTAGTCTTTTTGTGCCTCTCATTCTCCGCTGAGAACTGGTTTCTGCTTCTTCCCCACTGATGGCAACCTTCTTTTTCTTAGGAACAATGGCGGGTTTCGCATATTTGGCTAACTTTTCTGAAGTTGGCATCTCTCTCAAACAATTCTTCATATCTAAAGCTTCATATATCAGTAATGTGAGAGCCGAACTACCATTCAAAAATTTCTTCTGGCCCCACTTCTTCTGGGCTTCAAATAATCTTTCTTGAACATAGCCTGTCATATTCACTTTGTTCCCAATTTGTCTCATGGCATGCGATAGTAATTGTACGACTATTTTTTGTGGAGCGGTATACCTGTGCATGCTTGGGAAACAAAAGTGTTGATGCACCAATCGAACAACATCTTCTATGTCAAATCTGTTTAGCTCAAAAAATGATCTCTTCTTGGGATCATGGCACTCTGCTTTGAGATTTGTGACTCCTTCTTGCTTCCATCCAAATGCTCTGTTGATTAATTCGTGTGTGAACTGGATGGTCTTCCAGGTTCCGACTTTATTCAAGACGCGTGCTTCTAGAACTGATATCTTTGTAGCTGCAAGTTGCAGGGTATTCATTACTTGTGCACATCTCTGAAAATCTGGAACATAGATTGGCAATTTGAGAAATGTCTCTATGCCTGCTTGTGTCCATACATCTTCAATATGAGTTAATCCTTGTATTATTGTTTTGAAGTCCTGTGACATGATTGGAAAATAGTGATCTGTATCCATAATTTTTATAGTTGCCAGGAAGATGAGATCTGACACTGGTTGGTCATCCCGAAACCAGTGACCTCTTGCTTTTGTAATTGACTCGAGTGGGAAAAGCTGGACCTCTTCCTCTTGTGTAGCTTCAGAATTAGTAGACACCATCTGCACTCAATATATAGTATGAATTAGTTGCCATATATTATCAGAAATCCTCCTTTATTTGTTTATCATAAGCTCGATATTGCTCCGAGTGAATGGTGTCGCCCCTTTCCCGTGTGTGTGAGAAAGGTAATACCTGGATTTTTCACATTTTTAGGTATTTTTATATTTTCATCTGAAAAGGAAAACAGAAAAGTTAGGTTATAGCCGAGGCGGTTATTAAATTTTTTTGGAGTAATTTTCTTAATGTATGTACAAGTGCTCTCCTATTTCCCAAGAGGAAAATGTGCTTGACTATCCTGAAATAGAAGAAGGATGTGCCGAATGCTTGGCCTTGTGATGTGGCTCATTATGCATACTTTGGGTATTGACAATTCCATATGTGTGCAACTGTGATTAGTTGATTGATGCATGTCATTTGTTCTGTCTTTAGGTATCCAAATCTGCTTCATTTTGCTGGGCCTTGTTGTACGTTGCCTAATTCCGATGAATGTGGCTTGTTTCTTGTTGCGTGTCTGTTCTATCTGATTTGTAAATCTCGGAATGGTTCGGGTTGCCATTACAGACTCCTTCTTTCTCCAGTAACTCCTTTTTTGTGGCTGTTTTGCCTGTGGACCACATTGGTTCTTCTTGTGCTGAGGATCATCAGTTCGGCTTGGTTTCTTTGGAGCGCATGATTTGGGAATCCAGATTTGCGAACGATCCTGTTGAGCAGCTACTACTTTCTTTGGAATCCATATTATAGCAGTTTGTCGATGACTTCGTTGTTCCGACTGAGTTGTTTTCTCATTTGATTGTTTGTTCTGATGTTGGTTGTGCTTCCGTCGTCGAAGATACTCCTTCACTTGATCTTTCTTTATCCACGCTTGGTTAGAGTATGGAATAGGATATAATTTAATAGGTACAAATTTTGAATTACTCAGAGGACTAGTCTTTCTTTGGCATGGTGCTTCACTGAGGTTGGTTTCAGATAGATTGACACTCTCATGACTTGCTAGACTAGAATATTGTGTGCAATTAGAGTTCAATGTGTCCGCACATATAGTACTTGATGAAGGTGTTTCTATAGTGTTAGTGAACATACATCCATGACTTTGTTCGTTGGAATGAACTTTTTGCTCTATGCTCACAGATTTGATTGGTCGTTCGTCTAGCAAACTAAATACTTCTCGGTGTCCTATCCTGGCTGAGATGTATCCTAAAGCCAATTGAATGGTCACCTCGTATTCGTAAATCCAGTCTTGACCTAACACTACCTCTTCAAGTAAATCCTGATCATGACACACTAACAACTTTTGTTCCATAGTGTTGTTGCCAAGATGCAGAGGTAAGGTGATCTCACCTATGCATTGAGTAATCGTTCCTCCTATTCCTATCAACTGTGCCATCGATGGGTGTACTTCCTCCTTGAGTTTTTGGGTCAAAGAAAGCTTGATACAGCTTACAACAGCTCCTGTGTCAATGAGAGCATCCACCAAGTGGTACTCCGTTTTACCTGCTCCCAAATTTAAATATGGTTTTGAGTGGCTCTAAAATTAGCCATTGGGATGAGTTCTTCTCCTAGTCGATATCTCTCATCTCGCTCTCTCATCCACTCTTTCCGTTTCTTTATTCTTTCCAGTGCTTCCTGTCTCGCTTCTTCTCGTATCCTTTCCTCTTCTATATGTCTATTCTTGCCTTTGATTAATCGAGACATTGTTTCTTCGGTCAATGGTTCTAGATATTTTTTTACTCTACATCCACTGATGTAGTTGGGTAATACATCTCCATCTAAGGTTGCTAAGCTGATGGCTCCACTTGTAGATATACGATTAATGATTAATGGACCATATCCTCTGTTCTGCAACTTCTTAGCGTGTTGTTTCAAGGTGTATACCAAAACTAAATCTCCTTCCTTCAAATTTTTGTCCTTAATGTGCGCATCAAAGTAGGCTTTCTGTCGTCGTTTAGCAGCATAAATACCTGCTACTGCTTGTAACCTAGTTTCGTGAAGTTTTTCTATTTGATCCAATTGAGCTGATAGTTCATGTCCTGTCCACTCGTATGTAGTTGCTACTCTCAGAGTGGGAATTAAGAAATCAATTGGCAAAATAGCATTTTGTCCATACACTAAGTTAAAAGGAGTAGTGCCTAAGGCGGTTTTATAGGCTACTCGAAATGCCCATAAAGCATGATGTAACCGCTTATCCCAATCTGATCTTCCATCGTTAACAATTTTGGTGAGAACTGTACATAAGATTTTATTCGATCTTTCGGCTTGTCCATTGGCTTGTGGGTGATAAGGAGCTGATTTCTTATGAATTACCAAGAATTCATTCAATAAAGCTTCTATAACTTCATTCACAAAGTGCGTACCTCTATCACTCACAATTTCTATTGGTAGTCCAAATCTAGTGAAAATGTTCTCAAAGAGAAACTTGGCCGTGGTTCTTGCATCATTTCTCTTGGTTGCTTTGGCTTCAACCCATTTGGTCAGGTAGTCTGTGGCTACAATTATATATTCGGCATGGGATCCTTTCGTTGGTGGGCTAATAGGTCCTATGAAGTCTATTCCCCATTTCGTGAAAACTCTGGCACTCATCATGGGTCTAAGTGGCATTTCATCTCCCCTAATTGGATATTTGGTTCGTTGGCAAGTATCACATCGTTGCACATATGTCATGGCATCTTGATGTAGAGTTGGCCACCACATTCTAGCAAAGAGGATCATTTTTGCTATTTTATCTGCGGAGAAGTGCCCTCCTGCAGCTCCTGTATGAGCCATCTCTAAAACAGAAAGATATTCGTCTTCGTGAATGCACATCCATAATTGGTTATCTTTCCCTCATTTAAAAAGTTGTTTTCCTATAATGGCATAATCCTTACTTTGTTCTTCAAGTGCACGTTTCCTTGCTGAAGTAGCTCCGTCTGGGTATTCTTGAGTTTTCAAGAACTTTACCAGAGGCATGCTCCATCTTGGTGCTATTGTAGAATAGCATAAGGTAGAGTTCTCATCTGGGATTTGTTCTTGACAGGTTTGACAGGTTGATACATAATTATGTGCATCTCTTTGCATGGTTGGCCAATATATGCCAAATCTCTTGAGTGTTTGCCACGTTCCATTTGCATTCAAATGAGTTTTCCATTGGTTTACATGTGCTTTCTGAAGCCACATTTCTTGTTCCTCTTCCTCCACGCATCTCATTAATAATCCACTTGAATCCTGGTGATACAAACTTCCCGCAATGATATGAAGGTTTTTAGTCTTCCAGAGGTCTTGGGTTTGGTTTGGCGTGATCCCATCTTTAGGTCCATGTGTAAGTATAGGGATCAACTTTTCTGCCCATTGAGGACATACTTCCAGGTTAAAAAGGTACGTTTCTGGAAGATCATCTGGTACTCCTATGGGTGGTTCTCCATGGGTCATTCTTGATAAGTGATCTGCTCTTATGTGGGTATTTCCTTTCTTGACCACTACCTCAAAATCGAATTCCATTAGCAATAAAAACCATCGTACTAGTCGTCCTGTATTACAAGGCTTGTTGACTAAGTACAGTAGGGCTTGATGATCATAATTTGTTTGCCAACAGGTAATGTCTGAACTTTTTGACTGCGTACACCATCCCTAGGCCTTCTCTCTCCGTGGTAGTATAATTGCGTTCTGCTTGATTTAATTGTCTACTAGCATAGGCTATAGGGTGGTCTAATTTTCCCGTATCGGCAGGTTGAGCTAAGATGCAACCAATGGCAAACTTGGAAGCATCCACATGAATGTGAAACGGCTTATTCCAGTTAGGGACTCGAAGGATTGGTGCTAAACTCAATCGCTTCTTTAACTCATTGAAGGCTCTCTCGCATTCCTCGGTCCAATTAAATAGAGTCAATAATGCATAAAGAGGTCTAGCAATTATGGCGTACATATGTATGAATCTTTGATAGTATCCAGAATGTCCCATAAATGCTTGAACTTCCTTAGCCGTCTTAGGTCTTGGTAAATCCAGAATTACTTTAATTTTGTCTTCATCAGTTGAGATTCCGTTTTTAGAGACAATATGTCCTAATATTTTCCCTTGTCTAACCATGAAGACACATTTTTCAGGGTTAAGGCATACTCAATATTGTCGACATTTAGCAAAGATCCTTTCTAGCTCGGGGATATGTTCTGATCGTATAGCTGAATAAGTACAAAGATCATCCACGTAGACCTCCATACTTTTTCTTAGGAATTCTTTGAATACATGACACATCAATCTTTGGAAGGTGGCTGGGGCATTAGTTAGACCAAAAGGCATGACTCTAAAGGCGTATACTCCCCATTCAGTTGCGAACGCTGTTTTATGTTGGTCCTCAGGAGCAATAGCTACCTGATTATACCCTGAAAAGCCATCCAGAAAGCTATAGACTTCCTTTCCTGCCACCCTTTCCAAGAGATGATCTGTAATTGGTAATGGATAACTATCCCTTATGGTCGCGGCATTTACTTCCTTAAGGTTGATGCACACTCTTAACTTTCCATTCTTTTTTGGTACAACCACCAAAGGTGACACCCATTATGTGTGCTCAATCTCGTATATGAATCCAGCATCTAACAATTTGTCTATCTCTTCCTTTATCTTTGCTGAATACACATCATTGTATGTATATGGTCTTTGTTTAGACGGTTTGGCTTCGGATGTCATGGGAATTCTATGCGCACATATAGAAGGGTCGACTCCTTTCAAGTCCTTATAGGTCCAAGCAAAGACATCCCGATATTCTCTTATGAGATGAATTAACTCTTGTTCTTCCTCTAATGAGACATCCTGTCCTATGAAGGTACATCGTTCTTCTCCTTCTTCTACAGTTACTACTATCTTCTTGGTTTGTTCCTTATTATCATATGCTATTCCAGGCTGTGCTTCTCTTTTCGGCATTTGAATAGCAATTTTTCTCTCCTCCACTTCATATTTTTTAAAGTGAGCTGGTACCTCAAATTGGTCTTGGAGTTTATTTTCTTCATCTTCTGATTCTCTTTCAAATTCTAATTCCCCCTTCTATGTGAGTTCCTGGTGTTTTCCATTGGTTGTGATATTTATGTTGGTGGTACTATTCCCTAGATCCATTGGTTCGGGCTCCATTTCAATGCTCTCGTAGTCCTCCTTCCAGTCTTTCTCGATCACTTCTCCTTCTTACGCCTCCTGAAGGACTACCACATACAGGCTCACATCATAACCCTCCTCATCGATACATTCGTTCATGGTCACTACTTCTTCGTTTACACAGACATCGAGGGTCGCTAAAATTTCCATCCAACCGTGTGGTTCAAATTCTTCATCCGGAAATACTTGTGGCATGTAAGCTGGATCTTGTACAGACCTCGCTATTCCTTGTTTGTGCTGCCATCCTTTTCTCCTCTCCTCTTCCTTCTTTGCAGCTTGGCATATCCATAGATGAGTGTCCTCGTTCATCCAAGATTGATCACTAGAACCTACACTATGAATTGATTGATCGTCTTCCTCCTTATGAATTTGACTCCATTGTAGAGGTGGAACATCTTGATAAGTGTACGTATGTAGGTTTATTCTAGTGGTGGTTCCTGCGTGTTGTAGGTATACCGCATCTTTTCCCCAATCTTGTACGACCTTTAACTGTCTCATGAAAGGCCTTCCCAGGATCATTTCATAATTTCTTGGCCTTTCGAAGTGACATATTGCTAGAGTGTGTTCGAATTCCACTCCACACGTAGTGAAAACTACTAGTTCCAACAATCCTAAGGGTCTTTCTGTATGTCCGTCTGCCATTTGTATTTTCATGCGTGTTGGTCTTAACGCTGGTTTTCCCCATTTCTCCCAAATTTCTTTGGTAGCAATACCAACACTAGCTCCCGAATCTAAGATGGCTTTGGTAGTGTAACCCCTATAAGTAATTGGAAGGCAGGTATTTCCTTCATCTCCCTCACTAAAGTCTCCTACCTTATCCATTGGAATTCTCACTGTGTTTACTTCGTCTGTATCTCTTTCTTTTCCTCATTGACTTCCCATTGATTGAATAATTTCTCCTTCAAATGTGGTTTTACCTTCAACAGTTCTTCGAATGTTAGGGTACAAGGGATTTTTACCTCTCTAAGGCGTTGTATGATCTCAGATGTTTGGACTGATGGGTTCGTTTCTCGTTTCCTCATTGAGGGAATACGATACAATTCTGAATTGTGTTCGTACTCCCCTGTGTAATTGGGCAGTTCATTTACATCTTCCTCTCCTTGGTTACTTGCATCCATCGGTAAAATTTCCTCTGAATGTAGTTCAGGTATTTGTTGGAGTTGGACGTCTGCGGAAGCACGCGAACAACACAAGGAAGAAGAAGAAGCTTGGAGCACAACACACAAGACTGAATGTATTACTAGAGAATGTACAAAGATAAGTAGCCCATTAGGGCAATAGGCGTATATACAAGCCGGGGGAAAAAAACCTCCTAAAGAGGGAAAAAAGTGCCCCGGCAGTCCTAGAGTGTTCACACACATCACTACCTAAATATATCAACAAGTCCCCCCTGGGAGTGATGCGGTGAACAAGGAGCTGGCACTCATGTATAAGGAAGTGCCAAGCTATGTGGAAATCACTCCACAAAAGGAAGTAAGCCCAAAGCTTTGCGGAAAGCTTCAAACTTCTCCCTAGGCAGAGCCTTCGTGAAAAGGTCTGCAATGTTCTCCTGCGTGGGCACATATGCCAAGCTGATCTCCCCAGCAGAGAATCTCTCCCTGACATAGTGATAATGCACCTCAATGTGCTTAGTGCGAGCATGGAACACAGGGTTCCTCGCAACTGCCAATGCGCTCTGACTGTCAATGAAGATGGTGGTGGCAGAAGACTGGCCAACACCCAAATCAGCCATAAGGCGTCTGAGCCACACACACTCAATAGGTGCTGTGAAAGCTGCCCTATACTCAGCCTCACAACTGGAAGTGGCCACAGTAGGCTGCTTCTTGCTCAACCAAGATATACATGAGCTACCAAGCATGAAGCAAAAACCACTGGTGGACACACGAGTGTCATAGCAACCAGCCCAATCTGAGTCAGAAAAAGCATGCAAATCTGGCGGTAGTGATCCCCCCTTGGGATAAAACAACCCAAGTAGCCGAGTACCACTCAAGTAGCGAAAGATGCGCTTAACCGCTTTCCAATGCGTGACTCCTGGGCAATGCATAAACCTGCTCATCTGTGAGACAGCAAACTGAATATCTGGCCGAGTAATGCATAAGTAAATCAAGCATCCAACAGCCTGCTGATAGAGAACAGCATCAAATGCATCTCCAGCATCATGAAGACTCAATCGTAAACCTATCTCCATAGGAGTGGCAATAGGCTTACAGTCTTCAAGGCCAAAACACTGCAATAATGTGTCAATATATTTCGTTTGACACAAAGCCATTCCACCATCAACGTGCATAAACTGAATGCCCAAATAGTGATGCGAATGCCCCAAATCAGACATCTCAAATGAGGCATGCAAATCAGCCTTAAAATCAGCAATATGTGTCTCAATAGGACCAGTGAGCAGCATGTCATCAACATAGACAACAATGATCAGAAGCACATCATTAGCACGTTTAACATATAAGGTGCTTTCAATTGGACTGTTCTCAAAACCATGTGCAATCAGATAGGCATGTATCTTCTCATACCAAGCACGTGGTGCTTGCTTTAAACCATATAACGCCTTCTTTAACCTGCACACGTGGTTTTCATGCCCTTTCTGCACAAAGCCACGGGGCTGAAAAACATACACTTCTTCATGCAAGTCACCATTCAGAAATGCTGTTTTAATGTCCAACTGATGTACATTCCAACCATGATGGGCTGCAAGTGCACAAATGCTCCGAACAGTAGTCATACGGTATGTGGGTGCAAAGGTCTCATCAAAATCAATGCCTCTTTCCTGCGCATAACCCTTTGCAACAAGCCTAGCCTTATACCTGTCAACTGTACCATCAGGTTTACGCTTCAGCTTGTATACCCACTTAGTGCCAATGGCCTTCTTGCCAGGAGGCAAGTCACATAAAGACCATGTACCATTCTTCATTATAGCATCATATTCAGATTGCATAGCAGCCATCCAATTTTCTGAATTTTGTGCTTCATCAAAAGAAACAGGCTCATTCTCATCACAGAGACTAGATGCAGCCATAGCATAGCAATCTGATGCAAAGGAGGCACTATGAGAGCTTGAACGAGTACGATATGACAAAGGTGCATCTAATTTGCTGTCACGCAAAGTCTGCACCAGCCATTTTGGCATAGTTTTTGCCTGCTCAATATCAGCTCTCTCATCAACAAGTGCATCATGTAAATCTGCATCAGAAATGGAATGATCTGCATCATCATATGAAACCTGCAAAGGCTGAGAAGTTGCCTCATTAGGACCAGCACTAGCCTGTCCACCTGTAAAAAGAGGCATTAAAGTATCATACATGTCTTTGGAGCTAACAGATGTCTCCTTAGTACATGAAAGCAATGGCTGAATAGCATCTTCCACAAAGACAACATCACGGCTAACCAGAATGCGTTTAGTCTGTGGATGATACAGACGATAGCCTTTACTTTCAGAACTGTACCCAACAAAAATACATTTTACTGCCTTATCATCCAATTTTCTGCGATGTTGTTCAAGCACTAATGCATATGCCAAACAACCAAAAACACGCAGATGAGCAACAGATGGCTTGTGGTCATGCCAAGCCTCATATGGAGTGATAGACTGCAACGCTTTAGTGGGACACCTGTTCAGTACATATGCTGCACACATGACAGCCTCAAGCCAGAAACTATGTGGTAAAGCCTGACTTTTGACCATGCACCTCGCCATCTCCATGAGTGACCTGTTCTTTCGTTCAGCAACTCCATTCTGTTGAGGTGTATACGGCACTGTACACTGGTGTTTTATCCCACGTTCAGCCAGAAATGCATTAAAATCTGAAGACATATATTCCCCCCCTCGATCAGAACGGAGGGTGCCCATTTTACATGCTGACAGATTTTCAGCTAAAACCAAAAACTGTTTGAAGCACATGAACACTTCGGACTTTGCTTTGAGTGGATATACCCATGCATGCCTGGAAAAATCATCAATGAAAGTCACGAAGTAAAGGTAATTTCCAAAAGAGGGTGTCTGCATAGGACCACAGACATCACTATGTACAAGCTGCAATTTCTACGTAGCCCGAACTGAACCATCTTTTGGAAAGGAAGAACGCTGCATTTTGCCCAAAATACAGCCTTCACAAACATGTTTTCGAGGTGCCTCAAGTTTGGGCAAAGAGGACACCATTTCAGATATCTGCAGGCGTAACAAACTAGCAAAATTCAGATGACCAAAGCGTGCATGCCAAAGCTTTGCATCTGACATAGCCTGAGAATCATGAACTGCACATGCCGAATCATTCACAGATCTTTCATAGTCTATGAGCTTATACAGCCCACGACATAAAATGCCAGAAGCAATAATCACATCGCCATTTGAGAGATCATGGACTGTACACCTGTCATCAACAAATTTCACAACCAAGCCAATCTTGGCTAATGCAGAAACTGATAACAGACTCTTTTTGATCCCTGGCACAAACAAAGCATCTGACAAAGTGAAAGAACTACCATCAGCAGTAGTCAGAATGATCTTACCAACTCCCATAACAGGATAAGAGGAGTTATTGGCGCATGTGACAGTATTCCCTGTAGGAGCAGGCTCAAGTGAAGAGAAGAAAGTGCGCTGCGAGGTAATATGTTTGGTCGCCCCACTGTCAAAGTACCAAACATCTGAGTCTACTGCAGACATGCACTGATCAGGAGAACATGGGTCAAAACTGCAGACAGTAGTAAACGCCCATTCTTCTTCCTGCACAAGATTTGCAGACTCTGTTTTTGGTGTAGAGGCCTCTGCAACAACCATTCCAGCCTCTTTCTTCTTTGCCTCTTTAGCAGCCAGTTTTGGACAGTTCTTTATGATATGATCATTGCCTTTACAGTACTTACAAAACAATTTCTGCTTTTCTGTTTTTTTCTCATCTTTGTCTTGGTTCTTTGAATGTGCAGCATTTGCAGATTTTTGCTTACTAGTAGAAGAGCTCCATTTTCCTTTGCCTTTCTGACTAGCCAGGAAAGCTTGATCTGCAACACGCATAATGGACCTGTTCTGCCTGGACTGATCTTCCTGCAATAGAACAGAGACTAATTCCTCAAATGACAAGGCATTCGGATTGCCTTTCATCATCAAGCGAAGAGTAGAGGCAAAACTCTGATATGAATCAGGAAGACCATTCAGAACGGTCTGCACAAGTGAACTATCTGGTATAATCTCATCAGCAGAAATCAATTGTTCCTTCAGGTCTTTGATCTTTGTAAGAAAACTGTCCATAGAATCACCTTCATTCATGTGCTCACTCTCCAACTGTTTTCGGAGGTAAGCAACACGAGCCTCATTCCTAGCCTGGTACAAAGTGGTAAGTGTATCCCAAGCATCCTTTGCTGTTCTGCAAGAGCGAATATGAGGAATAATGGCACGTTTGACAGACAAAGCTATCAATGCATGTGCCTGGGCATCTCTGCCATCCCAACAAATCTGCTCTGCAGTAGGTGCAACAGAAACAACAGCACAAACAGGAATCTGCGGAATATCATCTTCGACACCATCTTCATCAGCTCCAACACCTGTATTTGCAGTACCTGTCGTTACAGGTGTAACAGGACGTCTTTCAACACCCTACACAATGTTCCACAATCCTTTTGCAACCAGTACATGTCGCATCATATAAGCCCATAATGGGTAGTTGGTACCATCCAACTTATCCTCAACAGCCAACATACGGAATACATCACTGCTTTCAGCCATGGCCGGTGACTAAAATACCTTGATGCAGAAAATTGACTGTATCTAAAAAAGTTGAACGGAACTGCCCAAACGAGTTCTGCTAGACCTGTAGCAGACTTCGAGACGCTTAAACTGGCGAACAGAAACTGGTATATACCTTTGGCACAAAAGGACGAAATAGCCTGCACAAGCGCTGCGATAGTGCGTTCGGAGGCCGAAACGAGCTCAGATCGCGATTTTGGCACCACAGAGCAAAGCAGTTTTGATCTCGGAAACACCCTGAGTATGCTCACCAAATTTCGTGCGAATCTGAGACTGCAAACGGAGGAGTGTCGACGGCGCCCTAGAAGAAGCGACGACCTGCTCTGATACCAATTGTTGGAGTTGGACGTCTGCGGAAGCACGCGAAGAGCACAAGGAAGAAGAAGAAGCTTGGAGCACAACACACAAGACTGAATGTATTACTAGAGAATGTACAAAGATAAGTAGCCCATTAGGGCAATAGGCGTATATACAAGCCGGGGGAAAAAAACCTCCTAAAGAGGGAAAAAAGTGCCCCGGCAGTCCTAGAGTGTTCACACACATCACTACCTAAATATATCAACAGTATTGAACCCTCTATTTCATCTCCTGCTTCTAGTTCTTCAAAGGGTGGTTCAATTCCTTCCACTTTCTTCCATTTGTCCTCTTGAACTCGTGCCCATAGATCCTTAGTCCAGTCTCCTTCTACTTCGGGAACTATGGATCCTTCCCTTCTCTCAATACCACATTCGTCATTCTGTGTTCTACTTACTTCAGGCTTTTCATGAGTGTTTACACACTCTTGGAATTCTCCTTCAGAAATTCGGGTATTGGGTAAAGGCGATGCAGGTTTTTCTAAGGTCTGTTGTGCAACTTCTATCAATTTCTTGCAGATCTCCAGTCTTTCTTTTTCTAAGTCGCCTCTTGGATATTCCCTCTCATGTTGTTCGATGGTTGGTCCGGCTCTTATTCGTGCCTTGTATGCCTGAATCCACATAGCTAATTCTTCAGGCATGGGATCGGCTAAGACTGATCCTACCTCCTCTTTTTTGTACTGTTCATTTTTGTTTCCTTCTTCCCTCTTCGGTTCTTCTTTTGGTTTCTGTTCGTTCTTCTCATTTTCCTTTTTCTACAGTAATTTCTTTTCTTTTATCCTATCTCTACGGTTCTTCCATCGTTGGGTTCTTTTACTTACCACACTTTTCTCAGACTCTTTCGAGTCTTCAACTCTCTGTGGTGTGGGTGTATTCATCTCTAGGTCACTTTGATTGTGTTCTTTTGGTTTTTCTGGGGTCTCTCTAGCTTTGGCTCTTGTTATTGCTTTCAATGGTACTGTGTACTCTTTATCACTCCCTGATGATTCAATTACTTCTATTACATTGATTTGCACGTTAGATGTAACCTTGTTGGGATTCTTGGGGCAGTCTCTGAAAAGGTGTTCCTTACCACACTCACTATAGTAGCCTTCCCAGACTCGTTGTGGTGGTGGTGGGTTTGGCAATGTGCATTCTCTGATATAGTGATCACCTCCACACCTGTAACATGGTCCTCTGGGTACAGGCGGTCTGTTTATGGGTCGGGTTCGGTATGGTTGCTCTAGGAGCTGTGTACATTAATGACACATAGTCCTGCTCATATCCGTATGAACTATCTGATACTTACATGCCATAGGCATATGGTTCATACAGCTGTCCATATTCCATCATTGAGCTTTCATAATTGGGATATGCTCCTTGACTATGGTCGTAAGATGAGTCATATGGTTCATTACCAACCAAAGGTGTGGCTGGGACTATTGCTCTCTCTAGGTTTTCTTCAGGTTGAGCAATCTTGACTGGGACAACGTTCTGAGGATGGGGCGGTTGTTGTCCTAGTATAGGTTGTGGTTGGGTGTATCCCTGATACGCATATGGTCGTGGCACTGGTGCCTGCGGCTGATAAGTGGGATATCTAAAGGCTTCACCTCCCTGATCTCTCTGAGGGTATCCATAAGGTCTCATGTATGGCTGTGCTGGTCTCGCTTGCCTATTGTAAGGGCAATTTTCTGTACTGTGATTTGTATATTTTTGTTCTTTACTACAATATTGTAGAGATCCTGGGATGGTGGGTCTATTATAAGCATAAACAGGTGGTGGGACTACTCCCCTAGTACACAAGTGAGAAGGATGATCACCTCCGCACTCCATACATCTTCTGAGCATGGGTACTCTCATAGGGTTATTGGGGTAGTTCCTCTGTCCTTGAACATTCAACTTCTTTGCTACCAAATCGGCTATTTCCTCTACATTGTTTTTAGGGATTGATGTGTTACTAGCCGAATCTTCACTTTTCAAGCTTCCTTGAGGTATTTTCAGGTCCTCTGCTAGGTTGTCTTCTAGATCTATGCATTCCTTCATGCATTCTTGCAAAGTCTGAACTCTTTTTACATATACCAATGATCTCAAAGATCCGTTCAACAATCCTTCCAAAAATAATGATACCATTTTATTTTGGGTAGGTCTCTCTTCTACTGGACATCTGTCCACATACTGTTTGAATCTTCTTGCAGCTAATCTCACTGATTCGGTAGGGACTTGCTTGAAGCTATGGATCAATGATGAAGAATTGTTTTTAATTCCTGACTTAGTGAATTCCTCAATCATTTCTTGGTATACTTGCTCCATGTTTTGAAAAGTATTAGGGTCCAATGGTTGAAACCATGCTAACGCTGTGTCTGACAAAGTAAGGCCAAAGGACTCATATTGAATCAAAAAGTCTTCTACCTGTTCGGCTCTGATTACTTGTTTAAATTCCGCTATATGATTGTAAGGTTCATTAGAGCCATCATAGTGATTTCTCATGCATTTGGCCACTTGAATTGGCCTTAATCTTCTTCCTGCTTCGGGTGGTCTAGGCATTACTGGAAAAATTGGTCTTCCCATTGGTATGCCTGGTCCTCTTACTACCGGCGGTCTGACTGGAGCATGAATTCCATGTCTTGGGTCAATAGTTGGTTGAGGTCGGTAATTAGGGTTATTTGCAGGCATTGCGAACTGCACAGGTTGTCTGACTGGGATTTGAGTTTGCTGTGTTTGCCCTGACTGTTGATATGAATCATTATGGGACGTTCCAAGTGGATTTCTTGAAGTAGTGGCTTGGCCCCTAGGGGGAAACACTGGGATATTCTGATATTTCAACTCAGCTCTTTCCGCTTCTGTTAAGGGCCAATATCTTCTCTGATTCTTATCCAGATATGTGATGATGGTGGAGAAATCAGGATCTTGTAACTCATAGATGGTGACTGGATTAGGAGCAGCTTCCCAAATTGAAGAATGTGCTCTAAGAAGATGCTCTATCCCATTGATCAAATATACATCCATTAAGGTGTCATCTTGGGGAATCAGGTCTCCTCTCCATATCCTAGCAACCGTAGATCTCCCTCTAGGTGTAGTTACTTGCTCTTCATTCCCTCCTTCATTTAAGTTTGAAGCATTATTTTCTTCACCAATTTCATTAATGTTTTCTGGGTGTTCTGTGACAACATATTGGGTATCTCTTTTGTCCATGTAAAATCCTCCTACGTACTTGACTGCTGGTCTAGGCACTATGTAAGCCTCTAACGCTTTCTTTAACCTGGCCACTGATCTGTTTAGACCATCCAAATAAATAGGGATCTCATTTTGGTTGGTGTTCATATACTCCAAGGAGGTCCTGTACTCTCCTTCAATGATCGACATCACGCCAATCATGGGTACTGTGTTCTGCATATCCTCTGAAGCCATGGGAATTTCTTCCTCTGACTCACTGGAGGTCTCTGAATAATGTGAACGGTTACTTGGCTCTGCTACACTACCTACAGAAGAGATTACACTTCTTCGGCTTCCTAGAGTTCTTCCGGATCTCAGGCTCATCCACTTCTAAACTTTGATCAGTCTTTGCTAACCTTTTGCCTCTGGGATTCTGCACTAAAGGTCAGAATTTCTAGAAAACTTTGTCTAGGAAATGACTGAAAAAGAATTTTTCCCAGATCACGATACTTGACTCCAGATTCCACGATACACGATCTCTGGCTGAAACGATACCCGATACTTGGGTCAGAACGATACACGATATTTGGGCACAGGCGATACACGATAGCTGGTGAATATCGCGATCTTTGATCAAAACGATCTTTGGCACAAACGATACTCAACTCCAAACGATACACGATACTTGTGATCCTACGATACACGACACTGATCAAGTATCGCGATCTCTGAAGACCAGACGATACACGATACCTGATTAAAACGATACTTGATACTCGGGATAAAACGATCCACGATATTTGATCCCAAACGATATCCGATACTTGAACACAGACGATACACGATACTTCCACCAAACGATACACGATCTCTCACAAAACGATACCTCAAAAAACGATCTTTCGCAGATGATCGCTGGTGAAACGATACACGATACTTGTTAGGTATCGCGATCGCTGAACCAAACGATACACGATCGACAAAAGTGATGATACACGATACCTGACCGAAGCGATACTTGCCCCTGACGATACACGACCTTTGACCGGTATCGCGATCTTTGCCAAGCGATACACGATACCCGGATTGAAAGGATACACGACACTGATCAAGTATCGCGATCGGTAAAGACCAAACGATACTCGATCTCTGAGAGGTATCGCGATCTTTGATCAAAACGATCTCTAATCCGAAACGATACACGATCCGCGATCTCTGGCCAAAACGATCTCTGACCAAGTATCGCGATCGGTATGAAACGATACACGATCGGAGGGAAATATCACGATACTCAACCACAGGAGCGAAACGATACTTGCTAAGTATCGCGATACTCGACCGCGGGAGCAAAACGATACTTGACCCTTAGACAAATTTTGGGAAAGATTTTTTCTAAGTCTTGGTTGTACACATGCTCTACTCTTTCCTCTCTCCTCTCCTCACTCTCTGTATCACCCCAAATCACTCCTTTTCACCTCTGTCAGTACCAAACGATACCTGACGTAGATCGTTTTTCCTTCCTAAATTGATTTGCTGAGAAATTTTGATCAAAAGGGTGGGTTAGCTTACCTTTGTAGCTCCTATAATCTCTTTGTCACTTCCCCTTGCTCTGTGCAACCCCAGCTTGCCCGATTGCTCACTCACGATCTCTGGCGCAGCTCTCACGATACTCGACACTGGAGCTCACGATACTTGCTTTCAAACAAGTGAATTGCAAAATGACTATTTTTGGCTTTTATACTTGAGGTTTTCTTGCTTCAAAAAAAGACAAATTCCACTAATCTATGACTCACTCCTACTCCAATGACTTGACCTACTCTTTCACTACTCCTACTCTACTCACTCCACTCACTTCCCTAAACTAACAGCTCACTACACACACTCCAAGAATGAGAAGTAGCAAGTGCGGCTGAAAATGACTTACCAAAGAAGAGAAAATTTCCACTCCTCCACTTACTTCAATGCAAAAAAGCTACTAACCATCACACGAATGCCTCGGTTTGATTCGTCACTCCCCGGCAACGGCGCCAAAAAGTTTGTTGACCTAAGTACCAACTTAGGGACTTGCGGAGAAAGAGACTATACCTCAATCCCCTCTCAAGTGCATATAGTGGGGATACACGCTTTTATTTATCAATCCAAAGAGTATACAAACCTTGCCGAGTGTATGAGGACATGCAATCATGTGATGATCAATGCAAATGGACTACTCAAGAGTGTAAATAAGGCAAAGACTTATCCAAACAAGCTCCAACTGTTGGTCAAGGCGAAACGATACTTGGTGCAGTAGCCGTCAGTATTTTGGACTTTTCTCCCAGCTCCGAGCTCCAAATATAGCGAATAGCATATGCGTTTCGAAGCTCTTGAGAAGACGCATCCAATGGCAGTGGTTTCACTCAATTCTGACGCTCCTAATTCAAATTATGAGCAAAATACTGAGTCGCGGGAAATACCGTCCTACACTTCAGCACTTCCTACACTTCGCACACACCTTACCTACAACAAATAAACACTTTCATGGATAGACAACACTCACTAGCACTCTTTCCAAGCAATACACATGCATACAAGCTCACGAAGAAGAAGATACAGAGTGAAGAAGACACAAATTCGAATTTCTGTGCTCTCTATTCTCACAATGGCAAAAAGTTCTTTACAAAGAGTCACATTTGACTTATATACTAGTGCCCTAAAAATGGTCCTTTCACACAAGAGACCGGCACTTTATTCACTAAAAGACTAATTTCCTACTATTTTACATGGGTAAATCTCCAATCTTCTGTGGGGATGCATCTAGAGGACTCCTCTAGTGCCTTTACAACGGAAAATATATTACAAGAATGATTATGATACAAAAATATGATGTCCAAATCGGAAAAATTTTGGGGCCCGTCTTTTTCTCTGCTTTGTGCTTTCTTTAGCTCTGCAACAGTGGTCCTTCGAGAAGTATGCTTTTTACAAAAAATTTCTTTGTTTTTTAACTTATGATTTTCTATTTTTTAAAAAAGGTCTCTTTCTAAAGCGATCTATTAATATTTTTACAGCTCATGAATCTTCACCTACTAAATCAAAACACAAAACACATTAAAAACACCAAGGCATTAAAATCCATTTAAGATTCTGTTACTCTATAAAGTATAAAAGTAGACTTTCATGTCATGCTTAATAGGAGAGGGTCTCTAGATTGGATGAGCTTAAGGTGGGATTTTATGTTTTCATCCCTTTGGCATCCCCTCATCGAGGGAAAAAAAATGAGTTCCTATGTGGAAAATCCTCTACAAGGGAATTCGAACCAATGTAAAAGCTAACAAAAGTTGCAGAGCCCCTCCATGCTGTAAATGATGCCTTCATGACAGTGAGGACTCGGTACACTTATTATTTTATGCCCCAAGTCAATGTCTATCTCCGCGACCCTTAGGAGAATCATGGTACTATAGGGACAAATCAATTGGAAGCAAGCATTATTGGGTGGAATGATGGCCTATACCTCAACATTGTGGAATGATGCTACACGATGTGAGACCCTCTAGAAGATGTGGAAAGAGAGGTGTGCCACAAACTTTGGTAGCCCTCCTAAAGAACGATGGATTGAAGAATATAGTTTTCATGTTAGGCAAAAGAATTTCCAATTGTAAGATGCTCCTACATTCTAGAAATCATAGAATGTTTTTCCTCAAGAACAACAAGATTAAAAGGAAGTGGGCCCCATGAGGGAGACGAGAGGGTTCCGAACCTTCTTTGTAATGTTTTCTAAGAAGATTTAATCTACCCCTACTTTGTGGGATTCAAGGGGTCCCATTCAGTTGTACAATTGTTCTTTCTATTAATTAAAGTTTGGAGAGAAATTTGGAGAGTAGGATCGGAACTTTATTTTGAAAAAAAAAATCATCTTCAAGAACCACCTCCATGTTGTGTACTTGGGCTTCGACAAGCTTCATGTCATTAGTTCATAACCTATATTTTGCTTTAGTGTGACCAAATTTACAACAATGCCAGCAAGTGATACAGGGCCTCTTTTGTTGAATATCTATCGTTGTAGTTTGAAGCGATGGTGGTCTTGTGGGTTGTAGGGGAGTGTTCTTGGGTACTCGTGAGAAATTGAATTGAGGATGGTGGTAAAACGTAGGTTGGCATTGAAAAGTAGGTGGGCACTGAAAAGTAGGAGAAGAAAATCTAGTAAAGAATGCTTGAAACAAAAATTGGTCTTGATTCGTGGTTGTTGTTGATGCATTTGTTGTAAGCAAATGGACTTGGTGATGGATTGAAACTCTTTCTGAGCATCATGTGCAAAAGAAATGGCTTCATAGATGGTCATAGGACGTAGTGTGTTGAGCTTAGCTTGGATTTCCATTTCCAAACCATCTTCATATTTTCATTGCAAAGTATCTCCAAGAATCATTTCAATCGCACGAATAAGTCATAGTCATTGCCAAAAATGCTCAGTATAAGTATACACAGTATCTCCATCTTTCCATCCAAAAGTTCTCCATGATTGAATTGCATGTAATGAAATTGAGGCCGAAGGAAGGATTCCTTGATCTTTTCTTGAAATGCTTTCCATGTGGTAGGGCAATTGATGCTATGGTGCAGAACATTCTACCATAATTGGGACTTTCCCACCAAATAATTAGTAATAAATTTCACTTTCCCATTTTTAGAGTATGATTCATTAGGATAGAAGTCATCAAACTGAGATAACCATGAAAGAACAAATTGGCCATCCTTTCGCCCATCAAATCCCAAAAATTGGAAATTTTCGACACTAATCTTCAACTACATGCCTTGTTCTTGGCCAGTAATAATGGCCTTCACCACCCTAACTAGATTATTATCATCACTTTACAGTTGCTGGAGTGTAGCATCATATTCCTTAATCATAGTGTGGCCATGTTGGAGTTCATGCCGCAAAATCTCCTATTGTTGCTTGATTGGTATCTTTGATAAGGGTAATGAACCAAAATCATCAGTAGTATGGCTAGGGTCCATGGCCTTATGTAGAGAACCGAAACCTAGGTCTAAGCATGAGAATTTTTTTTTTAACAATAATGTATATTAATAAAAATAATAAATAAATAAATAAGATGAATGAGAGTACTTTGATAAATAAATGAATAAGTAAGTAAATAAATAAAAGAGAGTGTTTAAATAAATGAATAAACAAATAACTAAGTTGAAGAGAGGGTTAAGAGTGATGTTAGATATTTATTACAAGGAATAGTATATCAAAAAGACAAAATAGTCTAGTGGATAAGGCTTATCTCTTGGAAGTATGTGGTTGTGATTTCAAATCCCATTCATGCTAAATAAGGAACTATGTATGCTAACTAAAGAAATAAATAAGCTAAATAAGAAATAACTAAGCCTTTATTACCACTCATGTTAGAAATGGTTCAACATAGCCAACAACTGCCAATGAAACCAAAGGGAACCAAAGTGAACCAAGAGAACCATGAGTGCTAGAGAAGCCAAAGATGCCAATGTTATTCCATAGTTCTATGCCTTAGTTGACACCTTAGTCGACGCCTTGGAGTAAGCTGAAGGAGTAACCAAATGATAAGAAAATTGATACATGAACTTGATAAATAAATTTGATAATGGAATCCAACTCGAACAACGAATAGTGCATAGTGAGCACGGGGGGTACAGGGGATATAGTGATTACAGTGAGCACAGTGAGCACAGGGGGTATAGTGTGATAGTGAGCATAGGGGGTACTGTGTGATAGTGAGCACAAGGGGGTACAATGTGGTAGGATGATAGTGAGCATAGAGGGTATAGTGTGATAGAGAGCACACTCTTCTAGAAATCATAGAATGTTTTTCCTCAAGAACAACAAGATTAAAAGGAAGTGGGCCCCATGAGGGAGACGAGAGGGTTCCGAACCTTCTTTGTAATGTTTTCTAAGAAGATTTAATCTACCCCTACTTTGTGGGATTCAAGGGGTCCCATTCAGTTGTACAATTGTTCTTTCTATTAATTAAAGTTTGGAGAGAAATTTGGAGAGTAGGATCGGAACTTTATTTTGAAAATAAAAAACATCCTCACTATTTTTGTATTAGATAATAAGATTGAAGAATATGCTTGTAACATATTGATCAGTTATTTAATAACTTAGATGTTTTTGACTCGCTCTCATTGAAGATTAATCTACTTCCATGTACCTACTATTTTCTCATTTCATATTTATTATTGCTATTAAGTAGATGCATCTTTAGGAATTATTTGCATGTAACTTGATTATTATTTTATGTGATTACATATTACTCTTTCACAATCTCATATGTGCCACTTTATCGCATCTATATACTCTGCTTCCTTTCTCCGGATGATGTTACTCTTCACAAACTCATTCTACTGTATATGTCAGTTTTGTGTTCCCCTAGGTCGCTATTTTGTGATCCATACTCCCTCTTTGAGACATATGTGTGTTCTATTATTTTCTTCTTTTTTAGATGTATTGTCTGCATGCTATTGATTTTGTCTCCTCATTTCGATATGTAAGAAAACATTCTGTTTTAACCACGGCAGATGCGTCTTCCCAACCGAGGAAGCCCAGAAATCTTCTCATAGAATTGCAAAAGATTTCGTTTATGGAAAACTTTCTGTGGAACTATATATATATATATATATATATATATATATATATATATATATATATATATATATATATATATATATATATATATGTGTGTGTGTGTACATTGAAAGTTTTTTCATAAAGGAAATATTTACAATGCTATAGGAGAATTCTTGCGACCTCCTTCAGTTTTTTTCATAAAGGAAATATTTACAATGCTATAGGAGAATTCTTGCGACCTCCTTCAGTTAGTAAGATTCTTCGAAATTTCCTCGGTTGGGATCCCGACAATCTCTGTTAGAGTGCAAAGACAATTGCGTATCTCTCCAAGCAGTAATCCTATCAAGCTTATGAATATATTCTATAGTACATTCTAAAATTTCTTTCATCCTACGTCGCTATAGTATATTCTCGACGGTGCTTCAAGGAAGATCTCCAAATCTGCGTGGTGATTTTTTAGGTGTTTGTGGCACACTTTTTAAACTTTTTAGTAACTTATAAATCCTTCTACTCATCTGGTTGGATTGTCTGTACTTCAATGGAAGATTTCTTTTCTTTTTTTTAATCGAGGCTCGCCCAAGGCCTACTCCCCTGGGCTTTAACTTTGAAATCACAATTCTACAAGAAAGGGCATAGTACCTATGGGACCCCCCTTATCCCACAAGAACAAGGGTTTACATAGCTAGGTTAAACAATGGTCACAACTACTGCAATCCAAAATAGACAGTGGCACATCAGCCACATGATACATCATTCCAAGTTAACATGTCCCTCACAAGTGGTACCAGTCGGGGTTAAACCCTTGCCCCTACCTCAAACGATGAGAGGCCCAACCACTTGGACAACGACATGGGAGATTTCTGTATTCAAATGCATTCAGAGCTTTCAAATCTTAATGTCCTTCAATAAACATGTTATCAAAAACTTTCCTCGCTCGGCCTGAGCTTTTGGACTTCATTAATGGTTAGAAAATTATGTGCGCATCTCTGTGATCTCTCTAGTGACAATCCCGAAAGCGGATCTCTCACATTACGCATTTCCTTCTTATTGCCCTTTCATTTGAAATGTTTTTCACCATATGATAAAATCATGTTGTATTCCGATGTTCTATGGTTAAAGCTAGTAGTGTATCTCTGTCTCTCTCTCTCTCTCTATATATATATACATATATATATATATATATATATATATATATATATATATATATATATATATATATATATATATATATATATATATATATATATATATATATATATATGTATATATATATAACGAGGAGAAGGATTTGTACTTGATGAAGATAAAATGGTGTTGTAGAAACTTTGCACTACACCAGCCAAATGAACTCCAATGATATGTAGTGGGCCCTTTTAGCTCGCCAAAGGATGTATTAGACACCCTATGTACCTTCGAAGATCACTCTCAAAAAGTTGAATAAAAAAAGACTAGTTTGACTAATAGTCAACATGAAAAAACTTTTTATTTTGGTCATGATTGCTTCAGTATTTCACTCAGTGCTTAGTCTTTGATTAAAAATTGTCCAGAGAGCTTTTAGAGGTATCTAATTAGGAAGCATTCAACCTATTTGTAGTTACTTAATAAAAAATGATTTAGCATACTAAGAGAAATCAGTTTAGCAAATCACGTATGTGATCCTGACTTTTCAGGAGGTAGAAGATGTAGAGATATAGGTGACTTCAAATGAATATATCTCACGATTTTAAACTCCAAATGCAATGCAATTTTGGGAGTATATAGTAGACTTAGAGAGCTAGCTTTCCTATCTTCAATCATGGAACGTGATGCACCATGCTCAGAGAAACCATCTCTACAATCTGACTCAAAAATTGAGAAGTATGGCAGTGAACAGTACACTCATATAGGCATGAAGATATGGTCACAAATGATGATGAAGACAAGTGTATAGTGAATGTAAAGTACAATGGACTTACTGGTACATGTGTGTGCCTTGAGATCACACTCTGATATGGCATGAAGCTAAGCAAATGGTGTTGCAAACCCCATGACTAAATCATGTGTATATATAGTGATTATTGGAGCCAAGATTTGAATTTGAATCTTGCTCACCTAAAACAATTCTCCTAACTTTTATTGAGTGATTCTCCAACTTATTCAATCACAAATTTGTGGAGTCCTTTTCTACTCATGCAGTGGATTCAACCACTTTAGATTCTTTCACGTTTACATCAAGTAAAAACCCAAAAGTTACAAGGAAGAGTTCACTAGTGAACTCTTCAAGGCTTTAGTGTTTGCTTCAAATTTCTATGTCTTTTGAAGACTCAAGACAACACTTAGTCTCACCTTGGACTTGATCCAATAACTCCCCCTTAATTCAAGTGAGCTTGAGGTCTTCAATCTTCCAAGATCACCTGCAAACCAATCATACCTTTGAATGTATTGAGTTTGGTTCTATCTAATGCCTTGGTTAAAATGTCTACACATTGTTGATGGCTTTACACATGAGATACCTTAATTTCCTAGCTCACAACCTTCTCTATTACATAGTGGTACTGTACTTCAATATTTTTAGTCCTTGCATGAAAAATCGGATTGGGAGCCAAGTGAATGGAACTCATGTTGTTACCAAGAATATTTGGAGTTCCAATCTCCAATCCAAGATATCTGTAAATAATGTCTTCATTCACATTGCTTCTCGAGTGGCTATGGCAAGACCTCTGCATTCAGCTTCAATAGATGAGAGAGAAAATGTGGGTTGCTTCTTGGATGACCATGAGACAAGTTTTTATCCTACAAAGGTAAGATATCCTGGGGTGCTCCTTCAGTCTTCCTTGGAGCTAGCCCAATCTGCATCAAACAACATAAGGGTAGTATAACCCTTCACTCATGGTCCATTTGAGATATCTAAGTATCCTCTTGGCAGCCTCCATGTGAGGTTTCATGGGTGTGTGCATAAATTGAGTTAGCACGCTCACATTATAACATATATCTATCCTTGTCAATGTGGCATAGTCCAAACTACCCACAAGGCTTTGATATCCTAAGACATGAGTTCACCTTCATGTGATCTCAATTTATGATTAATCTCCATTGGATTACCTGCAGTCCTACAATCTTGCATCTTGAACTTTGTCAAAGATTCTTTAATGTACTTCCTTTGAGTAAGGAATAGACCATGATCTTTTTTATACCACTTCCAATCCTAGGACGTATGTAAGTGACCCTGAGTCACTTATCTTGAACTCTTCTTTCATCTCCTCCTTGACCTTCTTTATCCCATCTACATCATTTTCTGTTAGTATAATGTCATCCACATATACACACAAATAGATGACTGCAAAATTATTCTTTTTTATGAAAACTGATGGATCTATCTTGCTAGGTTGAAATCCTCTATCCTCCAAGAATTAAATAAGCTTGTGATCCCAACCCCTTGGGGCTTGTTTGAGTCCAAATAGAACTTTATTAAGTTTACACACATAATCAAGATGTGCTCGATTCTCAAATCCAAGTGGTTGTTCCATATGCACCTCTTCTATTATCCATCCATTGAGAAATCCAATTTTTACATCCAATTGAAGTATCTTCCAATTCTTGGAAGAAGCAATGCTAAGCACGAGTCTAATTGTAAGCATCTTCACCATAGGAGAGAAAGTCTCCTCATAATCAATTCCCTGAGTTTTTGCAATGCCTTTTGTCACAAGCCTTGCCTTATACTTGTTAATGGAGCCATCTGGGTTCTTCTTCAATTTGTAAATCCATCTTGAACCTATCACTTTCATTGATGAAGACTTGGGAACTAATTCACAAGTGTTATTTTCCTCAAAAGCTTCAATTTCTTCTTCCATTGCATGCCTCCATTTCGATTTCTTCTTTCCTTCCTCAAATGTTGAGGGTTCCTTTTGATTTATGTCCTGTGGTAGATAGATTGAATGTTTAGTAAACTAGAGAAGTATTAAACCCATACCTCTCTGGTTTTGTTTTCTCCCGCATGGACCTCCTTAGGCCATGATGTGATGGTTCTACTTCTTCTTCAAGTTCCTGCATTTTAGCTTTACCTTTAGACTTCCACATTTTGAGTTTTGCAAATTTGATTTGGTTCATCATCTTTTGAGGTATCCTGCTCTTCAATTTTAGAAGGATTTTCCTTGACAAGTTTTGGAAAATCTTCTTCAAGATCATAAGGTAAGTTGATCTTCTTGCATGAATCTTCATACCAAGAACTATTTTCATCAAACACTACATCTACACTCACTAAGAATCCTTTGGTTGTTGGTTTATATAATATGTAGCCATTTTGGTTGTTGTCATATCCAATGAATACACACCTTTCTACTTTTGGATCCATCTTCCCTCTAACTTGTGAAGGAACATGAGCATATGCATCACATCCAAAAATATTACAATGATCCAAGATTGGTCTTCTTCCATTCCAAGCCTCATATGGTGTCATGCCATCAAGTGATTTTGAGGGTAACCTGGTAATCAAATAAGTGGTTCTGGATATAGCCTCAACACATAAATAATTAGGTAAGTGATTCTCATTTAGCACAGACCTTGTAGCTTCAACAATTGTCTTATTCCTTCTCTCTGCCACTCTATTTTGCTCAGGAGTGTACCTTGTACTAATCTCTATTTTCATTCACCTCTCTTGAAGAAAAGAGTCAAATTCATGGGAGAAGTACTCTCCCCCCCCCCCCATGTAACCTTAGCCTTTTTCATGTTTTACTTGTTTGATTCTCCACAAGAGCTAAATATCTTTTAGAGCATGAAATACTTCATCTTTATGTTTCATAAAGTATATTATAGTCCATCTACTACAATCATCAATGAAGGAGACATAATACCTTGATCTAGATATTGAAGCATCCTTGCTAGGTCCCCATACATCTATATGAACCAAATCAAACAGGTCTCCATGCATATATCCTTTCGTCATGAATGGTAACTTGTGACACTTTCCAAATTGACATGCACTTCACTATAAATCATTTGTTGTTTTGACAAATTAGGGAGTCTAAGTACACTTTGGTCCTTTTAGATTGAGCTTTAATGATCGTTCACCAATATGTGCTAACCTTTTGTGCCATACTTCCAATTCGTCTCACTACCATAATTAAAGAGAGCAATGTTCCTAGTGTCTTTTAATTCAAATATGAACAATCTACTTGTCTATTCTCCCTTTGCAATTCTCCTGAATCCTTGACTTGGACCTTCAACAAATGCTCCTCCTTTTGTGAATCTAACTTATAGGCCTCTCTCCACAATTTATCCTACACTTATCAACTTCTTTGTCATGGTACGGACATAGAGTATCTTGCTAGGTAGGTTTGTTTCCATTAGGTGCTTTTACATTTCCTATCTTCTTCACCAGATGCCTTGTATCATCACCTCTTTTCTCTTCATGCTTGTTCCTTGGATCTTGTAGACCTTATACGAGGGCCACATTTCTTGCCACATGATTGGAACAACCTAAATCTATATAGAAAACATGCTCATCAGATTTACCTTGAGGCATTCCCATATTCATGATTAGCAATGAGGCCTCTTGATTTGAGTCTTCTATGTAGTTATTGAATTCTCTTCTTCTTCTATTGCTTCCTTGATAGTTTGAATGGTTGTAATTGTTGTGGTAGCCGTTGAAGTTGTTGGTGCTTCCTCTAGACTAGCCATACCTTCCTCTATTGTAGCCTTTGCCTCTTTGATTCTTGGAATTCTTAAAGCAATTTTCAGTTGTATGAGTAGTTAATCCACAAATAGTACAAGGATTAGAGTCCTCGGATCTCCCCCTGCCTTGTCTTCCTCCTCTACCTCTACCTCTACCTCTACCATGTCTTCCTCTACCTGCATAGCTTGATGTGTACCTACTTCATCATCCACTTTCTTTTCTCTTTCTTTGTTCTCTTTGGGCTTTTATCAGTATACAAAGACAAAGATTTGTTTTTCAAATAAAAGGAGGTTCCGCCTTTGCCTACTCTCCCGGACTTGTATTAAATAAAGGAAAAGAAAAGTACAAGTGAATGGGATTAGTGCTCATGGGAACCCCCAACTCCCATAGAGCGGGGGTAGATCTTAAAGAGTTTAGATGGCATTAAAAAAAAGTTTAGTCACCCTCTCATCATCCTCATGTGGGGCCAACTTGGGTTTAAGCTTGTTGTTGATTAGGAGAAGCACTTTATGAAGCTTAAAGCGAGGGGGAGGGGGGTGTTTCTTATAGTTTGCAATTCTTTTACGAGGACGAACAACGATTTCTCAACCGACCACTCTTTGGGGGAGTCACCTAAGTTTTAAGCATATCTTTCCTTCCAGAGGACCTCCTCTTTGATGGCATTCTAGAGAGTTGTTGAGTAGCCAATTGCTTCTCCTAATAGAGCTTGTTTCTAGATAATATTCTTTTGAAGTCTAATTTTCTTTCCGACAATCTGCCAAAGCCTATTGGAGTTCGGAAAAGTAAAGAAGAGGTGACCAACATCTTGAATTGACCGGTAACAATGCTTGCACCAGAGAGATGCCCCACAAATTTTGCTAGCCTTGAGGTTGGTCGAGATTCCCCGATGAAGAATTTGCCATAAGAGGAGATTCTTCTTGTTTTCTATGAGACGGTGCCAGATAGCTATGAACTTTATTTCCCACCCCAACCACCTCCAAGATAGACACCACTTCTTGTTAAGGTTGACTTGATACTCAATGTTTCCTTGATATTCGGGATATCTAATAGGTGATTGCCATTATGCCATCTGAGACCCAATGAGCATGGTGAGTTGTGTCCCATGAGAAGATGGACTTTAGAACCGTCCCACGCAAGATGTCTGCTTGGTAAAATATTTCATTCTTCATAGGTAATGTTGATGCTAGGGTTGATATCGTCGAAGTTGATCCATTGGTTGGTGTCTTCATTCCATACATGTTTCCATTATCTAAAGCCCTTGTTCTAGAGCCTCTTTGTTGAATGTTTCAAGATTCCACATTCTTGATGCCATGGATCAAAAACCAAATAGAGTCATTCTATCTGATATTGACCGCCGACTTCCAATCCTTGCTGATTCTTATAAATCTTTTGACTTTATTCCAACCTCTTCCATAGGGAGCACAAAAGGTTTGAGCCTTTTGGGAACATCGAGATCGGGGAGAACAAAAGGGTCAGAATATCAAGCTTCTTCTTATTTGGGAATCCCACCAAAGTCAACCCATTCTTGTTTCTGAAGATCAATTTGGCCCATGAAGTCTCCTCGTTGCACCAAGCCTTGATCATCCATTTTTCCACGAGTTTGGTAGCCATGCAACCCATGTCTAGAATACCAAAGCCCCCACTCTCCCTTTGGCTAGTGCAGATGGACCATTTGATTTTAGGAACCCCCCTCCTGTTTGGGTCTCCCATTGAAAGGAAATTTCTGCAAATGCTTTCCAGTTTGGACATCTCTTACTCTTTTGGTCTCCAACAAGAGAGGAAGTAGATGGTTGACAAAATGAGGAACATGTTAATAACCATTGCACGACCCGTCAAATTGATTTGCATACCTCTCCAATAGTTTAGCTTGCACTCGAGTCTGGCTAGGACCCACTTCCATCGGTGCTCCGTAGAGATACCAAAGTCCAAGCGAATCCCAAGAAGCCAGAAGACTTCACCTGGGGAAATGTTTTGCTAGCCTTGTTCAAAGAGAAGGTCAGGCTGGATCTCGACAATAGCTCTAAAATCGGTCTTTGAGTGATTGATTTTGGATCCAGGAGCTTTGCAAAAAAGTGTCCAAGCACCTCCAAAACATCTCCAGACTAGAGTAATCATCGTGGAAACATGCATTCATATCACGACAAAAAGTCTCATGGTGGTCTCGCCATAGTTATGGGGCAACAAGAGGCCTTTGATATTACCAACTTCCACCTGTTGTTCCACCAGTCGGCTAAGCCCTTCTGTGGCAATGGCAAAGAGAAGGGGGGCCAATGGGCACCCTTGTCTTATTGAACGTTTTAATTTGATCACCTTCGAGAGTTTCCCGTTAACGTTAATCAGAGTGGATGTGTTTCCCAATAGTGTCGAGATTATCTTGTTGAATTTTTGGTTGTAGCCAAGATCTTTAAGTGATTGCAAAATATAGTCCCATTCCAGTCTGTCCTAAGCTTTGTCGAAGTCGATCTTGAGGAAACCCACATCTTGTCTTGACTCTTTTGCGACATCGATACCTTCCCAAATATCAATTATGGCTTCCAAAATAGACCTACCTTTGATGAAACCCTTTTGGTTGTCACTTAACCAAGCTCTCAGATGGTCGGAAATTCTCTTGGCTACGACCTTAGAAATGATCTTATTGTTGAGACAAGTCAGAAGCACATTCAACTGGAGTACCTCTTGCCAGACCAAGCGAAGAGGGGTGGCCAAAACAAACTTGAAGGACTTAAGGAAATCATTAGTGAGCCCATCCGACCCTCCAATTTTTCCACTAGGAAGGGCATCAATGACTTCAATGATTTCTTCTTCTGAGATAGGGGCGTCAAGCACAAGCAAGGATCGAAGGTTGTGTGGGATCCCATGCGAGGATACCCTAGAGATGGCTGCCATGCAGTTGCGTCTATGAGGGGAAAGGGGAGTCGAAATCCCCAAGAGTCTCGTAAAGTGTGCTTCAATGATTCTGATATTTTCTTCTTCTGTATTGCACGTGACACCATTTGAGTCAAGCAATAGGGCGATCGGTTCTATGCTTTGTTTCCTTTTGAGGATGCTGCACATCTCTTTGGTGAGCTTGTCGGCTTTGCCAAACCACCACTCCTTAAAGAATATTTGAAAATTTTTCCCTTGTATTTCTTCCTCATCTCAATAGTGCTCTTATTCTTTGTAGACCCTTTTGGGACTGAGCTTTTCATTTGTTCATTTCCTCTTCGATTCTCCAAAGTCTATGATATAGAGCTTCTCTCTGCCTGCGCCCAACACTCTGGAGCATCTTCCTAGTTTTTATCATAATCTGCCATGACTTATCAACTGCGCATCTCTAGCTCTTGGTTGGGGATGAGTAGGAAGTGAAAGCCTCCTTCCACACTTTGATGATTTCTTAATGGACGGAGGGAAGAGAGAAGGAGGTTGGGCAGGCATAGTAGGAAGGAGCCTTAAGGGTTTTGGAGAGAGGTTGGAATGAGATCGGGTAGTGATCAGAGATGGTGAGTTCAATACATTCCGAGAGGGAAGGATGGCCCCATAGATTGATAATGTTCTGAGCAATGTAGCTTCTATCAAGTCTAGCTTTCCTCAAGTCCTCAACCGCTTGGAGATTTGACCAAAAGAAGCCATTTGAGTCTTTGAATTTGATGAGATCCAAGTGCAGTTTGGTTTTGTCCTAGGTTTCTTTCTCTCGACAATCGATGGTCTGACCCTTGCCATTCCATCGGTCAGCAAGGTCCTCCACCATATTGAATTCATTGCAAATTAGCACATTGTGGGGGAGTGAGTCCAAGGAGGCACAGGTGTTCACTCGCTCTAGCTCCCCATTAGGGGCATACATAGAAACGAAAGTAATTAAAAAAGGGGCACCAAAGGAAATGGCAATCCATTTGTGGCCCTCGTCTTCAATGTAGTTCTCAAGTTTTTCTAACGAGAATTGATTTATACCAATTGCCATCCCACCGGACCCCTAGGGGTGCGAAGTCAAGAACCAAACATGAGTCAGGGAGGCATGCCTAAGACGTTTCTGGAGGTCTACTCCATCGATTTTAGTCTCTTGAATACATATAAATTCAGTGTTTAGGATAATGTAACAAAGCCAATGACCAATGACGATCGATCATGAGGGCTTGGAATGCCATATCTTCAGTTTCAAAGACAAACAGCATGTGACTAGCCTGTAAGAACAGACACTTGCTAACAATCAACCCACAAGGGAATCACTCTTTTCAAAGCCACTAGCCCATAGTTTCGAGTGGAGGATCAACACCCTCTGGGGCCTCAAGAGGGATGCAAGATCCCCCCTCCAAAATAGGAACCACTTTCCCAATCACCCCCTGGGTCGGGGCCAGGTTGCTTCTCACAAGGGAGGGGGCCATCGAAGCCAAGACAAGGCCCTCAAGAAAGACTTCCAGGAAGACCACGAGCCACCAAAAGAGAAACCCTCTTTGAGACAATCGAAGCGTCAAAAATTTCTTTTGAAATTCTAGCTTTGATGTCCACAGACTTTCCAAAATCAAGCTTTCATGGCCTAAGGCTCAAATTAAAACTCGATTTCCACCAGCTCTCTCGACTTGCTCCATCATTTTGCCAACTCTATTGACTTCCATCTACAATTCCTTTTCTTCTTGTTTTTCATCAATAGAGTAGTGTCCATGTCACACATATGATGCTTTGCATATGATGCTTTGCTGAGTTCTCACTTTTTCTATTTCTCTCTTTTATTTCTGATATTTAAATTGCATAACATTACAAAGAAAGAGGAGCCACCTTAAAGCTCTCAAACGCCAGTGAGAGAACCGTGTGAAAAGACGAAACTCAATGAAGAGCTCTTGCCTCGAGGAATACCTCACTCGTTTATCAAAAACCCATCAGTGGCAAAAGAGGGAAGGTTGTCAATCCCGGGCCAACAGCACGATGGACAGAGTGAGGGTAGCGTGTCTATCGTGATTCATGTCTATCATGACTGATAGAAGCCGTTCTATCGCCTTTAAGCTGACAATAGCGACTGATAGGAAGTGTCTATTGCCTATAAGCTGACTATCGCACCTCTAGAACTCAACATCGGACAACTTCTGATCTGGGACTATGAGTTGCCTTTCTTTTGCATTATAGCAGCAGACAAAGTGGTCACCATTTGCAGCATCAGCTTCTGTCGTCACCATTTGCAGCAGTAGCTTCCGTCGTCACCTCCATAACTTCCATTCTCAATGTCCGCCATTTTCACAGATTCAGGGCCATTCCTACTTCCATCGTCACCTTCCATCGTAAGCGTGCAAGATTTGATCCATAGTTCCTTGGCTCTACAAAGCAGAAGATATATATTTTTTTAATATAGGAATTTTGGCCTTAGCCTACTCTCCCAGACTTGAATTAATTAAAAGAAAATTAGAAGAGAAGGGGACTAGTGCCCACGGGATCCCTCGAATCCCACATAGCGGGGGTAGCTTTTACAGAGTATAGATGGCCTTACAAAGAAGGTTAATCATCCTCTCGTCACCCTCATGCACGGTCCACATGGGTTTAAGCTTGTTATTGATCAAAAGGAGCACTTGATGATTCCTCAAGGGGGGGGGGATTTCTTATAGTTAGCGATCCTTTTGCCTTTGACGAATAGCAATTTCTCAATTGACCACTCTTTGGGGGAGTCACCAAAGTTACAAGCACATCTTTTTCGCCAGATCTTCTGAAGGACCTCCCCTTTGATGGTGTTCCAGAGAGTCGCAGAGCAAGCGATTGCTTCTCGTAGCAGAGCTTGCTTCCAACTGATATGTTTCTACAGTTCAATTTTCCTTCCGACAATCTACCAAATCCTATTGGATTTATGAAAAGTAAAAAACGATGTGAAAAACATCTTCGATGGACCCGTAGCAACATTTGCACCAGGGAGGCATCCCACAAATTTTGCTAGCCTTAAGGTTGGTCCAGATTCCACAATGAAATTTTTGACTTCTATGAGGGGATGCCATATAGCCATGAACTTCATGTTTCACCGAAGTTGCGTCCATGATAGGCACCACTTCTTGTTGATGTTAACTTGATAATCACTGGTTTCTTTGATGTTTGGGATTTTTGATAGGTAATTACCATTGTGCCATCTAAGACCAAGCGAGCTCGGTGTGTCATGCCCCAAGAGAGGGTGAACTTTAGAGTGATCCCAAGTGAGACATCTGCTTTGCAAAGTGTTCCATTCTTCATAGGTAATGTTGGTGCTAGGGTCAATATCCTCAAAGTTGATCCAATGGTTGGTGCCTTCCTTCTAGAGATGTTTCCATTTTTTGAAGCCTTGGCTCCATAGCCTCCTGGCGTTTGGATTGTTCCAAGATTTTATGATTCGGATGCCATGGATCGTGAACCAGATAGAGTCATTTTGTCTGATACTAGCCGCCCACTTCTATTCTTCACTTATTCTTGTGAAGCTTTTGACTTTATTCCAACTCTTCCATAGGCAGACACAAGATTCGAGCCTTTCGAGAAGATTAGGATCGGGGAAAGCAAAAGGGTCAAAATGTCAAGATTCTTCCAAATTGGGAATCCCATGAGAGCCAACTTATTCTTGTTTCTAAAGATCAACTTGGCCCATGAGGTCTCCTTGTTTCACCATGCCTTAATCATACATTTTGCTGCAAGTTTGATAGCCATGCACCCAATGTCTAGAATGCCAAAGCCCCCACTATCTCTTTGGCTAGTGTAGATGGACCACTTGATTTTAGGCACCTCCCTCCTATTTGTTGGAGCAAGTCTATGACAAGCCTAAGCATTGGCTTGAGTCCCACAAATTCATAGAAGAAGCCTCAAAATGAAGACTATGTAAAGTTCACTTGTGAACTACCTCTTGTAACTTTTGAGGAGTTTACTTAATGTAAAAGTGAAAGAATCTTAAGTGGTTGAGTCCACTTGATCAAAAAGGGAAAGAGGAGCCATGAATTTGTGATTTGTGGTAGGTGGAGAATCAAATCAATCATTGATTGATTGGAGAGTGATGGAGGGAAGTTAGCCTCCTAAACTCAACTATAAATAGATGGCAGTTTTAGTCGTGGTTAGAGAGACCTATATGAAGACCTCCAAGAGCTGAGCTTTATGCCATATCAAGGTGTGATTCCAAGGCACACATATGTATCAGTAAGTCCATTGTATTGTACAAGAAATATACTTTCATTTTCATGATCATTTGAGTTCATATTTCCATTTTCTTGTGAAGTGTACTACTCACTGCCATATCTCTCAGTTTTCTCAGTCAGATTGCAGAGATGTTCTCTGAGCTTGGTGCATCACTTTCAGTGATTTAACTTGGTAAAGTTAGCTCTATACGTCTACTATATGCTCACAAAGGTTCATGTCATTTGGATGTTGCAATCATCGGTTATGTTCAGGTGAAGTCAAAAGTGTCTGTTCATTTTCACTTCTCTATCAGGTACCCGATTTTTGCACTTCCCTTGTTAGAGCCATTTCTGAGTCGTTATGTATCCAAATTAAATGATTTAAAGCTTGTTAGATTTTGCGTACCGTCTAGTATAACCATACAAAGTTGCATAATCATCAGATTCCTACATTTTGAGTTATGTTCATTTGTGTGATCACTAGTCTCAAACTGTAGCAGCCCGTGAAAATCGGGATGATGTCATCACTTGTTAAAACTAATTCTCAGTGTGTGGTTTATCATTTTTTATGCGTTTACTCTTGAAAGTTAGCTCTTTAAGTTAAATAGACTTACCCAAGAGGAATTAAGCTAATTGATGCTGTGCTCAGAGAATTATGCAAAACACTAGACATGTGTATGAACCAAATTAGCAAGTTTTTCACCTTTGAGCTAACTCCAACTTATGTGCTTTGATCTATCGTTTTGAGAGTGAACTTCCAAGGTACATAGGGTGTCTAATATATCCATTGGCAAGCTAAAAGGGCCCACCATATACTCCTGGAGTTCATTTGGCTGGTGTAGATCAAGGATTTTGCAACACCTCTTCATCTTCAAGCACATACCTATCCATCTCTTCACAGTGGTATCAGAGCAAGGTTGGCCAACATGGCAGATGGATTTCCTTCATCCATTGACAAATTGGACACAGGTAACTACTTAGCTTGGTCATTAAGAATGGAAGCTTATCTCCAAGGTAGAAGTTTATATGGTTATGTGACTGGAGATGAAGTTATGCCAAGTTTCAGGAACAAGAGTCAACCAACACAAGAAGAGGAAGAAAGATTGAGCACATGGTCTCCAAGGATGCACTTGCAAGGTCTTATCTCCTCAACTCTATCTCCGATTTTTTGTTGCCTCACATTAGAAGTTGTAAGACATCTCAGGAAGTGTGGGATGCACTTGAAGCTTTCTTTTCTTCAAGTACTAAAGCTAGGAAGCATCAACTATCGCTGGATTTCACAACTCTCAAGAAGGCTCCCAAACAAAATGTGATTGATTTTGTCACAAAGCTCAAGGACATAGCAGATCAGTTTGGAAGCATTGGAGAGGTAATAGATGAAGAGAAAATTGTAAGGCAGGTCATCAATGGCTTGAAGGCAGATGACAAGTAAGAAGCATTCACCACAGCTATGGATTTGTACATGGACATGCATGTACCTGATTTCAATACACTCATTGGACAACTACTTACTCAAGAGGAAAAGCTTATAAAAAATGGAGAAAGCTCTAAAGGTAATCAATCTTCAGCTTTATACATTGATAAAATCAAGTCCAAAGATAAGAAAGGAAAGGCAAAGAAAGTGGATGATGAAGCAGGTACATATCAAGCTAACTAGGCAGGTAGAGGAAGACATGGCAGAGGTAGAGGAAGAGGAGGTAGACAAGGCAGGGGGAGATCCCAAGACTCCAACTCATGTTCTATTTGTGGATTAACTAATCATACAACTGAAAATTGCTTTAAGAATTCCAGGAATCAAAGAGGCAGAGGATACAATAGAGGAAGTTATGGCTACTCAAGAGGAAGGTTCAACAATTACCATGGCAATTACAACAACTACAATCATTCAAACTATCAAGGAGGCTACAAAGGAAGGAGAGACTACAATAACTATACAGAAGACTCAAACAAAGAGGATTCATTATTGATTATGAACATGGCTATGCCACAAGGTAAATCTGATGAGCATGTTTTCTACATAGATTCAGGTTGTTCAAATCATGTGGCAGGAAATGTGGCACTCCTATCAGATTTAGAAGATCCAAGGAATAAGCATGGGGTACAAACATGAGATGATACAAAACATCCTGTGGAGAAAATAGGCAATGTCAAAGCACCTGATGGAGACATCAACCTACTCAGTAAGGTACTCTATGTTCCTACCATTACAAAGAATTTGATAAGTGTTGGGCAGATAGTAGAGAAAGGGTTGCAAGTCACGTTCACAAAGGCAGGAGCATTTGTTGAAGATCCCAGTCAAGGATTCAGAAAAATTGCAAAAGGTGAAAAGACAGGTAGATTGTTCACATTTGAATTACAAGACACTAGAAACATTGCTCTCTTCAATTATGGTAGTCAGACACTCACATAATTGGAAGTATGGCACAAAATGTTAGCACATATTGGTGAAAGGTCATTAAAGCAAATTTGCAGGGACCAAGGTGTACTTGGACTCCCTAATTTGTCACAACAACATATGATTTATAAGTGTAGTGCATGTCAATTTGGAAAGTCTCACAGGTTACCATTCATGAAGAAAGGTTATATGCATGGAGATCTCTTGGAGTTGGTTCATACAAATGTATGGGGACCTAGCAAGGAAGCTTCAATATCTCGATCAAGGTATTATGTATCCTTTATTGATGATTGCAGCAGATGGACTATCCTATTCTTTATGAAACACAAAGATGAAGTTTTTTCATGTTTCAAAAGATATTTGGCTCTTGTGGAGAATCAAACAGGTAAATCACTAAAAAGGTTAAGGTCAGATGGAGGGGGAGAATACTTCTCCCATGAGTTTGATTCTTTTCTTCAAGAAAGAGGAATCAAAAGAGAGGTAACTACAAGGTACACCCCTGACCAAAATTGAGTGGAAGAAAGGAGGAATAGGACAATTGTTGAAGCTGCAAGGTCTATGTTAAATGAAAAGCATTTACCTAATTACTTATGGGCTGTGGCTGTATCTACAGCCACTTACTTGATTAATAGGTTGCCTTCAAAATCCCTTGATGGGATGACTCCATATGAGGCTTGGAATGGAAGAAGACCAAGCTTAGATCATTGTAAAATTTTTGGATGTATTGCTTTTGCTCATGTTCCTTCACAAGTTAGAGGCAAGATGGATCCAAAGGCAGAAAGGTGTGTATTTATTGGATATGACAACAATCAAAAGGGCTACAGGTTATACAACCCTACCAACAAAGGATTCTTGGTAAGCATAGATGTAGTTTTTGATGAGAACAATTCATGGTATGAAGATTCATGCAGGAAGGTCAATTTACCATATGATCTTGAAGAAGATTTTCCAAAGCTTGGTAGAGAACAACCAAAGATTGAAGAACAAGAAACCTCAGAGGATGATGAAGAATCTCAGATGGAAAAGATCAAAGCATGGAAGTCTAAAGTTAAAGCAAAATTGCAAGAACTTGGACATGAGGCAGAATCATCACATCATGGCCTAAGAAGATCTATGAGGGAAAAGTAAAAACCAGAAAGGTATGGGTTTGACACCTCATTAGTAACTAGACATTTTATTTACATAGCACATGACATAAACCAAGAGGAGCCATCATCATTTGAAGAGGGCAAAGCAAAAACAGAATGGAAGCATGCAATGAAGGAAGAGATTGAAGCACTTGAGGAAAACAACACTTGGGATTTGGTGCCCAAGACTTCATCCATGAAGGTAATAGGCTCAAGATGGGTCTATAAACTCAAGAAGAATTCGGATGGTTCCATTAACAGGTATAAGGCAAGGCTTGTAGCAAAAGGCTTTGCACAAACTCACGGAATTGATTATGAGGAGACTTTCTCTTCTATGGCAAAGATGCCTACTATTAGGGTTTTGCTTAGTATTGCCTCTTCCAAGAATCGGAAGATACTTCAACTAGATGTAAAGAATGCATTCTTGAATGGTTGGATAACAGAAGAGGTATATATGGCACAACCACCTGGTTTTGAGAATCAAGTTTATCCTGATTATGTGTGTAAACTTAACAAAGCATTGTATGGTCTCAAGCAAGCTCCAAGAGCTTGGAATTTCAGGCTTGTTTCATTCTTGCAGGACAAAGGCTTTCAACCAAGCAAGGTAGATCCTTCACTCTTTATTAAAAAGAGTAATTCTGAGGTCATCTACTTATGTGTATATGTAGATGATATTATATTGATAGGAAATGATGCAGATGGTATGAAGAAGATCAAAGATCAGATGACAGAAGAGTTCAAGATAAGTGATTTGGGTTCACTTACCTACTTCCTAGGCTTGGAAGTTGTCTACAAAGATCATGGTTTGTTTCTCACTCAAAGAAAGTACATTAACGACATGTTGGCAAAATTCAAGATGCAAGATTGTAAGATTGCAGGTATTCCAATGGAGGTCAATCACAAATTGAGCTCACATGAAGGTGAACTCATAGAGGACATCACATCATATCAAAGTCTAGTGGGTAGTCTCAACTATGCCACATTGACAAGAGTAGATATATGTTACAGTGTGAGTGTTCTAAGGCAATTTATGCACACACCAAGGAAAACACATATGGATGCTGCCAAAAGGATTCTCAAGTATCTCAAAGGAACCATAAATGAAGGAATTTATTATCCTTATGTATCTGATTTAGGTTTGAAGCTATTTTCTGATGCAGATTGGGATGGCTCCAAGGAAGATAGAAGGAGCACTTCAGGTTATCTTACCTTTGCAGGTTCAAAGCTTATTTCATGGTCATCCAAGAAGCAACCCTCAGTTGCTCTCTCTTCTACTGAAGCTGAATACAGAGGTCTTGCCATAGCTACTCAGGAAGCTATGTGGATGAAGACATTATTCAAAGATCTTGGATTGGAGTTTGGAACTCCAACTATTTTTGGTGACAATATGAGTTCTATTCACTTAGCTGCTAATCCTATTTTTCATGCAAGGACTAAGCATATTGAAGTTTATTATCACTATGTACGAGAGAAGGTTCTAAGCAAAGAGATTCAAATATCATATTTGTCCACTCATCAACAATGTGTAGATATTCTAACCAAAGCATTGGATGGTACAAAGCTTTGCAAATTCAAGGCTATGATTGGTTTGCAGGTAATCTTGGAAGATTGAAGACCTCAAGCATACTTGGCTTGAGGGGGAGCTGTTGGAGCAAGTCTATGACAAGCCTAAGTATTGGCTTGAGTCCCACAAAGTCATAGAAGAAGCCTTAAAATGAAGACTATGTAAAGTTCACTTGTGAACTACCTCTTGTAAGTTTTGAAGAGTTTACTTAATGTAAAAGTGAAAGAATCTTAAGTGGTTGAGTCCACTTGATCAAAACGGGAAAGAGGAGCCACGAATTCGTGATTTGTGATAGGTAGAGAATCAAATAAATCATTGATTGATTGGAGAGTGATTGAGGGAAGTTAGCCTCCTGATTTCAAGGCACACATATGTATCAGTAAGTCCATTGTATTGTACAAGAAATATACTGTCATTTTCATGATCATTTGAGTTCATATTTCCATGTTCTTGTGAAGTGTACTACTCACTGCCATATCTCTCAGTTTTCGCAGTCAGATTGCAGAGATGGTTTCTCTGAGCTTGGTGCATCATTTTCAGTGATTTAACTTGGTTACGTTATCTCTACACGTCTACTATATGCTCACAAATTTGCATGTCATTTGGATGTTGCAATCGTCAGTTATGTTCAGTTGAAGTTAACAGTGTCTGTTCATTTTCACTTCTCTGTCAAGTACCCGATTTTTTCACTCACCTTGTCGGAGCCATTTCTCAGTGGTTACTTATCCAAATTCAATGATTTACCACTTGGTGGATTCAACTTATGGTCTAGTATAACCATAAAATTTTTCATAATCATTGGATTCCTACAGTTTGAGGTATGTTCATTTTTGTGCTCACTGGTGTCAAACTATAGCAGCCCGTGAAAATCGGGATGATGGCATCACTTGTTAAACCTCATTCTCAGTGTGTGGTTTATTATTTTTGATGCGATTACTCTTGAAAGTTAGCTCTTTAAGTTAACTAGACTTCCCTAAGAGGAATTAAGCTAATTGCTGCTGTGCTCAGAGAATTATGCAAAACACTCGACAGGTGTATGAACCAAATTAGCAAGTTTTTCACCTCTGAGCTAACTCCAACTTATCTATTTTGATCTATCTTTTTGAGAGTGATCTTCCAAGGTACATAGGGTGTCTAATACATCCATTGGCAAGCTAAAAGGGCCCACCATATACTCCTGGAGTTCATTTGGCTGGTGTAGATCAACGATTTTGCAACACCTCTTCATCTTCAAGCACATACCTATCCATCTCTTCACACTATTGTGGTCGCTCATCCAAAGGAAGTTTCTGCAAATACTGTCTAATTTGGACAGATCTTGCTCTTTCGGTCTCCAACAAGAAAGGAAGTAGATGGTACCTTTGGAGCCTTCTACATTATTGATAAGCTTGGCCTCTTGAGTAAGGAGTTGTGTTATGAGTGTGTTGAAATCTTGTACATGCATATCCATGTATAGATCCATAGCTATGGTGAGTGCTTCCCACTTGTTATCTGCCTTTAAGCCATTGATGACATGCCTTACAATTTTCTCTTCTTCTATCACCTCTACAAAGCTTCCCAACGGATATGCTATGTCCTTGAGCTTTGTGACAAAATCAGTCACATTTTGTTTGGGAGCTTTCTTCAGAGTTGTAAAGTCCAGCCATAGTTTATGCTTCCTGGCCTTTGTACTTGAAGAGAGGAAGGCTTCAAGTGCCCTCCACACTTCCTAAGATGTTTTACAACATCTAATGTGAGACAACAAAAAATATGAGATAGATTTGAGTAGATAAGACATTGCAAGTGCATCCTTGGAGCACTATGTGCTCAATCTTTCTTGCTCTTCTTGTGTAGGTTGGCCTTGATTCGTGAAACTTGGCATAGCTTTATCTCCAGCTATATAACCATATAGATTCTTGCCTTGAAGATAAGATTCCATCTTTAAAGACCACATTGAGTAGTTACCTCTATCCATTTTTTCAATTGGTGAAGGAAAGCCATCTGCCATTTTATCCAACCTTGTTGTGATACCACTATGAGGAGAAGGATTTGTACTTGATGAAGATATAGTATTGTTGCAGAAACTTGGCGCTACACTAGCCAAATGAACTCAAGGGATATGTAGTGGGCTCCTTAGCTTGCCAAAGGATGTATTCGACACCCTATCTACCTTGGAAGATCACTCTCAAAAAGTTGAATCAAAACAAACTAGTTTGAACAGTAGTCAACATGAAGAAACTTTCTATTTTGGTCATGAATGCTTTAGTATTTCAGTCAGTTTTCATTCTTTGATTACAATTGATGAGAGAACTTTTAGAGGAATCTAATTATGAATCAATGCAACCTATTGGGAGTTATTTCATAAAAAATGAATAAGGATACTAAGAGAAATAAGTTTAGCAAATCAGGTAGGTGATCCTGACTTTTTAGAAGGTAGAAGATGCAGAGATATAGGTGACTTCAAATGAATATATCTCACGATTCTGAACTCCAAATGCAATGAAATTTTAGGAGTGTATAGTAGACTTAGAGAGCTAACTTTAATATGCTCAATCAGTGAGTATGATGCACCATGCTAAGGGAAACCATCTCTTCAATCTGATTGAAAAACGGAGAAGTATGGCAACGAAAAGTACACTCACGTAGGCATGAAGATATGGTTACAAATGAACATGAGAATAAGCGTATATTGAATGTAAAGTACAATGGACTTACTGGTACATGTGTGTGCCTTGAGATAACACTCTGATATGGCATGAAAATCAGCTAATGGTGTTGCAAGCCCCGCAACTAAACCTTGTGTATATATAGTGATGATGGGAGCCAAGATTTTAATTTGAATCTTGCTCACCTAGAACAATTCTCCTACCTTTTAAGAGGTAATGTAAAATGGTTGACAAGCAATGGATTTCGCAGTTTCGGATGATGTTACACTATTTTTATATAATAAACATAAAGAGTGTTCTTCATTCGTAAACATAAACTACGTCCAAGACATTCTAATTGATCTCGCCGTGAAAGAATCTCACCAATAGCTCGAGAAACGACCATGAGTTAACCACCCATATAGCATTTAGGAATGGAACTATTGTTTGATCTAACCAAGGACAACTCCCTTTCTCCAGGAAGTGGTAGAGAAACCTTTTACATGTTCATCTTTCACTACTCTTTATCAAGTAAGATGGGTCTAAAGGACTTCTCATAACTAAGTGGAAGCTTCTAGAAGCTCTAAAAAAATTGGCGCCAATCATTTGCCCTATGCACTGTCAAGACTTATGCACTAGGCCGATTCCATTGCTTGGTTAATACTCTTAAAGAAATTAATGTTATCTTCACTTGAACAATATTTTCCTTCCGTTCAAGAACATCTTGTTCCTCAATAATATGTTTGAAATAACGAGCTATATAAAAAGAACTCCCTCGAGCCCATGGTCCAACATAAGAGCATGGTTGTCATTTCCCTTTGAAATTAACATATTTAAATATAAATAGAGGTAAACTTCTTTTTTAGAAAAAAGACACATTCCCATGTGGCAACCTTCTCTGGTTCATATTTCCATGTAGCTAGGAACTCCTCATACAATTGGTTTCTAGTATGTTTATCCTGAGCATGTTTCTCTGGTTCAAGGGGAGCATAGTTGGTTGAAAGATGTGGAACAATTCTATCATGTGAAACCAACGTACTAAAATCAATCGATGTTTTGTTAACTCGACTTACATAAAGAATAGGATGAACTCAGCAATCTACTGGGACTTCAGCTGCATATGACATTAATCCGACTTTTTTAATTATCTTGAAAGATGACAAAAACTAGGATATTTCTAAGGGCAAGGTACACATTTAAGGATCTCTTTTTTTTTTGAGACTTGGAGATATAATTTTCTAGAGATAAAGACGACACTTCCATTAGCTTAGGGTTTTCAACATTCATAGTCAATCTTGGGTTTTCTTTAAGTTTCCATCTGCAAAATTCAACTTGAAATTTGTATCTTGCTAGAAATCATGAGCTGCTCTAACTCGTTTGTGATGAGGACTAGGTGCCACAATGGGCTTTAGGTTAAAATGCATACATCAACATACATTATGAGGCACAAGAGTAGGGTGTTTACTCACTTTTCAAAATTTCAAAGCTATGGTAGAAAAGCAAACAGAGAACTATACTTATACATTAAGGTATGATGGAGGAGGTGAAAAAAATATCAAATGACTTCAGTATTTTTTTGAGAAATTATGAACCTGAAGGCAACTTCATGAAGGTACACACCATAAGAGAATGGAATTTCTGAATGCAAGAATAAGCATATAGCAAAAATAGCAAGATCCTTAATGTCTGCAAAAGATATGCCTCATTGGCATTGAAAAAAGGTATGCACATTGCTGTATGCATCATGAATAGAACTCTGACTATTGTTGAACAACGAGTTACACCTGAAGAAAAGTTTATAGGTGGAAATCAAAACTTATCACAATATGAAATTATACATTGTATTCCAGACTTATAGGATATAAAAGTATTCGGTTGTATTGCACATGTACATGGTCCGATGAGTTTAGGACAAAACTTGATCCATATGTTACGTTTTCATGTGAAAACTCCAACTTGACATTGTTTAAAATCATGAGCTACTTGAACTCTTTTGTGTTGAAGACAACTTGCATAAGGGGCTATAGACTGAAATGCATACATCAGCATAAAGGGTCTAGAGAAAAGGGGTTGCATAGAATACCATTTATACATTTTCTTTCCGAAATATAGTATTTAACTTCATTGGAATACACTAATTTCCTTGTTGAAAACCAAGTTTGAACCTTAACAGTCTTGGACGTGTGATATGGATGCCATGTGGAGCAATGAGAAGCAAGGAATTAGCCATGAGAGCTCATGCTTGAATTTTTAATTCCAATTTTTCTTCATCACAAAAAAATCCCATCTATAATACTTAGTTGTGATAAATCCTATAATCTTGGAAAAATAATTCCGTACTTGAAGGGAATCTTCCTCTAGCCTATATGAACACATATTTAACTTCAAACTAGAAGAATCTTGCATATGTGTGTGTTCTCTTAGAGTTTGGGAAGCAAGCTAGTAAGCCCCTAAACTAAGAAAGCTCTTTTCTTGCTTTATTAAGTGTTTTTAGTAGAGTTTGTGTAGCCATGTTTAAAACACAAAATTCTTAAGTGTTTGTTCTAAATTGATCTACTTGTTGAGTCGAGTTTGCTAGCCATATCATACTCATTTGCTTATCTGTAGTTCAGGTTCTTTTTCGCAGATTTCCCTCTGCAGCCCATGAGAGTTGAGAGACTAATGCCTCAGACCCTGAAAACCAAACGTGAGAATCTTCTTCTGTCAATGTATATGCGTGTACCCGCTATAAGCCGCAACTTCGGCATGCAATGTTAAAGCTGCGGAAGTTAGTCTACAAAGCTTCTACTTCTCTTTGCGAAAGTACATGAGAACATGACATTTTAACTGCGCCAAAAGGTTCCCCACACCGAGGAAAATCCCAAGATTCTTTCCATAAGCATATTCTGTCGCCAACTCAACGAGGCCCAATAGTGTCTCATAGAATTGCAAGGATTTCGTTTATGGAAAACTTCCAGTGGAACTAATATACATACAGATTCCTATACACGTGTGTATATATATATATATATATATATATATATATATATATATATATATATATATATATATATATATGTGTGTGTGTGTGTGTGTATGTGTATTACTTCCTTTGAAAGTTTGAAAATATTTGCAATGCTGTCTCAGAGTTCTTGGGACTTCCTTGACTTGGGGGAGAAGCTTTTGGGATGGTCAAAATGGTCTGTGTGTGTACATTTGGGTACGGTTGCGCATGTGTTTGTTTATTATTATTATTCTTTTTTATGAGCATCAAATTGAAGAAGGGAAAACATGAAAAGCCTTTAATGGAGGGGAGACGCACCCTTGGCAAGGTGGTCACATTAAGTACATTCTAAGATCACAACAATCTCTTCTAGAGTACAAAGACAATTGCGTATCTCTCCAAGCTTATGAATATATCCTGTAGTACAGTCAGAAAGAATTCGAACGTTCCTTTTACCAAAGAAAGCAATCCTCTTAAGTTTCTAATGCGATTCAGCAAACCCATTCCAGAGACTTTATAAAGGAATGTACATAGCTCGGCATTCTCCTGAAGACCTCTTTATAAGAGAAAGGAGTAGGATGCACATTATGCATGTGTGCGTCCACTCTTAATTGAAGGAAAATGGAGGAAATGTCACTGGTTTCTTGTATCTGGTTATCTATTGAACATAATAAATTACCAATATTGTGTCTGACTGTTTTAGTAAGAGTGCAGAAGCTTTCTCTCCTATGTTTTAGCACCCATGAGAGATAATACTAATGTTAGAAATACTAGCATGATTAACAAACCACATAGAGTCGTCAAGGAGGAAATGTTTCGAATGCGTTGAGGGGTGTAACCTTTAATGTGACTTTTGTGTTACATTATAAAAAAGACAGTAACAAACTTTATGAATTTTCTACCAGCACCATAAAATGAAATTTAACTTGGTCCTATCATAAGATTAATCAACATCCACTTTCAGAAAGTAGCTATCTATGTTAATTTCATTTTCGTTTCAAGAACTCGCAACAAGGAAATGATTTCATCAAAGACATTCTCCCTTTGACAAATCCTATTGCATATTTATAGGACAATAGCGAAGGTTGTATAATATCTAGACAAACGTCTGTAAACTTACCTCACAGAACAGTATTCCCATTTTCTACTATCTAAATAAAAGAAAACATTAAGGGGTTTCAATGCTCTATAACAAGTTGGCATACAGGAAAGGTATGTAGATCAACCTCATAGGGTGGACTATGGTGGTTAACCTATTCCTTCTTTCTTGTACTACTTACTTTCTTGTTGAAGACCTAAGGACCAAGAGGTTATCGAATTGGAAAAAATTTGTAGAAACTTTTTGTGACTAGGGACCTTAACATAAGCGGTGTGCCCAAAATTAAATGGACTACCTGCATAAGCCAAAATGATCAAGGTGGTTTGGGCATTCTAGAAATTGATGGAATGGTCAATAAGTTGGCAACCAAAAGGTTAATTAAAGCATGGAGCAATAGGGAAGCCTATTGGGCAAAGTCCATTTTTAGAAACAAGAGCACTCTTAGGCTTGTGGACCTTCTAGGGTGTAAGGGACTTGATCTTCTCACTCTTTTGTTCTCCCCCTATCAGTTGACTCGCAAACGTTCGAGCTTAGTTTGGTCCCTCTGGAAGACTTGGAACAAGGTTAAAGAATTTCTTAACATGAATGAAGATTGGAAGTGGGCAGCCGATATTAGAAAAATCCAGCTCCCTATCAAAGGGATCAAAGGTGTTGAGTCTAGGAACCTCAAAAAAGCTAGGAGACTTTGGAACAAAGGCTTTTGTTTGTGGAAATACCTCTAGAATCAAGAAACATGCTCATGGATTAGATTTGAGGACATTAAATCGTCTAGGAGAGTGGACTATGAAGAGTGGTGCCTATTGTGTATCTCAATCAATGCTTTGGAAACCTCAAGGACTCACCTCCTTATTGGGCATGACTCCCCCCACCTTCAAGGTCTTAGATGGCACAATGTAAACAATCTTGACGAAATTCCGAGATTCAAGAAGAATGTGGACTTTCATGTCACACTTAATAGGAAGTGGTGTCTCGATTGGTTGTGTTCTAGGTGGGATTTTAAGCTCTAGTCCCTTTGGCATCCCCACATCGAAGTTAAGAAATGAGTTCTTATGTCGCAATTCCTCCACAAGGGAACTCCAACCAATGTAAAAGCTAACAAAATTTGAGGAGCGCCTCCATGGTGTAAACAATGCCTTCATGGCAGTGAGGACTTCGGACACTTCTTCATTTCATGCCTTAAGTCAATATTATTCTGGCAAGGCTTTGAGAGAATCATGTTGCTACAACGACAAATCAACTCAAAGCAAGCATTGTTGGGTGAAGTGATTCGTTGTTCCTTGACATTTTGGAATGCTATACGAGGTGAGACCCTCTAGAAGATATGGAAAGAGAGCTCTGTCGTCAACTTTGGTAGCCCTCCTAAAGATTGTTGGATCCAAAAATCTCTTTTTCTTTTAGGCAAAAGAATTTCCAATTGTAAGAAACCCCATCATTTAGGCTTCATAGAGTGTTTCTCCTCGAGAGCAACAAGATTAAAAGCAAGTGAGCCCCCCATGAGGGGGACGAAAGGGTTATCAACCTTCTTTGTAATGTTTCTAGCAAGGTATAAGCTGCCCCATGGGATTTGGGTAGTCCGATGGGTGCTAGAACAATTCACTTGTATAGTTGTATATTCTATTAACTAAAATTTGGAGAATAGGCTATTGCCGAAAGTTCTTTTGGAAAAAAAATCAACCTCATTATTTTCTAATAAAAAATAAGGTTTAAGGGCATGCTTATAAGATACTGATCAGGTATTTAATAACTTAGAGGTTTTGGACTCGCTGTCATTGAAGATTAATCTACATTCAAGTACCTACTCTTTTCTCATTGCATATTTGTTATTGCAAATAATTAAATGTATCTTTGGGAATTATTCTTGCCACTTTATCGCTCATATGTGTATCCGGATTCCTTTAGACGCTCATATGTGTACACGGATTCCTGCCACTTTATCCCTTCCTTGCTCCGGATGACGTTACGTTTGTAAAGAGCTTCTCCTTTTTTCTTCGTGTTCAGGCTTTCAACCCAATTTACAACTGGCTAAAATTTCCTAGGCTACTTTACAAGCTCTTCACAACCTGATTCTACTGTGTATGTCGCTAGGTCCCTATTTTGTGATCCAAACTCCCTCTTTGAGACCTATGTGTGTTCTCTTATTCTCTTCTTTTTTAGATGTATTGTCTGCATGCTATTGGTTTGTGTAGAGGGGTATTGATTCTCCTCATTCGGATAACGCGTCTGCTTGAGAGGATTCCCTTTTGTCGGCATCATCTTCCCCAATAAAGCTACCTTTGACATCATTACCGTGACAACTGTTCCTCGACAACCTCAAAGCTTTTGTTTTTTAATCACCATTCCCACTTCGCTATAATTTACGGTTGAGATTTAATGCCTATTTCGTGGTCTCGATGGTGCTTCAAGGAAGATCTCCAAATTTGGGTGGTGATTTTTCAGGTGTTTGTGGCGCATTTTTAAAAACTTTGAATCACTTATAAATCCTTCTACTCATCTGGTTGGATCGTCTGTACTTTAATGGTAGATTTCTGCACTCAAACGCTTTCGGATCTCTCCTCCATCATTATCCATAACTCCAAAACTGCTTCAAATCTTAATGTTCTTCAATAAACATGTTGTTAAAAAATTTCCTCTCATGCTTGAGCTTTTGGACTTTATTAATGGTTCGAAAATTGTGCGCTAAAGTGGTAATCCCGAAAGCAGATTTCTCACACTACGCATTTCCTTCGTTTTGCCTTTTTAATAACTTAGAGGTTTTTGACTCGCTCTCATTGAAGATTAATCTACATTCATGCACCTACTCTTCTCTCGTTTCGTATTTATTATTGCAAATAACTAAATGTATCTTTACGAATTATTTGCATATTTACTCTTTTAGACGCACATATGTGCATCCGGATTCTTGCCATTAGATGTACTTTGTTTCCTTTCTCCGGATGATGTTACGTTTGTAAAGAGCTTCTCCTTTTTTTCTTCGTGTGCAGGCTTTCAACCCAATTCACAACGGGCTCAAATTTCCTAGGCTACTTTACGAGCTCTTTACAACCTCGTTCTACTGTAAATGTCAGTTTTCGCTATTTTGTGATTCAAACTCCCTCTTTGAGACATATGTGTGTTCTCTTATGTTCTTCCTTTTTAGACGTATTGTCTGCATGCTATTGATTTGTGTAGAGGGACATTGATTCTCCCCATTCTGTTTGACAGGATTCCCTTTTGTGGGCATCTTCTTCGTCAATAAAGCTGTCTTTGATATCATTACCGTGACATTAGAGCGTCTCTTACAGCTGTTCTTCGACAACTCCAAATGTTTTTTAATCACCATTCCCACTTCGCTATAATTGACGGTTGAGATTTAATGCCTATTTCGTGGTCGCAATGGAGCTTCGAGGAAGATATCCAAATTTGGGTGGTGCTTCTTCAGGTGTTTGTGGCACATTTTTTAAAACTCTGACTTAATTATAAATTCTTCTGCTGATTTGGTAGAATCGTCTGTACTTTAATGGTAGATTTCTGCACTCAAACGCTTTCGGATTTTTCCTCCATCATGATCCATAACTCCAAAAGTGCTTCAAATTTTTATGTTCTTGAATAAACATGTTGTTAAAAAATGCCCTAGACTCTCTTAAGGTGGAGGTCTTATGTTCAACTTTTGAGCTGGACATGTAATGGATTTCGAGATGGACATGTAATGGCTTTGACCACTACTCTTTATCAAATAAGATGGGTCTAAGGGTGTTCCTATAACTTTTAGAAGCTCTAAAAATATCGTCTCCAATTCTTTGCCCTGTGCACTCCATCCCACTCTCAAGACTTGGCCACTAGGCCAATTCCATTCCTTGGTTAATACCCTAAAGGAATTAATGTTATTTTCACTTGAATATATCTGTAGCCAAGCTACATTACAACATTTTCCTTCCCTTGAAGAACATTTTGTTCATCAAAAATATGTTTGAAAAAACAAGCTATATAGAAAGAACTCCCTTGAGTCCATGGTCCAACATAGGAGCATGGTTGTCATTTTCCTTTGAGATTAACGTCTTTGAATATAAGCATGGTTGTCATTTTCCTTCGAAATTATCATCTTTGAATAAAAAAAGAGGGAAACTTGTTTTTTGGGGAAATAACACATTCCCATGTGGCTGATTTCTCAAGTTCATCTTTCCATTTACCTAGGAACTCTTCATACAAATGGTTTCTAGTATGTTTATCTTGAGCATGTAGCACCTTCCCTGCTTCATGGGGAGCATAGTTAGTTGAAGGATGTGGAGCAATTTTATCATGTGAAACCAACGTAACAAAATCAAGCAACTTTTCGTTAAGTCGACTTACAGGAAAACTAGGATGAACTAAAGAATGTGTTGGGAGTTCAGCTTCAAATAACATTGATCTCACTTTTGAATTATCTTGAAAGGGTGACAAAACCTAGGAGGTTTTGTAAGGGCAAGGGCCACATTTAAGGATCTCATATTCTTTTGAGACTCAGAGATATACTTTTCTAGAAACTAAAAAGACACTTCCACTAGCTTAGGGTTTTCATACGTTCATACTCAATCAACTTGAAATTTGTATCTTGTTGGAAATCATGAGCTCATGTAACTTTTTGTGTTATTGTACCTCACTTTCAAAAATTCAAGGCTATGGTGGAAGAACAGATAGAGAGCTAAATTTAGACATTACAATCTGATGGAGAAGGTGAATAAATATCAAATGAAATCACTAATTTTTCCAAGAAACTATGGAATTTGAAGGCGATTCTCATGAAGGTACACACTATGAGAGAATGGAATTTCTAAATGCAAAAATAAACATATTGCAAAAATAGAAACATCTTTGAATGTTGAGAAAGATATGCCTCATTGGCGTTGGAAAACGTTGTGCACACTCTTGTATGCAATATGAATAGAATCATAACTATTGTTGTACATCAAGTTACACCTGTATAAAAATTTACAGGTAGAAATCCAAACTTATCACATATGAAAGTATTCATTTGTATTCCAAACTTATAGCGTATGAAAGTATTTGGTTGTATTGCACATGTACATGTTTCGGTTGATTTGAGTACAAAACTTCATCCATTCGCTAAGTTTTCATGTGAAAACGCCAACTAGACATTCATATCTTGTTTAAAATCATAAGTTACCTGAACTCTTCTGTGTTGAAGACTAACATCATAAGGGGCTATACACTGAAAGGCATACATTAGCATAAAGGGTCTAGAAAAAAGAGGTTGCATAGAATACCATTTATAGATTTTCTTTTCGAAATGTAGCATTTAATCTCAATGGAATGCCTCTACATCTAAATACACTGACTTCCTTGTTGAAAATAAAGAATGAATCTTAGCACTCTGGGACAACTCAAGTGGATGCCATGTGGAGCAATGGCAAGAAATCAGCCATGAGAACTCGTGCTTCAATTTCCAATTCAAATAACTCTTCACAAAAACAAAAGTCCATTTATCACACTTAGGTGTGATGAAGCCTATAATCTACGAAAAATAATTTTTAACTTGAACCTATGTGAATACATATTAAAATTTAAATTAGAAGACTCCTGCATATGTGTGTTGATCTCTTAGCGTTTGTGAAGCAAGCTAGTAGGCCCCTAAAATAAGCAAGCCCTCTTCTTGTTTTCTTAAATACTTTTGAGTAGAAATGTGTAGCCATATCTAACACATAGAATTCTTGGTGTTTATTCTAGATTGCTCGAGGTGTTGAGTAGAGTTTTCTAGTCATATCATACTCATTTCTTGTAATCCTTAATTTGTTAGACTATTCGTGACTTCTAAATTTTCCTAAAGCCTCCTATAAAATCTCTACATATTCTGAGAGTACTAGTTCTAGAACATAGTAGTAATCTATGTCTATATGCCTAGTGAAGGCTATAATTTTTCTATCTTGGAGGCATTAGTTCTTTGATAGGACTAACAATTTTAAGATAAATAACATGCATTAGAAAGATATCTAGGTGTATCTTATTTGTGCAAAAACTTTTGGGTGTAGCCCTCAAGAGCTCAGAGAATCAATTATCTTCGTGAACAATGGTTTTGTGAGTGTGCCTTTGAGGCCACCTATGCTTCAAGGTTGCATAGGGAGATTGGTTCTTCTCCCATCAAGGGTATCAGAGATTTGTGACATATAACATTCAAGGAGCACCAAGAGAAGTTACTCAAGCATCTTGAAAAAAGGGGAGTTGGTAGATCAAGTTCAAAAAGCACACAACAAGAAAAGAAAATTCTACTAGCAAAGAAGGAGAATATCAATCTCATATGTTAGACACATTTGAAGTTTAGAGGTAAAATCTAATGTTATTTCTCATCTCCTTTGCATCAAAGGGATCAAAGAGATTGCATTAGAGTTCACCATGTTAGAATACAACACTCAAATCTAGAATTTAGATAAGAATAATTATCAGCCATGGAAGTCTAGAATTTCTAGTTCTCTCATGGGAAAAGGAATGGAGTCCCATAAGTGGAACATGTGCTAGACCTATATGAGAAGAGAATAAAACTATTGATCAACTAAGGAACTTCATAGAGTGAAACGAGAGAGATAAGAGAGTCATCTTCATATTATCTCAACACATTAGCAATGCGGCATGATAGGGCATATAAAAGCTCTAGATAATTCCATGAAGGTGTGAGAAACCCTACAAAGGATTTAATCCACTCCGACCAAATTGAGGAAGATTCAATTGAAGAATGAAGTTAAGAAGTTGAAGAAAATCCTTATTAGCAGCATAAAATACTACGTTTTGAAAATCAAAGAGGTTAATGATGCATTGGATTCCATACTTTGTCACATATTTGATGATGACCTAGTTGCAGAAACCTTGTATGGACTTAGGGATGATGAGAAGTGGAAGTATTTTACAACATCTATGTGTGTTAGAGACACTCTTCCTAACTTTGAGTAGTTGGTGGCCTTGATGTTCACTGAGGAGATGAATATTAGAGGGAAAAAGACAAAGGGCAATGAAGATGAAGCTTTCTATGCAGGTAAAGGCAGAGGAAGAGGTAGACAAGGGAGATGATCAGATGGTGATTCTTATCAAGACCAAGGAAGAAAATACTCTTCATCAAGAGGGATATGCAAGCTCAAAGGTAGAGGAGGGTTCAACTAGAATAGAGAAATTCAAAGCTCAAAATTTGTTTCATTTGTGGCAAGTATGTCCACTATGCAAGGATTTGCTATAAAAGACAGAATACAAATACCTACAAAGGTCTAGGTAATTATATATCTACTTCAAATGAAAATGAGGGTATTCTAGCTCTTATGTAGATGAGTGACTTCACGACACAAGGGTCAAGCACATTGATAGTGGATGTAGCAACCACATAAGTTGGAACAAGGAATTCTTCTCAAACATGCAGGTGCTATCAACCATAAAAAATGTGGAAACATGTGATGACACTCCTTATGCTATTACACATATAGATGATGTTATTGTGGAAAGTTTTTATAAATCAAAGTGCTTGAAAGATGTCATTCATGTTCCCACAATCACAAAGAACCTAGTTCTTATGGGGCAAATTATTAAGAGAGAATTGCAAGTCAAAATTCAATTAGGAGGAATGCTTTGTAGAAAACTCTAAACAGGATTAAAGATTGATATCCAAAGGGAAGAAGGAGGGGAGAATATCCACTTTGGATGTGAAGGCTAAATTCAAGCACACAACCTACTTCATACTTTGGAACAAGAAGGTAGCAGAATTGGTCCTATGGTAGAAAAGGTATGGACATATCAATGCTCAGAGGTTGAAGGGCATGGAGAGGAAGAGGTTAATGCAGGGTTACCTAACCTTTATGATCACAACCGTAGGAATTTGTGTGAAGCTTTTCAATTGGGAAAACAAAATAGGTTACCATTCAAGAAGAGCAATTATGCAAGATATCATCCACTTCACTTCCTCCATATAGATGTTTGGGGACCAACAAAGGAGAATTCGATTGGATCTCATACTTACTTTGTAACTTTCGTTGATGATTGCACAAGGATGACCTGACTCTATTGTATGAAGCATAAATCAGATTTCTTTTATTATTTCAACAAGTTCAAAGCTATGGTTGAAAGAGAATGTGATAGATACATCAAGTGTTTAAGGTTAGATGAAGGGAGAGAATACTTGTTCCATGATTTCTATGATTTCTTGGAGAGTAATTGTTGATATATTTAGGTAGTGATGTGTGTGAACACTCTAGGACTGCCGGGGCACTTTTTTCCCTCTTTAGAAGGTTTTTTTCCCCCGGCTTGTATATACGCCTATTGCCCTAATGGGCTACTTATCTTTGTACATTCTCTAGTAATACATTCAGTCGTGTGTGTTGTGCTCCAAGCTTCTTCTTCTTCCTTGTGCTGTTCGCGTGCTTCCGCAGACGTCTAACTCCAACAATTCGTATCAGAGCAGGTCGTCGCTTCTTCTAGGGCGCCGTCGACACTCCTCCGTTTGCAGTCTCAGATTCGCACGAAATTTGGTGAGCATACTCAGGGTGTTTCCGAGATCAAAACGACTTCGTTCTGTGGTGCCAAAATCGCGATCTGAGCTCGTTTCGGCCTCCGAACGCACTATCGCAGCGCTTGTGCAGGCTATTTCGTCCTTTTGTGCCAAAGGTATATACCAGTTTCTGTTTGCCAGTTTAAGCGTCTCGAAGTCTGCTACAGGTCTAGCAGAACTCGTCTGGGCAGTTCTATTCAACTTTTTGAGATACAGTCAATTTTGTGCATCAAGGTATTTTAGTCACCGGCCATGGCTGAAAGCAGTGATGTATTCCGTATGTTGGCTGTTGAGGATAAGTTGGATGGTACCAACTACCCATTATGGGCTTATATGATGCGACATGTACTGGTTGCAAAAGGATTGTGGAACATTGTGCAGGGTGTTGAAAGACGTCCTATTACACCTGTAACGACAGGTACTGCAAATACAGGTGTTGGAGCTGATGAAGATGGTGTCGAAGATGATATTCCGCAGATTCCTGTTCGTGCTGCTGTTTCTGTTGCACCTACTGCAGAGCAGATTCGTTGGGATGGCAGAGATGCCCAGGCACATGCATTGATAGCTTTGTCTGTCAAACGTGCCATTATTCCTCACATTCGCTCTTGCAGAACAGCAAAGGATGCTTGGGATACACTTACCACTTTGTACCAGGCTAGGAATGAGGCTCGTGTTGCTTACCTCCGAAAACAGTTGGAGAGTGAGCACATGAATGAAGGTGATTCTATGGACAGTTTTCTTACAAAGATCAAAGACCTCAAGGAACAATTGATTTCTGCTGATGAGGTTATACCAGATAGCTCACTTGTGCAGACCGTTCTGAATGGTCTTCCTGATTCATATCAGAGTTTTGCCTCTACTCTTCGGTTGATGATGAAAGGCAATCCGAATGCCTTGTCATTTGAGGAATTAGTCTCTGTTCTATTGCAGGAAGATCAGTCCAGGCAGAACAGGTCCATTATGCGTGTTGCAGATCAAGCTTTCCTGGCTAGTCAGAAGGGCAAAGGAAAATGGAGCTCTTCTACTAGTAAGCAGAAATCTGCAAATGCTGCACATTCGAAGAACCAAGACAAAGATGAGAAAAAATCAGAAAAGCAGAAATTGTTTTGTAAGTACTGTAAAGGTAATGATCATATCATAAAGAACTGTCCAAAACTGGCTGCTAAAGAGGCAAAGAAGAAAGAGGCTGGAATGGTTGTTGCAGAGGCCTCTACACCTAAAACAGAGTCTGCAAATCTTGTGCAGGAAGAAGAATGGGCGTTTACTACTGTCTGCAGTTTTGACCCATCTTCTCCTGATCAGTGCATGTCTGCAGTAGACTCAGATGTTTGGTACTTTGACAGTGGGGCGACCAAACATATTACCTCGCAGCGCAGTTTCTTCTCTTCACTTGAGCCTGCTCCTACAGGGAATACTGTCACATGCGCCAATAACTCCTCTTATCCTGTTATGGGAGTTGGTAAGATCATTCTGACTACTGCTGATGGTAGTTCTTTCACTTTGTCAGATGCTTTATTTGTGCCAGGGATCAAAAAGAATCTGTTATCAGTTTCTGCATTAGCCAAGATTGGCTTGGTTGTGAAATTTGTTGATGACAGGTGTACAGTCCATGATCTCTCAAATGGCGATGTGATTATTGCTTCTGGCATTTTATGTCGTGGGCTGTATAAGCTCATAGACTATGAAAGATCTGTGAATGATTCGGCATGTGCAGTTCATGATTCTCAGGCTATGTCAGATGCAAAGCTTTGGCATGCACGCTTTGGTCATCTGAATTTCGCTAGTTTGTTACGCCTGCAGAAATCTGAAATGGTGTCCTCTTTGCCCAAACTTGAGGCACCTGGAAAACATGTTTGTGAAGGCTGTATTTTGGGCAAAATGCAGCGTTCTTCCTTTCCAAAAGATGGTTCAGTTCGGGCTACGCAGAAATTGCAACTTGTACATAGTGATGTCTGTGGTCCTATGCAGACACCCTCTTTTGGAAATTACCTTTACTTCGTGACTTTCATTGATGATTTTTCCAGGCATGCATGGGTATATCCACTCAAAGCAAAGTCCGAAGTGTTCATGTGCTTCAAACAGTTTTTGGTTTTAGCTGAAAATCTGTCAGCATGTAAAATGGGCACCCTCCGTTCTGATCGAGGGGGGGAATATATGTCTTCAGATTTTAATGCATTTCTGGCTGAACGTGGGATAAAACACCAGTGTACAGTGCCGTATACACCTCAACAGAATGGAGTTGCTGAACGAAAGAACAGGTCACTCATGGAGATGGCGAGGTGCATGGTCAAAAGTCAGGCTTTACCACATAGTTTCTGGCTTGAGGCTGTCATGTGTGCAGCATATGTACTGAACAGGTGTCCCACTAAAGCGTTGCAGTCTATCACTCCATATGAGGCTTGGCATGACCGCAAGCCATCTGTTGCTCATCTGCGTGTTTTTGGTTGTTTGGCATATGCATTAGTGCCTGAACAACATCGCAGAAAATTGGATGATAAGGCAGTAAAATGTATTTTTGTTGGGTACAGTTCTGAAAGTAAAGGCTATCGTCTGTATCATCCACAGACTAAACGCATTCTGGTTAGCCGTGATGTTGTCTTTGTGGAAGATGCTATTCAGCCATTGCTTTCATGTACTAAGGAGACATCTGTTAGCTCCAAAGACATGTATGATACTTTGATGCCTCTTTTTACAGGTGGACAGGCTAACGCTGGTCCTAATGAGGCAACTTCTCAGCCTTTGCAGGTTTCATATGATGATGCAGATCATTCCATTTCTGATGCAGATTTACATGATGCACTTGTTGATGAGAGAGCTGATATTGAACAGGCAAAAACTATGCCAAAATGGCTGGTGCAGACTTTGCGTGACAGCAAATTAGATGCACCTTTGTCATATCGTACTCGTTCAGGCTCTCATAGTACCTCCTTTGCATCAGATTGCTATGCTATGGCTGCATCTAGTCTCTGTGATGAGAATGAACCTGTTTCTTTTGATGAAGCACAAAATTCAGAAAATTGGATGGCTGCTATGCAATCTGAATATGATGCTATAATGAAGAATGGTACATGGTCTTTATGTGACTTGCCTCCTGGCAAGAAGGCCATTGGCACTAAGTGGGTATACAAGCTGAAGCGTAAACCTGATGGTACAGTTGACAGGTATAAGGCTAGGCTTGTTGCAAAGGGTTATGCGCGGGAAAGAGGCATTGATTTTGATGAGACCTTTGCACCTACATGCCGTATGACTACTGTTCGGAGCATTTGTGCACTTGCAGCCCATCATGGTTGGAATGTACATCACTTGGACATTAAAACAGCATTTCTGAATGGTGACTTGCATGAAGAAGTGTATGTTTTTCAGCCCCGTGGCTTTGTGCAAAAAGGGCATGAAAACCAGGTGTGCAGGTTAAAGAAGGCGTTATATGGTTTAAAGCAAGCACCACGTGCTTGGTATGAGAAAATACATGCCTATCTAATTGCACATGGTTTTGAGAACAGTCCAACTGAAAGCACCTTATATGTTAAGCGTGCTAATGATGTGCTTCTGATCATTGTTGTCTATGTAGACGACATGCTGCTCACTGGTCCTCTTGAGAAGCATATTGCTGATTTTAAGGCTGATTTGCATGCCTCATTTGAGATGTCTGATTTGGGGCATTTGCATCACTATTTGGGCATTCAGTTTATGCACGTTGATGGTGGAATGGCTTTGTGTCAAACGAAATATATTGACACATTATTGCAGCGTTTTGGCCTTGAAGACTGTAAGCCTATTGCCACTCCTATGGAGACAGGTTTACGATTGAGTCTTCATGATGCTGGAGATGCATTTGATGCTGTTCTCTATCAGCAGGCTGTTGGATGCTTGATTTACTTATGCATTACTCGGCCAGATATTCAGTTTGCTGTCTCACAGATGAGCAGGTTCATGCATTGCCCAGGAGTCACGCATTGGAAAGCGGTTAAGCGCATCTTTCGCTACTTGAGTGGTACTCGGCTACTTGGGTTGTTTTATCCCAAGGGGGGATCACTACCGCCAGATTTGCATGCTTTTTCTGACTCAGATTGGGCTGGTTGCTATGACACTCGTGTGTCCACCAGTGGTTTTTGCTTCATGCTTGGTAGCTCATGTATATCTTGGTTGAGCAAGAAGCAGCCTACTGTGGCCACTTCCAGTTGTGAGGCTGAGTATAGGGCAGCTTTCACAGCGACTGTTGAGTGTGTGTGGCTCAGACGCCTTATGGCTGATTTGGGTGTTGGCCAGTCTTCTGCCACCACCATCTTCACTGACAGTCAGAGCGCATTGGCAGTTGCGAGGAACCCTGTGTTCCATGCTCGCACTAAGCACATTGAGGTGCATTATCACTATGTCAGGGAGAGGTTCTCTGCTGGGGAGATCAGCTTGGCATATGTGCCCACGCAGGAGAACATTGCAGACCTTTTCACGAAGGCTCTGCCTAGGGAGAAGTTTGAAGCTTTCCGCAAAGCTTTGGGCTTACTTCCTTTTGTGGAGTGATTTCCACATAGCTTGGCACTTCCTTATACATGAGTGCCAGCTCCTTGTTCACCGCATCACTCCCAGGGGGGATTTGTTGATATATTTAGGTAGTGATGTGTGTGAACACTCTAGGACTGCCGGGGCACTTTTTTCCCTCTTTAGGAGGTTTTTTTCCCCCGGCTTGTATATACGCCTATTGCCCTAATGGGCTACTTATCTTTGTACATTCTCTAGTAATACATTCAGTCGTGTGTGTTGTGCTCCAAGCTTCTTCTTCTTCCTTGTGCTGTTCGCGTGCTTCCGCAGACGTCTAACTCCAACAGTAATGGCATCAAAACACAAATCACATGCAGGTATGCACCACAAAAAAATGGTGTGGCATAGAGGAAGAATAGGTACATTGTAGAATGTGGTGGGGCAATGATGAAGGAGATGGATATGCTGCATTGCTATTGGGATAATGCAACAACCACTATTATAAACATCATGAACATAGCTCCCACATCATGTATACATGCAACCACACTTTACAAAGCTTGGTATAATAGGAAGCTAGATGTTTCACACTTCAGAGTCTCTTTGCACATGTTATGTACTGATTCCAAATGAATTAAGGACAAAGCTTGCTGATAGATAAAAAAAGGTGTGTCCTCATAGGGTATGTAGGTGAGCAAAACGGTAATAGGTGTTATAACCCCACAAGGAGGTAATGAAAAGTTTCAAGCGATGTTAGATTTCATGAAATTTTACCTGGTTCTTAGTCACCAAAGGAGTCGAGTTTTCGACCACCATGGGATAAAGGTACTCCTACATCAAGTCAATTGGGTGATGCAAGGATTAAACGTAAAGACAAAACCACAAAAATATAAGAAGATGAAGACCTATGGATTGAGCTCAATGTAGACCATTATGGGAAGAAGGGGAAGAGCTCAAAGACCAACAATAAATATCCAAATCAATGGAATGGTGAAATAAGAAATTCTAATAGGGTAAGATATCCAGTTGAAAGACTTACCTATAATTCATTTATGGCTAAACATTATGCTTACATGAGCAAGGTTGTTGAAGAACCAACATGCTTTGAAGAAGAAAACACATGCCAGAAATGGAAAGAAGATATGCAAGAGGAGATCAAGGCCTTGGAGGACAATCGAACTTGGCCTCTTGTGCCAAGGAAGAAAGATATGAAGGTAATTGGAAACAAGTGGGGTTATAAGGTAAAGAAAAATTCAAATGGTAGTATTACTAGGTATAATGCTAGAATTGTAGTCAAAGGATTTGCTCAACATATGAAATAGAACTATGAGAAGACATTTAGCCTTGTGGAAAAGATGACTACCATCAGAACTATCAATGTCATTGCAACAAGTAAGAATTATGAAGATGTATCAAATGCATTTCTTAATGGGGAGCTAGAAGAATTTGTGTATATTGAACAACCGTTAGGGTTTGAAGACAAAGTCAAGGATGGTGATTCACAAACTTGTGGACTATTTGATCAATTGTGGATATCATCAAAGCAACAAAGATCCATCACTATTCTACAAAAGGAGAGGTGAATTAAATGTCTACGTATGTGTATATGTAGATGACTTAATTATTATAGGTCATCATTTTATTAGGGACATCAAAGTGAAGCTTTGAAAGGAGACTAAGATCTCAAATCTTGGATATCTAAGGTATATTTTAGGTACAGAATTCAAACCATTGAGCAACCCCACGGAACATAAAATTTACTTCAATAGATGGTAATGAAGTACATGATCCACTTTTTTACACACATATAGTAGGTTCATTGAGCTATGCCATCATCACAAGGCTAGACCTACTATACACGTTTGGTGTGTTATATCTCAATTCATGCAGTCACCTAGGGTTCCACATTTAGTTGCAGCCAAAAGGGTGTTCAGATATCTTAAAATAAATGAATGTCTATTCTATCCTTTTGAAGATGAATTATAGTTAAAAGCATATGTAGTTTTTGATTGGGCTAGATCTAAAAAAGATAGGAGAAGTACAAGTCGATATGCAAAGATGCTTGGTAAGAAAGATGGTTCTTGGATGGCAAAGAAGCAACCCACAATTTCCCTATCCTCTATAGTACCTAAATATGGAGCTTTAGCTCAAGTGCCAATATGTGAGCTATGTGAATCAAGAAGCTCATGGTGAATCTTAATTTGTATGCCAATCAATTTACAATCATGTTTGATGATATTATTAATGTGTATCTATCTCCCAATCCTATGTTCCATGCTAGGACCAAACACATACAAGTACATTACCACTACATCAAAGAAAACGTGTTGACTAAGGAGGTTCAAGTGCAACACATAAGTACCAAGGACTAGTGTGTTGACATGTTCACCAAACCATTGGACTAAATTAAGCTCATCAAGTTCAAAAGAGGTATTGGATTGGTGGAGCTAGGATGAAGACATAGAGTTCAAGCTTGATGGGGAGTGTTGGAAATCAAGCTTCAAGCTTAGCACTCTTGGAACCCTCAAATGGATGCCATGTTGAGCAATGCGAAGCAAGAAGTTCGCCACAAGAACACGTGGCTGAATTTTGAATTCAAATGGCTCTTCACAAAAACAGAATTCCATGTATCACATACCACTGAATGGGTGTATCCTTGACTTTTCAGAATTGTGCAAAAGATGATGGTGAGACCTTCAACTAGACATTTCTCTAAATCCACAAAACCCAATGACCTTCAAAGTTTATATACATGATTAAGAAAGTAATATCTTTCTAACGACTATTGAGGAACATGATTTCTAAATCCACAAAACCAAATGACCTTCAAAGTTTATATACATGATTAAGAAAGTAATATCTTTCTAACGACTATTGAGCAAGGAGTTAGCCACAAGATCTTGTGGTTGAATTTTGAATTCAAATGTCTCTTCACAACAATTGAATTCCATGTATCACATAACACTGATTGGGTGTATCCTTGACTTTTCAGAATTGTGCAAAAGATGATGGTTAGACCTTCAACTAGACATTTCTGCAAATCCACAAAACGAAATGAACTTCAAAGTTTATATACATGATTAAGAAAGTAATATCTTTCTAACGACCATTGAGGAACATGATTTGGAGCTATGTAGAGAGAGAACCAAACTCTGCAAGATGATTAAGTGTGAGGAAGAAGGAGGAGAGAATTGATGTGACACCAAGCAATGACAAAGTGTATTTGTATTACATCAAATCATCACCCTCATGGTTTTGAATTCAAATTGTCACTCTCGTGGTGGTCTTCCAGGATTCAAATCTCATGATTTTGAACTCCAATGCATGCGGGATTGTTTTTTGAAGATAATTCGAATCTCTTCCAACATTATAAGAAAAATGGAAGTTTAAGTTATATCAACTTTTTGGTTGATTGATTGAGAATCAATCTCAACTACTTTCAAACTTTTAAAGTTTGGACCTTTTACGTTTCTCTTTTACAAAGGTACCTTGAACCTTACAAAATGAATGATCATAAATGATCACACAATCAATACAAACAAAATTGTGCACATAAGTGCTACTCCCAAAGTACATGTGCAGCACCATCCATATGATGGTTGAAGTGCACAAGAAATTCATTTCAAGCATAGTGAAAGCTTGGTGATCCAACACCACTTGCATTTAATGTTCAAGGGTTTCTAAAAGACTTACTAGCATTAGAGTACATTACAGATGAGGTTAATAACCCTTTCGTCCCGTCATGGGGGGCCTACTTGCTCGTAAGGTTTTTGACTTGCTCTCATTGAAGACCATTACTAACCAATCTACAAACTTAGAGGTTTTTGACTCTCTCATGCAACCAACCTACAAAGTTTCTAAAGCAAGATTTCATTGAAGACCGGTGCAGATTTTGATCTAGAGGGCCATTTATATTTTCTCTAGCTAACTCATATTCGACATTCATGTACCTAGTCTTTTCGCGTTTCATATTTATAATTGCATATAACTCAATGTATCTCTGGGAATTGATTTACAATTAGCTTAATTATTAATGTATGTGTTTGCATATTTACTCTTTCACATGCTCGTATGTGTATCAGGATTCTTGCCACTTTATCGCGTCTATGCACTCAGTTTCCCTTCTCGGGATGATGTTACGTTTGTAAAGAGCTTCTCGTTTTTTTCTTCTTGTGGAGGCTTTTCGCGTGTCTGCATGCTATTGATTTGTGTAGAGGGATATTTATTCTCCTCATTCTGATAAGGGGTCCGTTTGAAAGGATTTTCTTTTGTGGGAATCATCTTCGTCAATGAAGCTATCTTAGTACCATCACCGTTCTTCGACATTTCCAAAGCTTTTTCCATCACCGTTCCCACTCGGCTATAATTTACGGTTGAGATTTAATGCCTATTTTTTTTATCTCGATGGTACTTCAAGGAAGATCTCCTAATTTGGTTGACCTTGAATTACATATAGATCCTTGGATTACTTAGAATTGTGGCACATTTTTGTTGACCTCGAATTAATTATAAATCCTTCTGCTCATCTGGTTGGATCTTCTGAACTTTAATGGTAGGTTTCTGCACTCAAACGCTTTCCGATCTTTCCATCATAATGATCCATAACCTCAAACCTGCTTCAAATCTTGGTGTCCTTCAGTAAACATGTTGCTAAAAAATTTCCTCGCTCTGCTTGAGGTTTTGGACTTCATTAATACTTAGAAACATAACTGAAACCTTCATTTACTTATGCATATACATAATCATACATACATCCATGCGTGCACACAGACACACACACGCGCACATACACACACACACACACACACACATATATATATATATATATATATATATATATATATATATATATATATATATATATACATATATATATATATACATATATATATATACATATATATATATATATATATATATATATATATATATATATATATATATATATATATATATATATGTGTGTGTGTGTGTGTGTGTATGTGCACATATAACATATGTATGTGTATCTTGAGAGAGACAAAGACTTATTTTTCAATTTACTTTAAAACGCTCTTAAAGTCCTCTTTACAATCTTGTGGCGCAATAGACTTACTTGAAATGCAAAAGGAGATGCAAAGGAATATGGCATTGATTATAAGGAAACTTTCAGTCTAGTCCTTGAAATGGCTATTGTTAAAGCACTTGTTGCATTTGCTATAGCAAAAGATGGATTTTGGATCAGATGGATGTGAAGAGTGCTTTCTACATGGCCAGTTAGAGGAATAAATATACATGGAACAACCACATTGATATGAGTATTCAAAGCATCTTGAATATATTTGGAGGATGAATAAGAATTTCTATGGGATTCAATAAGCGCCTCGTGCTTGGCATGAAAGGATTCAAAATTATTTGACTTCCATTGGATTTTCTATGTGTGATGCAAATCACCCGTTACCTACGAGGTTGATGATGGCATCATAATTGTGGCTATTTATGCTGATGACTTGATTGTAGATGGTGATAATGAGGAAAGCACTAAAGAGGTGACATAAATCCTTATGCAAGAATTTGGCATGAAAGATCTTGGTGTGTTGCACTTTTTTTTGGGCATTGAGTTTATACATACATAAAATGTTATATGATTGTTCCTAGGGTGATATGCATTTATTATGATGCAAAGCATGGTATGGATGATTGTATTTAAATTTCTATGCCATTAATTGAGAATTCAAAGTTTGATACTATCTCAGGTGGAGCATTAAAAAGTGCTATTACGTAAAAGAAAATTGTGGGAAGTTTGATACATCTATCAATTACAAGGCCTAATCTAAGCAACACTATTAAACTTGAGAATCATTTTATGCAAGTCACAAGGAATCCACATTTAGATGCTTTGAGGTGAACTTGACATTATGTGAGTGTTAGTTTGGATCATGCATTATTTTATGAAGTTGCTTTAGTATTGCACATTCAAAGATACACAGATGTTAACTAGGTCGGTAGTGTTCCAAATAGAAGATGCACTAATATTTTTCTATTCTTTTATTTTTCTATTATCACAAAATCTTATTTTTCATGCGAGAACAAAGGATATTGAGGTACATTATCTTCATCAGGAAGAAGGAAGTAGAAGGTGATATCGATCTTATTTATGTGAGGACAGATGAGCAAGTGTTGATATTTTCACTAAAGCACTTGGAGCAAAGAAGCTGAAGAAGTTTCAAAAGATGCTTGGAATTTAGGACATGATGTTTCGCTTGAGGGGGAGTACTGAGATATCAAGCTCAACATGTGATGATCAAGGACGACACATACCACTTTTTATTTCTCTAGCATGTATTGTGGTTTTGCCTATATATGTGAGGGATACTAGTGATCTTTAACAAATTTATTTACAAAAAGTGATGGAAAATTTGTTACTTGCCATATCACTCATTTGCAAACATCACAATTTTCTTTATGTACTACTCTATATATATTGTAGTGATTGTATTGTAGTATTAGGTCGCTCTTGTATATTCTCTTATGTAATAGAACAAAGTGGACTATGAAAAATGGTGCCTGTTGTGGAGTAGATTCAATTCTTGGGAGGGCTTAAGGACTTGCCTCGTTATTGGGCATGACTCCCCTCATCGTGAGGGTATAAAATGCGATAATGGCAACAGTCTTGATAAAATACATATATTCAAGAAGAATGTGAACTTCCATGTCAAGCTCAATAGGAGATGGTGTCTGGACTGGTCAAGGTTTAGGTGAGATCTCAAGTTCCAATCCCTTTGGTAGCCCCTCATGACAGTTAAAAAATCGATTTTTGTGGCACATCCTCCATCATGGAATTTGGATCAATTTGAAAGCTAACAAAACTTATGGAGACCCTCCATGGTGTAAACGATGCCTTCATGGCAATGAGGACTTGGGACACCTCTTCTTTTCTTGCCTGAAGTCAATGTTAGTTTGGTGTGCCCTTGGGAGAATCATGTTGTTACAAGAAAAAATCAACCGAAAGCAAGCATTATTGGGTGAAGCGATCGATTGTTCCTCCGCACTATGGAATGCTATAAGAGGTGAGACCCTTTGGAAGATGTGAAAAGAGAGGTGCATGGCCAACTTTGATAGCCCTCATAAAGAATGGTCAATCGGGTATTCCCTTTTCCTCGTAGACAAACCAATTTTTAATTGTAAGAAGCACCCCCCTTTTAGACATCATATAGTGTTTTTACTAGAGAGCAACAAGATTAAAAGCAAGTGGGCCCCCTATGAGTGGGTGAAAGGGTTATCAACCTTCTTTGTAATGTCTTCTAGCAAGTTTTAAAAAACCCTTGTTTTCTGGGATTTGGGGGGTCGCAAGGGTGCTAGGCCCATTCGCTCGTACAATTGTTCTTTCTATTAATTAAAGCTTGGCAGAGTAAGCTATTGCCAAACTTACTTTTGGAAAAAAAATGTAAGACGTGTGAAGAAAATAGTATGTTGATTGGCAATCACTTCAACCAAATTTGGGTGGTTTTCATGCCTTTTTCTCCTCATAGGGGTGATAACATGGCGGCCATCTCCAAAGTGAGAACCAAAAGAATTCCACAAAATATGAATCCTATCCTTGAATCTCCTGTTTTGAATAATGGGATTCTTGAAGTTATTGATTTGCTTGGCAGAAATCCTAGAGTTGGATGGCCTCACGAATGAGTTTTCTAAGACCTTCAACCACTTGATGACTATTCTATCATGTCTAGTGTGGCAAGAGTCTATGTCTTTCGATGCATTGCCTGATTATCTCAATGAAGGCATTATGAAGCTTATTCACAAAAGAGATAGAAAAAATAGAATTGAAAATTGGCATCCAAATACAATGTTACGAATTGGTTACAAGATCCTTCCTAAGTTTATTTCTAATCACATTACTTGTCAATTACAACAGGATCAATGAGGATCAAAAGGGGTTCATCAGGTCATCCTCGAGGTTATCATTGATGTTTGTGAAGGCTTTGTTTTTGCTTAAGAATCCGTTGAAGGTGTCCTCTTCCTTAAGATTGACTTCCACAAAGCTTATGACAAAGTCTAAGTGAGACTTCATTGTCCAATCTCTGAAAGACCTTGACTCTGGCTAGAAATTTATTAAGATGATCTAATTGCTCAGAAACGCCTCAATTGAGATAAACATCAATGGCTAGATTTCTCAAGTTATTTGATTAAAACATTCTATCAGGCAAGTATGCCTCTTGGCTCCTCTTCTCTTTGCAATTCTTGTTGGTGGTCTCACATGCTTAACTAAACATCTCAAATGCTTAGGTCTTATTCAAGCCCTCTCTCTTCCCATCAATCCACACTAGATGATCATGTGATGCTTTGCAAATGACACAAATAGTTTTGTTCATAAGGATTCATCAAGCATTGATACCTTTTAGTGTTGCCTAAATACATTTTGTGAGGCATCAAGCTTGAAAGTAATATTGGGCATCCACAAATTTCCATTGAGCATAGCTGTTAGTTAATCTCTAGGGGATAGGTCTTCTACCTCTTAGGTATTCCAATGGGATTCAATGTTTCAATGGATCAGCGGTGGAATTGGGCTCTTTCTAAGCTCATTAACAAGTTGGTGTACTAGAAAGGTATGCAAATCAACCTCGCAGGGGGATTCATGGTCGTTAATGTTGATATATATAGGTAATGATATGTGTGAACACACTAGGACCGCCGGGGCACTTTTTTCCCTCTTTAGGAGGTTTTTTTTCCCCGGCTTGTATATACGCCTATTGCCTCAATGGGCTACTTATCTTTGTACATTCTCTAGTAATACATTCAGTATTGTGTGTTTGTGCTCCAAGCTTCTTCTTCTTCTTCCTTGTGTTGTTCGCGTGCTTCTACAAAAATCTAACTCCAACAATTGGTATTAGAGCAGGTGATCGCTTCATCTAGGGCGCCGTCGACACTCCTCCGTTTGCAGTCTCAAAATCGCATGAAATTTGGTGAGCATACTCATCATGTTTTCGAGATCAAAACTGCTTCGCTCTGTGGTGCCGAAATCGCGATCTAAGCTCGTTTCGGCCTCCGAATACACTATTGCAGCACTTGTGCAAGCTATTTTGTCTTTTTGTGCCAAAGGTATATACCAGTTTCTATTTGCCAATATAAGCGTGTTGAAGTCTGCTACAGGTCTAGCAGAATTCGTTGGGGCAGTTCTCTTCAGCTTTTTTAGATACAGTCAATTTTCTGCATCAAGGTATTTTAGTCACCAGCCATGGCTGAAAGCAGTGATGTATTCCATATGTTGGTTGTTGAGAAAGAGTTGGATGGTACCAACTACCCATTATGGGCTTATATGATGCGACATGTATTGGTTGCAAAAGGATTGTGGAATATTGTGCAGGGTGTTGAAAGACATTTTGTTACACCTCTGACTATAGGTACTGCAAATAGAGGTGCTGGAGCTTATGAACACGGTGTCGAAAGATGATATTCCGTAGATTCCTGTTTGTGCTTCTGTTTCTGCTGCACCTACTGCAGAGCAGATTCACTGGGATGGCAGAGATGCCCAGGCACATGCATTGATAGCTTTATGTGTCAAACCCGCCATTATTCCTCACATTCGCTCTTGCAGAATAGCTAAGGATGCTTGGGATACACTAACCACATTGTACCAAGCTAGGAATGAGGCTCCTGTTGCTTACCACCGAAAACAGTTGGAGAGTGAGCACATGAATGAAGGTGATTCTATGGACAGTTTCCTAACAAAGATCAAAGACTTGAAGGAACAATTTATTTCTGCTGATGAGGTTATACCAAATAGCTCACTTGTGCAGACCGTTCTGAATGGTCTTCCTGATTCATATCAGAGTTTTGCTTCTACTCTTCGTTTGATGATGAAAGGCAATCCGAATGCCTTATCATTTGAGGAGTTAGTCTCTGTTCTGTTGCAGGAAGATCAGTCCAGGGAGAACAGGAGTTGTAGATCAAGCTTTCCTAGCTAGTCAGAAGGGCAAAGGAAAATAGAGCTCTTCAACTAGTAAGCAGAAATCTGCTAATTCTGCATATTCGAAGAAGGAAGATAAAGATGAGAAGAAATCAGAAAAGCATAAATTGTTTTGTAAGTGCTGTAAAGGGAATGATCATATCATAAAGAACTCTCCAAAACTGGCTGCTAAAGAGGCAAAGAAAAAGGAGGCTCGAATGGTTGTTGCAGAAGCCTCTACACCAAAAATAGAGTCTGCTAATCTTGTGCAGGAAGAAGAATGGGTGTTTACTATTGTTTGCACTTTTGACTCATCTTCTCATGAGTAGTGCATGTCTATAGTAGACTCAGATGTTTGGTACTTTGATAGTGGGGTGACCAAACATATTACCTCGCAGCGTAGTTTCTTCTCTTCACTCGAGCCTGCCCCTACACGAAATATTTTCACATGCGCCAACAACTCCTCTTATCCTGTTATGGGAGTTGGTAAGATCATTCTGAATACTCCTGATGGTAGTTCTTTTACCTTGTCAGATGCTCTATTTATGCCAGGGATCAAGAAGAATCTGTTATCAGTTTCTGCATTAGCCAAGATTGGCTTGGTTGTGAAATTTGTTGATGACAGATGTACAGTTTATGATATGTCAAATGGCTATGTTATTATTGCTTCTGGAATTCTATGTCGTGGGCTGTATAAGCTCATAGACTATGAAAGATCTGTGAATGATTTGGCATGTGCAGTACATGATTCTGAGGCTATGTCAGATGCAAAGCTTTGGCATATACGCTTTGGTCATCTAAATTTTTGGTAGTTTGCTACGCCTGCAGAAATCTGAAATGGTGTCCTCGTTGCCCAAACTTGAGCCACCTGGAAAACATGTTTGTGAAGGCTGTATTTTGGGCAAAATGCAGCGTTCATCCTTTCCAAAAGATGGTTCAGTTCGGGCTACTCAGAAATTGCAACTTGTACATAGTGATGTCTGTGGTCCTATGTAGACACCTTCTTTTGGGAATTATCTTTACTTCCTGACTTTCATCAATGATTTTTTCAGGCATGCATGGGTATATCCATTGAAGGCAAAGTCCAAATTGTTCATGTGCTTTAAACAATTTTTGGTTTTGGCTGAAAATCCGTCAGCATGTAAAATGGGCACCCACCGTTCTAATCGAGGGGGGGAATATATGTCTTCTAATTTTAATGCATTTCTTGCTGAACATGGGATAAAACACCAGTGTACAGTGCTGTAGACACCTCAATAGAATGGAGTTGTTGAACAAAAGAATAGGTCACTCATGGAGATGGCGAGGTGCATGGTCAAGAGTTAGGCTTTACCACATAGTTTCTGGCTTGAGGTTGTCATGTGTGCAGCATATGTAGTGAGCAGGTGCCCCACTAAAGCGCTGCAGTCTATCACTCCATATGAGGCTTGGCATGACCGAAAGCCATGTGTTGCTCATCTGCATGTTTTTGGTTGTTAGGCATATGCATTAGTGCTTGAACAATATCGCAAAAAATTGGATGATAAGGTAGTAAAATGTATTTTTGTTGGGTATAGTTCTGAAAGTAAAGGCTATCGTCTGTATCATCCATAGACTAAACACATTCTGGTTAGCCGTGATGTTGTCTGTGTGGAAGATGCTATTCAACCATTGCTTTCATGTACGAAGGAGACATCTGTTAGCTCCAAAGACATGCATGATACTTTGATGCCTCTTTTTAGAGGTGGACAGTCTAGTGTTGGTCCTAATGAGGCAACTTCTCAGCCTGTGCAGGTTTCATATGATGATGCAGATCATTCCATTTCTGATGCAGAGTTACATGATGCACTTGTTGATAAGAGAGCTGATATTGAGGAGGCAAAAACTATGCCAAAATGGCTGGTGCAGACTTTGCGTGATAGCAAATTAGATGCACCTTTGTCATATCGTACTCATTGAGGCTCTCATAGTGCCTCCTTTGCATCAGATTGCTATGCTATGGCTGTGTCTATTCTCTGTGATGAGAATGAGCCAGTTTCTTTTGATGAAGCACAAAATTTAGAAAATTGGATGGCTTCTATGCAATCTGAATATGATGCTATAATGAAGAATGGTACATGGTCTTTATGTGACTTGCCTCCTTGCAAGAAGGCCATTGGCACTAAGTGGGTATACAAGCTGAAGCATAAACCTGATGGTATAGTTGACAGGTATAAGGCTAGGCTTGTTGCAAAGGGTTATGTGTAGGAAAGAGGCATTGATTTTGATGAGACCTTTGCACCTACATGCCGTATGACTACTTTTCAGAGCATTTGTGCACTTGCAGCCCATCATGGTTGGAATGTACATCAGTTGGACATTAAAACAACATTTCTGAATGGTGACTTGCATGAAGAAGTGTATGCTTTTCAGCCCCATGGCTTTGTGCAGAAAGGGAATGAAAACCAGGTGTGCAGGTTAAAGAAGGCATTATATGGTTTAAAGCAAGCACCACATGCTTGGTATGAGAAGATACATGCCTATCTGGTTGCACATGGTTTTGAGAACAGTCCAACTAAAAGCACCTTATATGTTAAGCATGCTAATGATGTGCTTCTGATCATTGTTATCTATGTTGAGGACATGCTGCTCACTGGTCCTATTGAGAAGCATATTGCTGATTTTAAGGCTGATTTGCATGCCTCATTTGAGATGTTTGATTTGGAGCATTTGCATCACTATTTGGGCATTCAATTTATGCAAGTTGATGGTGGAATGTCTTTGTGTCAAACAAAATATATTGTTACATTATTACACCGTTTCGGCCTTGAAGACTGTAAGCCTATTGCCACTCCTATGGAGACAGGTTTACGATGAGTCTTCATGATGCTGGAGATGCATTTCATGCTGTTCTCTATCAGCAGGCTGTTGGATGCTTGATTTACTTGTGCATTACTCGGCCAGATATTCAGTTTGATGTCTCACAAATGAGCAGGTTTATGCTACTTGAGTGGAACTCAGCTACTTGGGTTGTTTTATCCCAAGGGGGGATCACTACCGCCAGATTTGCATGCTTTTTCTGACTCTGATTGGGTTGGTTGCTATGACACTCGTGTGTCCACTAGTGGCTTTTGCTTCATGCTTGGTAGCTCATGTATATCTTGGTTGAGCAAGAAGCAGCCTACTGTGGCCACTTCCAATTGTGAGGCTGAGTATAGGGCAGTTTCACAGTGACAGTTGAGTATGTGTGGCTCATACGCCTTATGGCTGATTTGGGTGTTGGTGAGACTTTTGCCACCACCATGTTCACTGACAATCAGAGTGCATTGGCAATTGTGAGGAACCCTGTGTTCCATGCTCGCACTAAGCACATTGAGGTACATTATCACTATGTCACGGAGAGGTTCTTTGCTGGGGAGATCATCTTGGCATATGTGCCCACACAGGAGAACATTGTAGACCTTTTCACGAAGGCTCTACCTAGGGAGAAGTTTAAAGCTTTCCACATAGCTTGGAACTTCCTTATACATGAGTGCCAGCTCCTTGTTCACCGCATCTCTCTAGGGGGGATTTGTTGATATATTTAGGTAGTGATGTGTGTGAACACACTCGACAGAACCTTGTTGTGGGGTCTGTCGGATATAATTCTGTAGTAGGTCATGAGCAAGGGTGTGTTCTGAAATGCGAATTCCTCTTGAAAGATCAGCTTCAAGCTTCTCCCAATCGATGGGTTGAGGTTCGTCTGGTGTCGGGATTCTGTAATGTGTGGAGTACACTAGTTGTTCACAGGCAAATAATTGTAGTAGATGTGTAGGCCTTCTTATGAACACCTCTGAGTGATACTCCCAAATACCGGTAGTGAACATTTCTTCAAAGATCATCTTATAGCATGCCGGTAAGTATTTGATTCGACAGTGCCAGGCATAACACACCCGAAGCGATGGTGTTGTACTCATGTCATAAGCTAAATCCTGATTGCCATGCTCGAAACCCGGGGTGTTCACATGTGGTGCCTTGATACGACGAAAGACTTTGAATACCATCTGCATCATGTCAAATATTTTGACAGTCATATGGGCTACTACATCGTCCATTCATCGTAAGCGAGGGAGTCAGTCGTGAATCGTAGCCATCATATAGCCTATTGTGGGTGGTCTTGTGGGTGGCCTGAAATATGGGTAATTGAGCAGATCCTAGCATTGCTTGTTGTTCTGTAATTTAATGGCAAATGCCTTCAAGGAGCGGGGACGTGGCATGGGACCCCAACATGGGTTGTACTTCAAGTGGGGTGGTGCCTTGGCCCATGTGCTCATCATCTCGGGATATTCCTGTCATAAATCCTGGCGCCAAGTTTGTTGATATATTTCTCCTCTCTACGCATCCGTCGGCAATTCTTCAGGCTCAAACTGAGTTGTGTGGGAGGGATTCTTGCCTTTTTCCTTTTCGATGGCTAGCTCATATTTTGCCATTAACATAAAGTATGGCTTGTATTGCAGCTCATGCCCAGATATATATCTGCGAGGGGCCAAGTGAGCAAAATACGAGGATTGTAAAATTCGTTCTTCTATCATGGCCATTGCGTGTAACTGAGCTTCCACATGTGTGGAGTGGGTTCAACCAAGTTCTTCAATCATCTTCATCCATGGGGGAGTAGGAAGTTCAAAAGTTTTCTCGCCTTCGGTCATGATGCATCCGCCTTGGAAGGGTTGTGGTTTGTATGCTTCTTCAAAAGTGTCCTTCACCGGGATAGTCACTGTTTCTTCATCCGTTGGTAGTTCGGGTGGGGAGTTTGGCCTGGGGGGTGCTTCGTAAGCTGCTATCTGTGTTTGGAGAGTTACTACCTAGGCCCTTAGAGCATTGAGTTCCTAGATGATTTTAGGAGACAGGTCCGTAGGAACTTGTAGTCCTTGTTGTACAGGTGATCTTAATTGGAGCACTTTTTGGTCTTCTTGGAGCTTCTGGTATGCCTCATTCATGTTGTCTTACTCGTCTAGTAGTCCGACATGATCTTCTAATAACATCTTCATAGATTCTGAAGGAACAGCTTTGAAATGACTGAGACTTAAGGGTTGGTCCGGTTGATCTAAAGCAGCTTCCAAGTTTTCTCTGTTCTATTCCTATAGACGTTGGTTCTCTTCTCTAGCTGCTGCCAAGTGGCGTCTGAGAAGTCCCATGTTTCTTGTAAGCATTGCATTGCGAATAGTCTGAGCCCGCAACAAGCTGTCAATATCAATGATGGCCTCTTTCGTCTTTTGTTCACTTTCGAGTTCAAGTTTGTTATAGGCCTCACGTAGCTCTTGGTAGCGGGTGTTAAGCGATGCATTCTGTATTGATAATGAATTGAGCTACGATTGTAAATCGTTCGTTGTGTGCTGCAGCGTCTGGTAACTAGTTCCAAGAGATGCAAACTCTTCTCGCACTTGGGTCATGCATGTAAACATCTCACGAAATGAACTGTCGATGGTGGGTGATAAAATTAATGGTGTAGTGAATGTAGATGTTGTGTGTCTGGGTGTCGATGCAAGGGGAAAGGGAAATGGGGATGGGAACATGGATGCAATGGTGATTGTGGAAAAAAGTGATGTGCCTAAATATGGTGGTGCAATGGGAGATGTGCGGTGGTGCACTGGGAGGTGATATATCCATGTCACTAGATGTGGTGTCGAGTGTCGTGACTGTGAATAGTGGAGTGATAGTTGGTGCATGTGTGGGTGTAAATACAGGATTTACAAAGGTGACAGAGTAATTTACAGATGGGGTCTCTTGTACTGCTTGGTGTAGAGGGGAAAGAGGAAAGACCGTTGGTCGAGGAGGTGAGACTGGGGAGAAAGTCAATGGAGGTGGAGATGGAAATAGGGGTCTTGGAGGTGTGGGGAAGGAAGGGAAGGATGGATGGAGAAATTAAATGGATAGAAGGGTTGAAATCCTAGGAGGTAAGCTAGATTGTCTGGATGCAGAAGGGGTGGGAGGAATGGAGGCGACAAAGGCTTATGCTATTGCACTATCGAAGGATGTGGATGGTCTAGGAGAGGCAGGGTGTATAGGAGAGACTGGATGGGTGGGGGGTGAAAGAGGAGCGATGGGTACTTCAGTAACAATGGTGGTATGTACAGTAGAGGTATGGGGTGGGGAGTCGATAATGATTGTTTCTTCTACCGCAGAGCGTTCTGGAATAAGACGTGCTTCCCTGGCGTGTTCTGAAGATTGGCCATCTATTCGTACATGACTGTATTGACCTGGTTTGGATAATAAACGAACTTGACGAGGGTCAAACTACGGGAGTGGTTTTCTCTCCAAATATCTTAATGCTCCATTTGTGCCTACTCACTTAACTAGTTCTCGGAAGCCTTTGATGTATGCTTCTTCGAAGCCTCCTGTGACGAGTTCCTGTTCTATAAGCGCTTGGCTTTCTTCCTCAGATAGCATTTTACGTGCCCAAACTTTTTCCATGGTGCGATATAACTTCTTGATTGCCAAGGTGTAGGCAGCTGCTTCAAATGTTTCATCTTCATACGTGCTAGTGTCACCCTGGGTATCGATGTGTTGTTCTTGTTAATCCGTCTGTGCATTCTCTTGAGATTCCTGGCCTCCTTGACTAGATTCATCATCTCCATCATCATCATCTATTTCTGTCCTTTCTTCTTCTGAGCTTGATACTACTTGTCCTTGTTGATGATCAGGCGGAGTAGTAGGGTAACTTGGTCATTCATATTCCTGAGATAAAAACTCGCATTCTAAAAATTGAATTCATTTGAGAAAGCATCTGGCATTTCAAAATCAAATGTTGTATCCGTTGGTTCTGCTTCTAGGTTGGTTATTAGAAAAGAAAACGCTTCCGCACCAATAGTGGTGGGAATTTCTACTGTAGTGGTGGTAGGTTCCTAAACTGATATTGCCTGAGAGGTAACTGCATTGGTAGTGCCTTCTGTAATGACAGGTTGTGACAGGCATATGCGAATGGGTTGTATCACTACAGGGGGTTCTATAGGAGATTGATCTGGAGAGGGCTAGGGTGAAGGGGATTCTGGGACTTGTAGGCATGCGATAGTTCCCTGCATGCACTTTCCTGTGCGTCCCTTGCTAGATTTTCTGGCTTTTTTGGCCTTCCCTTTAAATTCTTTCAGTTCTTCACTTGTCATCGCACACTCTATTGGCAAGTCGTATGCCAAACACATATAAACAATGCGCATGAGAGCGCAACATCCATGCATCACTTTCTTTCTCTACCATCTCTGTTGTGCTAGGTCCAACTGATCAATGATTGAGCTTGCCAGATCTACTGCTTGAGGCCCAATGCACACTAAATATAGTCCAAACCAAATGCGGTTGTGGGGCATGGTGAATCGATCCTGAGTTGGGAATGCAAAATGTTGCATACATATTCTTAGTGGCTTAGAGAGCTCAGGTGTGATTGCCAAAATATCTTCCCATTTAGTAACATCACCATGCTTCATAGGCTCTGGAATCAGCCTTTCTTGCTATATCGGAGTGTGTGTTCCATGTATCTTGATTCCAGCTCTAATCAAATCTTTAGAAAGATAAAACTTTTTAAACGGTGGGTCATTTACTAAGGATGGCAAAATGAATGTGCATGGCAAATCCTTATTCTCAGATGTTGTAAATGTGGTTACCAAGTAGTAGAATATGTAGAAATCTGGTTTAGGCAACGGATCACTCAAGTATTCTATGAAGCCTGCTCTCACCCAAACATGCTTTAAGTCTTCTATATTCTGGAGTGCTTCAAAATCTCTGGAGAAGAACTCATACTTTCCCCACTTACTCTTGTCAAACGTCAAATCGACATAAAAAATGAAGTCTGCATCTGCCAAGGACCCTACTAAACCTTGAAACCAATGGGAATTCCGATGGACCTTTTCCATGTATCCGCTAGGAGGGTCATTGATTGGCATAGGTCCTGGGAATCCTTGAAATTCTGGCGGCTGTTGAGTAGGATATGATTCAGCGAGTAACTCATCAATATTGGCCATCAGTATACTGGGGCCAGCTTCAGGTGGTCATTCTACCTGCATGATGAATGGTGCGAGTGCGGAGAAGATCTGCTACAAAAGATTAGCATATTAGTATGGAAATTAATCATGATCCCATTAAAGTCAGTCCGCAATCCCTTTCCACTACCGATGTGTAACCCGTGTAGCCGAGTGTTGTGATGTGGTTTATGGAATGATGTTTGCAAAACTAGTGCAGGTCTCTAGACACCTACATGCTTCACATAATGCATACTGATGAGATGTTATCACAAGTGATGTTGGGTTATATTGTGTGGATTTGTACAAGGTTCAGTTGTGAATGAGTTATTACAAGGGTAGTGTTTAGTCGGGATGGGAGTATGTTAGATAAGGGGTTCGAAAAGGTCATTTGGATATGTTTCGGTATCCACTTCCTAAGAGTTCTAAGAAGGTGGAATGTTTCTGCTGAGGGACAAATGATGATATCGGATGTGGTGGTATTAAGGGGTGAAAAGATTTTTGAGTCGTATATATTACATGGCTTGAGGGTTGAGCTGTAATACGCTGTTTGGTTACGGAAATTTATGTGGGTGTGGGTCGATTTATAAGGTACTTCTTGGCGATCCAAATCTGTCTACTATTCGTACTCGTAGAAGAAGGTTGAGGGGACATCAATTGCTGACTCTACTTCTGCCTTGACTTCTTCTTGTCAATGTCTGCTTTGTTGAAATCTGGCAGTGCTTTTTGTCCTTTTGGCACCCATACTTGTTGTGTGCCTCTTGCTTTGTGGTAGTGATACTAGTTTCCTCCTTGTGTCGTTTGATATTGTCGTCGGTATGGGTTCCTCTGTTGTGGTTGACTCCTTTGCGGTTGAGGTTGAGAGGTCCGATGGACACTCTGCTTTGGAAACGAAGGGAGGTCCAACACTTGCAAAACTTGCCGATTAGGAAGTGCTTCGTTTTGTACCAAAAATCTAGGCCAATCCACAATAAGTGTGGAAAGATGGGCACTGTAGGGTGTTTTGCCCATGTGGCTGTTGATGCAATCCACGTGACCGCTGTCGGGAAGATTTACATCTTCTAGTTGATAACCAGAGGAAATAAAAACAACTTAATTGGTGAATTCTAAACCTCTTTTTCACTGTTGAACAATTGTTCTGAATTGAATTAACTATTTTTGAAGTGTTTACAGGTATGGATGATGAAGCAAAATTTATGTTCTTATTAGGGTTTACCCTAATTACTTAATTAATGAGTATTTTATATTTATACATGCTTGATTCATGGGTATTTAACCCTAGGGTTGTCTAAGTTCACATGATTTTATGTCAATTAGGTTCATCTGAAGGGTCTCAAAGGATTTAATGGATTCATGTTAGAGTTTAAGTAAGAGTTAGTGGGTTAATGATAGGGTTCAGAAGGATTTTAATGGGTTATCAATGATTTCCAAAGGGTTTTAATAGGGTTTTGATGGGTTTTAATTAGGTTTCTAAGGTTTTACTATATTTACAGGGTTGAAATAGATATTATTTATCATTATTAATATTTAAATTACATATTTATTATTTAAAAAATTAAATTATGTCATTAATAATTACTTTAATTATTTGTGTGCATTTAAAACTAAGGTTCTAATTAATTAAAAGCTTAACCTAAGCCTAATTTAATGGATTTATTTAATTGAGAAATGTAGGCTAATTAGATTAAAATGAGTAATGAAATGGATAAATAATTAGTGGACTATATGAGTGCTAGGGAAAAGAATGGCTTATATAAGTTGTGTAACTAAAGAGATTTAAGGAGTGGTCTCAATAGAAGATGCACTTAAAGTGAAAAAAGTGGGTTAAGAGAAAGAGTGGAGAGAATTAGTGAAGATGAAAAGAGAGGAGTAGAAATTAAGTGTAATTAAAGTAGAAAAGTTAAACTGGAAAGTGTGGTGAATGTTAATGGGAAAAAGTGAGGATGAGGAAATAAAGTAAAATCAAAGGAATGGTTTACAAATGAGTTGTGTGTGTATATATATGAGTATGCTGTGCTAGTTTCTTCTAATGTTTCTTTGCATACATTCAAAGCAAAGAATCGAAGAGCATCATTGCAGTAACATTGTCGAATACAAGCTATTGAAGTGAAGAAAAGAGAAGCAGCAAGATTGAAGATTCATTTATATCTTATTTCCCGAATTAGTCAATTACCCAAATGTTTAGACATTCATCCTAAAGTTTAGACCTTTCATTTGTAGTAGAACTATTGCTTTGATCCATTAGCTTATCAATTAATTTATTCAAGCAGTTTAGCATCATATTGTTTCATTAGTTTTCTCATTACTTTCCTAGATGTCTTCTAAGTTAGTTCATGAGTCTGAGCATAGTACTATTGAAAATATTGAAAATGTTGAGAATGTTCCGCCAACTCTAAACAGACCAAAAGCCTCTAGCTTACCTGAAAGTTTAGTAGAAGAACCCATTATGGAAGTTTCAATCTCATATCAGGAAGCTATTGCTATGTACGAGGCTGCCCGTCCTTACGGTCCATAGCTATTTAAACTATTTAAAGACCTTAGTTTCAGTCAAAGAAATAGGTAATTTAAAATGTTTTGTCATTAGAACCCTTATTCTCATAAGCCTGAGTTTGCTACAGACACCCCGCGTGTGCCGAACGATTTAGGCGGATGACTTGATCCACCATCCGAGCATCCCTCACGAACCCGACACCGCTGATGCAACCCACGTGACCACCAATTGTCACCATTTGTCCACTGCTAGAAGACTAGGAGAAAATCTATTGACATTTTCTTTTCTGGCCCCTATCCATCGGCAAGCTCTCATGGGTTGACTTTGGAATGAGCATGATTAGCTGAGGAATCTACCCAAAGATCTTCTTGTCCTCCGTCGCAAGCGTTTCATATGGTCTAAGGTTACATACCTCAGGAGGAGTGTTGTTAGGAAAGTCAAGCGGTATCACTCGCTTCTGATCTAAGGTTCCAATCTACAAGGAGCCTTGTCTAAGATTTAGGTCCACTGAGTGATCGTATAGCCAATCTTGGCCAAGGATTAGGGGTTCTATCAAGTCGTCATCATGGCACACTAGTAGCTTTGCTATCATGGTCACTTCGTTTATGAGGATAGGAAGATCCATCTCACTCATGAAAGGGGTTTCCATGCCTCCTAGCCCTATGAGGTATCCCTCAATTGGTCACATTTCTATTCCTGAGTCCTTATAGTGGGACCATCTAATGGCACTAGTCGCAGCTCCTGAGTCAATTAAAACCCTGAGCCCTTGGCAAGGGTTGCCATGCTCTAGCCTAACTGTAAGGAATGGTATCCTATCCACCATACTAGGATGAGTACTTGACTTTATTGGACACATGGCCATGGGGTATCTGGGTGTGATTTCTAGATGGTTATAATGTTCTCTCCTTAGTCCTTGTCTTCTTAACTTCATGCGCTTAATGCGTTCTATAGCTTCTGCCTGAGCTTCAGCACGTATTCTATTTTCTTCCTCCTTATGCTTCTTTACCAACGTGAGTCCTCTAAGCATATCCTCCGTAAGAGGTTCTTGATATAACGTGACTCTATAGCCACTAATGTAATTAGGCATTATGTCTCCTTCTAGGGTGGCTAATTGTACTGCTCCACTTGTCGAGAGTCTGTTAATGATCATAGGTCCATAACCTCGCTTTTCTAACTTCCGTGCATGTTGTTTCAATGTATACACTAGGACTAAATCTCCTTCTTTTAAGCCTTTATTTTTCACATGTGCATCGAAATAGGCTTTCTATCGCTTCTTTGCTGCGTATATTCCTATTGTTGCTTTCAGCCTGGTTTCTCCTAATTGTTCCAAGTCCATTATTCTCGATGATAACTCATGGCCGGTCCACTGATATTCTTATGCAACCTTAAGGGTTGGTATCAGGAAGTCCAAAGGAAGCATAGCATTCTGATCAAAAACCATCTGAAAGGGAGTTGCATTGAGTACGGTCTTGTAGACCACTCGATGTGCCCAAATAGCATGAGGTAACTGTTTGTCCCAATCTTAACGTTTGTGGTTTATGAGTTTCTTGAGTACATTACAAAGGATCTTGTTAGTGTTTTCTGCTTGACCATTGGCCTGAGGATGATATGGTGCAGATTTCTTGTGAATCACCATAAAATCGTGTAACAAATATTCAATGACCTGATTTACAAAGTGAGTTCCTCGATCGCTCACTAACTCTATAGGTAGCCGATATCTTGTAAAGACATTTTCAAACAAGAATTTTGTGGTCGTGTGTGCATCATTCTTTTTTGTGGCCTTGGCCTCTACCCATTTGGTGAGATAATCCATCGCAACAATAATGTATTAACGAGAGGCTTCTAACATGGTCTCTACTAGTTCTACCATCTTCATGCAAAGTTTAGTTCTCTCAATTTTTAAATCTGTTCGTGGATAATTCTTACTCATTTCAGCTATCTAGGGTCCTTCTTTTAATCTAGCCTGATATGCACGAAACATCATGTCTAAATTTTCTTGTTCTAACAAGTGATGGATGTCTCTAAACTGCCTTTGTCGCAATGGTTGGAACCAAGTTAAAGCGGTGTTCTTTAACGTTAGTCCAAAAGCATTATATTGTGTGAACATTTCTTCTACTTGCTCTGCTCGTAGAACTTGCTTGAATTCCGCAACATGATCATAGGGATCTCCTGTCCCATCAAAATACTTTTTCATGGACTTTACTAATTGAGTGGGTCTTAATATCCTAGGGTGCTCACATGGTCTAGGTAGAGGGAAATCATCTCTACCACCTGGTATTCTAGGTTCCCTTTCTCTTTCCACTCTATTGGTGTCCATGGTTGTTCTCTCTCTCCCTAAGGGATGAGTGAAACTTACTTCTGGTCTCTCTTTGTGCTTCTCTCTTTGATTACCATGGGCTAAGGATGTTCGAGCACCTTGATGGCTCGTGTTCACATTTGCTCAAGATGGAGGGAAGACTAAATCACCTCTCCATGTGTAGGTACTTCTCGCATGGTCTGGTACTATAGATACTCATTCTAAAGTCTCATCAAGGTATACAACCTTTTGAGGTGTATCCGGGTCCTTGAACTCATAAATCATGAAGGAGCCTTCCTCACTAGGTTGTTCCATTATGTACCTCCAAAATGCTTCATCTGTCTCTTTGTTTACGAATAATTCTATGCTTTTGTTATCATGAGGGATCCAATCTGGGATTAGTACTCTTGTTAGTACACATTTCCTCTAGGTGTCGTAGGTTCTTCTCCTACTGGTTCTTTCCCTTGGGCTTTAGCTTCCGTCTCTAACTGAATTACACCAAACTCATTCGTATTATTTGGCTGAGTACTTATGATGTACATTGTTCCCTCTTTGTCTATGTAAGCTTCACTTTCAAATTTCACCACTAGACGTTCCAATCCAATGGGTTCATCCGGATTGTGCATTTGCACAACTTGTCTTCACAAACCATCCTCATAGATGCGAGCACCTAAGTGGTTGGTTCGGATAAATTCTAGTTGAGTTCTGTAGGGTCCTTTGGTTTTTTGCAAATATGCAATGTTTAACCCTCCTTCTGGTCTTTTCGTGCTAAAAGCCATTTCCGATTCACTAGTATCTGAACTGAACTGGTAAGGATAACTATTCAACTGTTGTGCCCACGAACATGTAGTAGTTCCTACACTTGCTTTTGATGATCTAAGGCTTCATCGATCTGACTTGCCTATATGCTTGCCCGATCTAAGGTTCATGAATTTACTTCCTAGCTCTTCCGATCGGCAATGGTTCTTTGTTCTTTATTGCTTGGTCCTTTTTAAATCCCTTTGAATTCTTGTCTTATATCCAATCTATACGTCAGGAATCAACTTTTCAGTAGACTTTTGAATTCTGGTTCCGTCAGACTTAAGTTCTTTCCTTTAGGTTTTCCTATGGCACAATTTTACTTTAGTCTTGGACTTGAAAAATTAAGTCTCTTGAACTTGAGGTGTCCCTATCTTCTTTAATCCACAATGCTAAACATTTAGCTCAAGCTAATAATTGACTGAGGGGGTTGAGTATTCTTCCAACCTCAAGTCAGCTCGTTTGGTTGCTCTCATGCCCAAGAAGTTGCACTTCCTAAGCCCTACCTTCTTCACTGCCTTGCCTTGCTTGTCCTTGGTAGCCCTTGCTAGACTTGTAAAAAGTCAATATTAGACCAATTCTCAACTGAAATGTCAAGCACTTTGATAGATACACTTCTTTAAGTCCTTCCTCCTATTCCAAATTTTTAATGCCCCCTGGCTCTTCTACTCCCAACAATGGTTAACCTCAAATTATCATCTCTAAAAAAAAACTTCTTTTTGAAAACAAATATTTGAGGTCACATAGTACTCGTAAAGAGCTTTATAATGAGCTATAAAGCTCAAAAAATGGACTTCAGATGAAAAAGATATGAGCGTTCAGACCCTCGGGGGTAAAAACTGACAGTTAGGTTTTTTCCTCAAATATGAGCTAAGGGGTCTCCTATGAGCTTAGTCACCCAAAAATTTTCTCAAAATAGCCCCAAATTTTCCCAAAAATTGAAACCCTAAAATTTGCATTTGGGGAGGGCAATCATGATGGTCTGGGATAGTCGCGATGGTCTGTGACCGTCGCGATGGCTCAGGAGAACTATTGTGATGGCGTGGTACAATCGCAATGGTCTGATGACACGAGGCATCATGATGGTCTAAAATGTGAGCAATCGCCATGGTCTGAAGTGAGCAATCGTGATGGTCTAATCGGCAACAATCATGATGGTGTCGATCAACGGCCAACGTAACAATCACGATGGCGTGAGCCCATCGCAATGGTCACGGGGTGCAATGGCTTGAGCCAATCATGATGGTTCAAATTTCGAGGCCTCACGATGGCTTACCTGGTATCGTCACGACGGTGTCACTAGTGAACAATCGCGATGGTTTGGCTTGACACGTGGCAACGTCGACGCGATGGCATGAACCAATCGCAATGGCATGGGGTCGACGGGATCGTCATGATGGTTAGTGACCGTCGTGATGGCTCAACCATTGTGATGGTGTGAGACCCTCGCGATGGTCCGGCGGAGCCGTCCTGCTAGCGTCAGCCAATCGTGATGGTGTGACACAATCGTGATGGCGTGAGCCAATCGGGATGGTCCACCAAATCAATGTGAGGAGATGGATAGGTATGTGCTTGAAGAAAAAGAGGTGTTGCAAAATCCTTGATCTACACCAGCCAAATGAACTCCAGGAGTATATGGTGGGCCCTTTTAGCTTGCCAATGGATGTATTAGACACCCTATGTACCTTGGAAGATCACTCTCAAAAAGATAGATCAAAACAGATAAGTTGGAGTTAGCTCAGAGGTGAAAACTTGCTATTCTTGGTTCATACACCTATCTAGTGTTTTACATAATTCTCTGAGCACAGCAGCAATTAGCTCAATTCCTCTTGGTGAAGTCTAGGCAACTTAAAGCGCTAACTTTCAAGAGTTATCTCATCAAAAATAATTAACCACACACTGAGAATGAGTTTTAACAAGTGATGACATCATCCCGATTTTCACGGGCTGCTACAGAAATAGACCAGTGAGCAGAAAAATCAACATAACTCCAAATGTAGGAATCCAATGATTATGAAAATTTGTATGGTTATACTAGACAGTAAGCTGAATCTAACAAGGTCTAAATCACTGAATTTGGATACGTAACCACTGAGAAATGGCTTTGACAAGATGAGTGAAAAAGTCGGGTACCTGACAGAGAAGTGAAGATGAACAGACCCTGTTGACTTCAAATGAACATAACTGAATATTGCAACATCCAAATGACATGAAAATTTGTGAGCATATAGTAGACTTATAGAGCTAACTTTACCAAGTTAAATCACTGAAAATGATGCACCAAGCTCAGAGAAAACATCTCTGCAAGCTGGCTGAGAAAACTGAGAGTAATGGCAGTGAGTGGTACACTTCACAAGATCATGGAAAGATGAAATCAAATAATCATGAAAATGAAAGTATATTGCTTGTACAATACAATAACTTACTTATACATATGTGTGCCTTGTAATCACACCTTGATATGGCATAAAGCTCAGCTCTTGGAGGTCTTCACATAGGTCTCTCTAACCACGACTAAAACTGTCATCTATTTATAGTTGAGTTTGGGAGGCTAACTTCCCTCAATCACTCTCCAATCAATCAATGATTGATTTGATTCTCTACCTACCACAAATCACGAATTCGTGGCTCCTCTTTCCATTCTTGATCAAGTGGACTCAACCACTTAAGATTCTCTTACTTTTACATTAAGTAAACTCTTCAAAAGTTACAAGAGGTAGTTCACAAGTGAACTTTACATAGTCTTTTTTTTAAAGCTTCTTCTAAGACTTTGTGAGACTCAAGCCAATACTTAGGCTTGTCATAGACTTGCTCCAACAGCTCCCCCTCAAGCCAAGTATGCTTGAGGTCTTCAATTTTCCAGGATTACCTGCAAACCTATTATAGCCTTGAATTTGCAAAGCTTTGTACCATCCAATGCTTTGGTTAGAATATCTGCACATTGTTGATGAGTGGACACATATGATATTTGAATCTCTTTGCTTAGAACCTTCTCTCGTACATAGTGATAATGAACTTCAATATGTTTAGTCCTTGCATGAAAAATAGGATTAGCAGCCAAGTGAATAGAACTCATATTGTCACCAAAAATAGTTGGAGTTCCAAACTCCAATCCAAGATCTTTGAATAATGTGTTCATCCACATAGCTTCTTGTGTAGCTATAGCAAGACCTCTATATTCAGCTTCAGTAGAAGAGAGAGCAACTGTGGGTTGCTTCTTGGATGACCATGAAATAAGCTTTGAACCTGCAAAGGTAAGATAACCTGAAGTGCTCCTTCTATCTTCCTTGGAGCCAGCCCAATCTGCATCAGAAAATAGCTTCAAACCTAAATCAGATACATAAGGATAATAAAGTCCTTCATTTATGGTTCCTTTGAGATACTTGAGAATCCTTTTGGCAGCATCCATATGTGGTTTCCTTGGTGTGTGCATAAATTGACTTAGCACACTCACACTGTAACATATATCTACTCTTGTCAATGTGGCATAGTTGAGACTACCCACTAGACTTTGATATGATGTGATGTCCTCTATGAGTTCACCTTCATATGAGCTCAATTTGTGATTGACCTCCATTGGAGTACCTGCAATCTTACAATCTTGCATCTTGAATTTTGCCAACATGTCCTTAATGTACTTCCTTTGAGTGAGAAACAAACCATGATCTTTGTGGACAACTTCCAAACCTAGGAAGTAGGTAAGTGAACCCAAATCACTTATCTTGAACTCTTCTCGCATCTGATCTTTGATCTTCTTCATACCATCTGCATCATTTCCTGTCAATATAATATCATCTACATATACACATAGGTAGATGACCTCGGAATTACTCTTTTTAATAAAGAGTGAAGGATCTGCCTTGCTTGGTTGAAAGCCTTTGTCTTGCAAGAATGAAACAAGCCTGAAATTCCAAGCTCTTGGAGCTTGCTTGAGACCATACAATGCTTTGTTAAGTTTACACACATAATCAGGATAAACTTGATTCTCAAAACCAGGTGGTTGTGCCATATATACCTCTTCTATTATCCAACCATTCAAGAATGCATTCTTTACATCTAGTTGAAGTATCTTCCAATTCTTGGAAGAGGCAAAACTAAGCAAAACCCTAATAGTAGGCATCTTTGCCACAGGAGAGAAAGTCTCCTCATAATCAATTCCCTGAGTTTGTGCAAAGCCTTTTGCCACAAGCCTTGCCTTATACCTCTTAACTGAACCATCAGAATTCTTCTTGAGTTTATAGACCCATCTTGAGCCTATTACCTTCATGGATGAAGTCTTGGGCACCAAATCCCAAGTGTTGTTTTCCTCAAGTGCTTCAATCTCTTCCTTCATTGCATGCTTCCATTCTGTTTTTGCTTTGGCCTCTTCAAATGATGATGGCTCCTCTTGGTTTATGTCCTGTGCTATGTAGATAGAATGTTTAGTTACTAATGAGGTGTCAAACCCATACCTTTCTGGTTTTTTCTTTTCCCTCATAGATCTTCTTAGGCCATGATGTGATGATTCTGCCTCATGTCCAAGATTCTGCAATTTTGCTTTACCTTTAGACTTCCATGCTTTGATCTTTTCCATGTGAGATTCTTCATCATCCTCTGAGGTGTCTTGTTCTTCAATCTTTGATTGTTCTCTACCAAGCTTTGGAAAATCTTCTTCAAGATCATATGGTAAATTGATCTTCCTGCATGAATCTTCATACCATGAATTGTTCTCATCAAAAACTACATCTCTGCTTACCAAGAATCCTTTGTTGGTAGGGTTATATAACCTGTAGCCCTTTTGATTGTTGTCATATCCAATAAATACACACCTTTCTGCCTTTGGATCCATCTTGCCTCTAACCTGTGAAGGAACATGAGCAAAAGCAATACATCCAAAAATTTTACAATGATCTAAGCTTGGTCTTCTTCCATTCCAAGCCTCATATGGAGTCATCCCATCAAGGGATTTTGAAGGCAACCTGTTAACCAAGTAAGTGGCTGTAGATACAGCCTCAGCCCATAAGTAATTAGGTACATGCTTTTCATTTAACATAGACCTTGCAGCTTCAACAATTGTCCTATTCCTCCTTTCTGCCACTCCATTTTGCTCAGGAGTGTACCTTGTAGTTACCTCTCTTTTGATTCCTCTTTCTTGAAGAAAAGAATCAAACTCATGGGAGAAATATTCTCCCCCTCCATCTGACCTTAGCCTTTTTAGTGATTTACCTGTTTGATTCTCCACAAGAGCCAAATATCTTTTGAAACATGAAAAAACTTCATCTTTGTGTTTCATAAAGAATAGGATAGTCCATCTGCTGCAATCATCAATAAAGGAAACATAATACCTTGATCCAGATATTGAAGCTTCCTTGCTAGGTCCCCATACATCTGTATGAACCAACTCCAAGAGATCTCCATGCATATAACCTTTCTTCATGAATGGTAACCTGTGAGAATTTCCAAATTGACATGCACTACACTTATAAATCATATGTTGTTTTGAAAAATTAGGAAGTCCAAGTACACTTTGGTCCCTGCAGATTTGCTTTAATGACCTTTCACCAATATGTGCTAACCTTTTGTGCCATACTTCCAATTCTGTGAGTGTCTGACTACCATAATTAAAGAGAGCAATGTTTCTAGTGTCATGTAATTCAAATGTGAACAATCTACCTGTCTTTTCACCTTTTGCAATTCTTCTGAATCCTTGACTTGGATCTTCAACAAATGCTCCTGCTTTTGTGAACCTGACTTGCAACCCTTTCTCTACTATCTGCCCAACACTTATCAAATTCTTTGTAATGGTAGGGACATAGAGTACCTTACTGAGTAGGTTGATGTTTCCATCAGGTGCTTTGACATTGCCTATTTTCTCCACAGGATGTTTTGTATCATCTCCTGTTTGTACCTCATGCTTATTCCTTGGATCTTCTAAATCTGATAGGAGTGCCACATTTCCTGCCACATGATTTGAACAACCTGAATCTATGTATAAAACATGCTCATCAGATTTACCTTGTGGCATAGCCATGTTCATGATCAATAATGAATCCTCTTTTTTTGAGTCTTCTGTGTAGTTATTGTAGTCTCTCCTTCCTTTGTAGCCTCCTTGATAGTTTGAATGATTGTAGTTGTTGTAGTTGCCATGGTAGTTGTTGAACCTTCCTCTTGAGTAGCCATAACTTCCTCTATTGTATCCTTTGCCTCTTTGATTCCTGGAATTCCTAAAGCAATTTTTCAGTTGTATGATTAGTTAATCCACAAATAGAACATGAGTTGGAGTCTTGGGATCTCCCCCTGCCTTGTCTACCTCCTCTTCCTCTACCTCTGCCATGTCTTCCTCTACCTGCATAGTTAGCTTGATATGTACCTGCTTCATCATCCACTTTCTTTGCCTTTCCTTTGTTATCTTTAGACTTGCTTTTATCGGTGTATAAAGCTGAAGATTGATTACCTTTAGAGCTTTCTCCATTTTTGATAAGCTTTGCCTCTTGAGTAAGTAGTTGTCCAATGAGTGTGTTGAAATCAGGTACATGCATGTCCATGTACAAATCCATAGCTGTGGTGAATGCTTCCCACTTATCATCTACCTTCAAGCCATTGATGACCTGCCTTACAATTTGCTCTTCATCTATTACCTCTCCAATGCTTCCCAACTGATCCGCTATGTCCTTGAGCTTTGTGACAAAATCAGTCACATTTTGTTTGGGAGCCTTCTTGAGAGTTGTGAAATCCAGCCATAGTTGATGCTTCCTAGCTTTGGTACTTGAAGAAAAGAAAGCTTCAAGTGCATCCCACACTTCCTAAGATGTCTTACAACTTCTAATGTGAGGCAACAAAAAATCTGAGATAGAGTTGAGGAGATAAGACCTTGCAAGTGCATCCTTGGAGCACCATGTGCTCAATCTTTCTTGCTCTTCTTGTGTTGATTGACTTTTGTTCCTGAAACTTGGCATAACTTCATCTCCAGCCACATAACCATATAAACTTCTACCTTGGAGATAAGCTTCCATCCTTAATGACCAAGCTGAGTAATTACCTCTATCCAATTTGCCAATTGATGAAGGAAATCCATCTTCCATGTTGTCCAACCTTGCTCTGACACCACTGTGAGGAGATGGATAGGTATGTGCTTGAAGATGAAGAGGTGTTGCAAAATCCTTGATCTACACCAGCCAAATGAACTCCAGGAGTATATGGTGGGCCCTTTTAGCTTGCCAATGGATGTATTAGACACCCTATGTACCTTGGAAGATCACTCTCAAAAAGATAGATCAAAACAGATAAGTTGGAGTTAGCTCAGAGGTGAAAACTTGCTATTCTTGGTTCATACACCTGTCCAGTGTTTTACATAATTCTCTGAGCACAGCAGCAATTAGCTCAATTCCTCTTGGGGAACTCTAGGCAACTTAAAGAGCTAACTTTCAAGAGTAATCTCATCAAAAATAATGAACCACACACTGAGAATGAGTTTTAACAAGTGATGACATCATCCCAATTTTCACGGGCTGCTACAGAAATAGACCAGTGAGCAGAACAATCAACATAACTCAAAATGTAGGAATTCCATGATTATGAAACTTTGTATGGTTATACTAGACAGTAAGCTGAATCCAAGAAGCTTTAAATCACTGAATTTGGATAAGTAACCACTGCGAAATGGCTCTCACAAGATGAGTGAAAAAGTCGGGTACCTGACAGAGAAGTGAAGATGAACAGACCCTGTTGACTTCAAATGAACATAACTGAAGATTGCAACATCCAAATGACATGAAATTTTGTGAGCATACAGTAGACTTATAGGGCTAACTTTACCAAGTTAAATCACTGAAAATGATGATTCAAGCTCAGAGAAAACATCTCTGCAAGATGACTGAGAAAACTGAGAGTAATGCCAGTGAGTGGTACACTTCACAAGAACATGGAAAGATGAAACCAAATAATCATGAAAATGAAATCATATTGCTTGTACAATACAATGACTTACTGATACGTATGTGTGCCTTGTAATCACACCTTGATATGGCATAAAGCTCAGCTCTTGGAGGTCTTCACATAGGTCTCTCTAACCACGACTAAAACTGCCATCTATTTATAGTTGAGTTTGGGAGGCTAACTTCCCTCAATCACTCTCCAATCAATCAATGATTGATTTGATTCTCTACCTACCACAAATCACGAATTCGTGGCTCCTCTTTCCATTCTTGATCAAGTGGACTCAACCACTTAAGATTCTCTTACTTTTACATTAAGTAAACTCTTCAAAAGTTACAAGAGGTAGTTCACAAGTGAACTTTACATAGTCTTTTTTTTAAAGCTTCTTCTAAGACTTTGTGAGACTCAAGCCAATACTTAGGCTTGTCATAGACTTGCTCCAACAATGAATGATTTTCAAAATGCAACCTTGGATTCCTATGTGCGCAAGGATCGGCTCTATGGTGATGAACTTGCTTACCAAAAATGATGAAGTTGGCACACCATCATGATGGTCTGACACACACGACAGATTTCTGAGAGAAAGTGATTTTTTACCTTTTGGAAGCTTTTCTAATGCTCTGGAGCACTGTATCTACAAGAAAGCTCAAAAACACAAAAGCACATACAGGCATAAAATCTCTCTCTCTCTCTCTCTCTCTCTCTCTCTCTCTCTCTCTCTCTCTCTCTCTCTCTCTCTCTCTCTCTCTCTCTCTCTCTCTCTCTGTCCCTCTCTCTCTCTCTCGCATGCACAAATGAGGGGAAATGAGGAGAATGGGTGGATATGGTGAATTTTTTGAATTTTTCGGAGTGGAAGAAGATGATGAGGTGATGAAGGAGGAGTGTAGAGGAGATGAAAAACAGAGAAAACTAATTAAAAGCAACAACAAAAACTGAAATTTTTACCTTCCAATGCCACTTCTTGCTATACTCTTACCATCACACAATCGTCCTAGACTCGTTCCCCGACAAGGGCGCCAAATTTGGTGTTGCTCCAGCACAATGGTGAGAACCACATTAAGAAGCTCCACCTCCTTACTGTCAATCCACGGAAGAGATAGGAGTGATATGAAGATGGTGAATGTGAGATGAAGTGAGAGTGAAGGTGAGAAGCATAGAGATGCACAAACACATACACACACACAATGAAGAGACAAGCAAGACACAATGGAAGCTAGGAAAAATAGACTCTATTACTCAAGATCTCAATTACAAGCTCTAGCTCACTCTAGCTCATACACGTCTACACTAGCTAACCTCAAAAATGAGCTCTCTAGCTCTTTTTATAGATTCTAGACTAGTTTTGACTACTTTCACATCTAGTGACCAGCATAGTTAAAAAATAGGTTCTAGGTGCTATTTGAAAGGGTAAACGGGGTCCAAAAATAACCAAAATTGGTAGGCTCATTCTATCTAAGCTCCTCAAGCTCGAAGACTCCTTGAGTTGCACAAAATGGAGCTACAAATTACAAAAAGGGTTTTTTCTATGTTACATATGGTACAAAAGTGATGAAAATCACGGTTGAAGGTTTTTGAAAAGTATTTTGAAACATATTTCTTTGAGAAATAATCTGACTAGCTCCCTACTACTTTGTTGTGCTCTTTCTTTACATGCTTCCTCGACGTCTATGCCTCTGGCTACTACCAACAAGAGAGGACTATGAAGAATGATGCATATTGTCGAGCATATTCAATGCTTGGGAGTGCTTGAGGACTCGCTTCCTTATTGGGCATGATTCTCCTAACATTGAGGGTCTAAGGTGGCACAATAGCAACAATCTTGAGAATATTCAAAGATTCAAGAATTCAAGAAGAGTGTGGACTTTCATATCACACTTAATAGGAAGTGGCGTGTGAATTGGTCACGTTTTAGGTGGGTTTTTAAGTTCCAATCCCTTTGGCATCCCCTCATCAAGATTAAAGAAACGTAGTTCTTATGTGGAAAATCCTCCTTTAAGGAATTTCGACCAACATAAAAGCTAAGAAAATTTTCAGAGACCCTCCATGGTGTAAACCGTGCCTTCATGGAAATGAGGACTCGGGATACCTCTTCTTTTCATGCCTCATTTCAATCTCGATCTAGTGGGCCCTTGGGAGAATCTTATTGCTGAAGTGACAAATCAACTCGAAGCAAGCATTACTAGGTCAAGTGATTGACTGTCCCTAAGCATTATGGAATGTTATAAGAGGCGAGGCTCTTTGAAATATTTGGAAAGAGAGGTGTACCACCAACTTTGGTAGCCATCCTAAAGAATGGTCGATGGCAAAAATCTCTTTTCCTTTTAGGCAAAAGAATTTCCAATTGTAAGAAGTCCTTGCCTATTAGACATCATATAATGTTTTTCCTCCAGAGCGACAAGATTAAAAGCAAGTGGGCCCCCCATGATGGGGACAAAAAGGGTTAATAACCTTCTTTGTAATGTTTTCTAGGAAATTCTTAAGCAACCCATACTTTGTGGGATTCATAGGGTCCCATAAGTTATAGGCCCATTTACTTCTATAACTGGTGTTTCTATCAATTAAAGCTTGGGAGAGTAGGCTATTGCTTAACTTAATTTTTGAAAACAAAAATCAGCAAAAGGTGCATTGTACACACTGTTGAAGGTTAAGTGAGTGTTTTAATTGCTAATGCCAAAGATTGCTTCTATCATTAGTGCTTTGCGTGTTATGTGTGTGATTGCTTGTCATTGCTTAATGACAAGTAATTTTCATCACTGTGTTTGGTGGCGGAAGATGTTTTGAGAAGGTAGAGTGTTTTCTTTTTTAGTGCATGTGTCACCACTGACAATTCTCACCTCATCATTTGTTCATGTTTGGCATGGTTAGATTCATCCCGGATTCTCTTTGTTTTTGCCTAGATCTAGATGTATTGCATCCGACTTCCCATCTATCATGAAAACTTCTTGGGGCCATCTATCGTGATGTGGGTCTATCATGCCTCTCCACCCTCTGCTACCATGTGGAAGAATTTCCTTGAGTCTTCCATGCACTTTCCATCGCATCTTGGCTGCCTCGTTTTATAATGGGATCAAGTGCTTTCGAGTATCCAGGCTCTTGTAATGCACTCAAGTACCCTAGTACTCCGTTCGCCTCATCCATACACTAACACCTTAGTCCATGCTATTGCGAACTACCCCATTTATGCTTCCACCTAGTTGGTGGTAGGGCCATGGTCAACGACCATCTTGACCCTCAATACCATCACCTATTGGCTGCATCTATCCAAGGATGGTCGCATTGAGGCTACCAACCTCCCCCTTGCTACTATGAATGAGCTTTTCCCACATCATTCTTCCAATGAGCATGCCATTATGTCTCATCCACCACTGGAATGCCATGCCCTTCAATTTCTGGTAGTTACATTTAACCTCCAAAAATATGTGTATGGTATCTCGCGGCCCATGTACTCCATAATCCACCTCACAGCTTCACAAAAAATCAATTGGGTAACCCTTTACTTCCGTCACATTCACAAAGAATATCAGATGGTAGTTAAACAATTGGCAAAGGGAGAGGTTCCCAGAACACGGCTCTGATACATCTTTTCTTTTCTCCTATCGAATCCTCCAGCTACTGCACCTTCAACAATTCTTTTCCACCACCACTCTGGCCTCCACCCTCTTCCATGGTGGAAGAGGATGATGATGATGAAACAATCATGCTATGTTTACCCCACTCCAAAAGATGCCATCTGAACTAGGCAATCACTCCTTCTAGTTTCTCTTCTGAAATGATCGACATAGGAATTACAATAACCTCCAAAGAAAACATGGTTCTCAAAGTGTTCTCCTCTAGTGCAGATGCCAAAGGATCCACTCCCATTGTTGATGGCGATGTTTGGATCATCGATGATGCTGACCATTCTACAAGTTTGAAGCAGATGAACATGGACATAGTACCCAATGTTCTTGAGAGTCCTTCCAAGCAGAAGCTAATCTACTCTATTCAAAATGATATTGTTTCTCGGTTAATAGAGGAGCACATTCCTACCAAAATCCACAGATATTTCAATAATTGTTGTCCAATAAGTTTCCTTAACGGAAGGCCCTTTTATACATCTTCAACCCACTCTCCCCATGGTACTTTCCACTCCTATTGTATCCTTGGAGGCTGACGCAATTCATGATGAAGCAACTGCAATCACCCCATCGGATTCCCTGAAATATTCCCCTTGTCCCATCACCTTTGACAAATCCGTTGATTTTGAATTCACGATCTGTCCACTGATAGTAAGCCCTCTTTCCTGTGGCTCCTTTCTGTAGATAGATAGATAGTTAGATGCCTTGAAGCAAAAAAAATGCACCTATAGAAGACTTTCCAAGAAAAGTTAGATATGGCCAAAGATGAGCTTGCACATTTATAGGAAGAAGTAATGAGATTCAACGCACAAGAAATCAAGTTGTAGCAGAGTCAATAAAGGAAGATGAAGAATTAAAAGCTCAGCAATGGGATTTGGCCAAAATCAATGAAGCTCTAGCCAAAGTTTGCTTCATGCAAGAAGAACAAACACCGAAGACAGGCTTGCATAGACAATATGGCTAAGATTGTTCAGTGGAAAACTGAACTGGCCACTACCAAGGAGGAACTCTCTATTAAAGCACATACTTTGATAGTTGAAGTAGGAGTTACAATCAAATTAAAGAAACAATTGGATGCGACTCGAAAGGAGCAGTAGTCATACTTCCAAACTACCAATTTTTAGGAACAATAAATTCAAGGAATGGAGAATCTCTTGAACAGAAGATGAAGAAAGTTGAAGCTCCTTTGGAACAAATTAGGATTCAATCTCAGACTACCCCTTTGGAATGAGTTTTATTTGCAAGAATCATTTTGGGAGGCATAGAGTCAGCAGCTACTTAACAAGGCTATCAAAGAAAGTAGTTCCAGTCTTGATGCCAACTTGCTCCATGCAGATATTGTACAAAAATTGCTCAAAGAATTACAAAAAGAAAGAAGCTTTGAAGAAGCCCAACAATTGTATTTAGCTAGTATTACTGATGAAGATTGTTTTGCTTAGGGTCCGAGTCCACCGTGCATGCTAGTATTATGGAGTGTAGTGTGACTATGCTTAATTTTATAATTATTTTTTATTTTTGATGAAACGGTTGCCCAAAGCATTGTAACCTTTCAATTGTAATGGAATGATCATTATCTACAAGAGAGGAGCGAGAGGCAATGAGTCGCAGTAATTCGGTTTGCCTGTAAACTCAGTTGCAGAGACATGTTTCTGAAATTTGTTCCATTCTGTTCATCTCTGTCTTTAATCAGTTTTTAGTAATTATTAATGAATTTCGTAGGCACTAAGGTGAAGTGAAGATGATGATGGATATGTTTGCAAGTGATTTTGTACCTATTAAAAGAACATAGTGGTGTTCATAGTTTATGTGGTAATCATTGATGGAATTTGCGATAATATTCAGATAAGTGCGATACGTTCACAATTATATTACTATAAGTGATGTATAAGATTATGGTCTGAAGATTGCGGTAGAGTATGTTGTTGAATACTATGTACAAAGTGACAAAGGGAAAACCAATTGTTTATAGTCTATTTTGTTAAACTAGCAGCCAAGGACCCTCCTATTGAGGCATTTCTATAAACCAAGTTTTCTACACTTTTTTCTCTTATACCAATTTCTAAGAGATTCAAGTGGTTTCTCCAACCAATCCACATAGAGCCTTGAATGAGAAAAGGCTAGCTAGAAGCAAAATAAGGATTAAGAATGTAGCCCTTTTTAATCTGACCCCAAGCATTCCACATATTAACACAAAGCCTACTTCCTATGGCCACCACCTCAAAAGGAGAAGAAACAATATCTCAAAGGTTGAGGTTATTCCAAGCTTGATTACCTAAACCATAACAAAGATTACAATTTCTTTTAATGAGTAAAGCCTAAAAATCATAAGATTGGATAGCTTTCATGATCCACTTGGTAGCCATCATGGTGGCCATTCTGGTAGGGTAGAAGATGCCCACCTTCCTCCTTGTTCATGCAACAAACTAACCAAGCCATTTTAGGGATTTGTTTTTCTCTGAGAAATATTCTGTTGAAGCCCAACCCATTTAAAAACATTAACTCTAAATTTATTAAGGACCCGATATCGTCTTTGGTCAAAAGAGATACCAAAACCCATAGGAATATCCAACAACCTGAAAATGGAACCTTCTTGAATAATCTCAAACTTATTGTTAATTATAAAGGTCGGGATGTAATGATTAGAGGAGTAGAAAGTAGTTTTCTGATGATTAACAACTAAACCACTAGCAAGGTAGAAAGTGTTAAGACACTCTAGAAAATTTTCAGCATACATATCATTAGCTTTAAGAGACATGTTAGTGTCATCAACAAACATTTGAAGCCCAAGTTGGGAAGGGGAGTTAGGGATATGTATTTCTTGAATTTGATCATTATTTATGCAATCCTTGAGCAACCACCCTAAAGCATCATTAGTAATGGCAAAAAGGAGAGGAGCTAGGGGAAAACCTTTTCTAATAGATCTTTGCAAACTAAAGGAGCTAGAATGATGGCCATTAATGGTGATTCTATAATTGGAATTTCCGAAAAGGTACTCACAAAGCTTATACAATTCCTACCAACACCCATGTCATGAAGAGACTAGAGAATGAAGTTCCAATCCATCCTATCATAGTCTTCATCAAAATCAATTTTAAAAAAAGAAAAAATCTTGACGAGAATCCTTAGCATAGTTAGCACCCTCCCAAGTTGAAATAATGGCATCCAAAATAAACCTACCTTTGATGAAACCTTTTTGCTCAAGGCGAATAAACCTACCCATCAAAGGACTTAGTCTTCTGGCCAAGGAAGAGGCATAAATTTTATAAATAGAATTCAGAAAAGAAATAGGTCTCCCATTATTCAATTCATCCTTGGTTCCTTTCTTGTGAATCAACTTAATAACCCTAGTATTGATAAAAGAAGAGAGGGCACCTCTTCTACTATCTTCTTTCCAAATCAAGAGAATAGAAGGAATGAGAAAGTCACCAAGAGCCAAGAAACATTCATAAGCAATACCATCAAATCCAAGAGATTTACAAGGTTTCATTTTACTGATGGATTCTCTAACCTCACCAATAGTGAGGGGAAGGTCCATGATCATAGCGAAGCTAGGAGGAATAGTTTTTTTCCTTTTAAGAGCAATGAATGTTGTGGCCCTCTCCCTCTTGATGTCCTCCCCCCACTTGGGAGGCATAGAGTATACATTGGTAAAAAATTTCATAGCCTCCTGCATGTTCTCTTTGATATCTTTCACATGTCCGCTAGAACTCTGGTGGAGTTAGAAGTCTACACAACAAGCACGCAAATAGCAAAAGAAAGAAGGAGAATCTTGGAGCACAACACACAATACTGAATGTATTACCACTAGAATGTAAAAAGATAAGTAACGCCTTAGTGCAATAGGCATGTATACAAGCCGAGGGGAAAAACATCCTAAAGAGGGAAAAAAGTGCCCCGATGGTTCTAATGTGTTCACACACATCACTACCTAAATATATCAACAAATCCCCCTTGGGAGTGATGTAGTGAACAAGGAGCTAGCATGCATGTATAAGAAAGTGCCAAGCTATGTGGAATCTATCCACAAAAGGAAGTAAGCCCAAAGACTTGTTGAAAGCTTGAAACTTCTCCCTAAGGAGAGCCTTCGTGAAAAGGTCTGCAATGTTCTCCTGTGTGGGCACATATGCCAAGCTGATTTCTCCAGCAGAGAACCTCTCCTTGACATAATGATCATGCACCTCAATGTGCTTAGTGCGAGCATGGATCACAGGGTTCTTCGCAACTGCCAATGTGCTATGACTATTAGTGAAGATGGTGGTGGTAGAAGACAGGCCAACACCCAAATCAGCCATAAGGAATCTGAGCCAAACACACTCAATAGTTTCTGTGAAGGATGCCTATACTCAGCCTCACAATTGCAAGTGGCCATAGTAGGCTGTGTCTTGCTCAACAAGGATATACATGAACTACCAAGCATGAAGCAAAAGCCACTAGTGGACACATGAGCGTTGTAGCAACCAACCTAGTTAGAGTTAGAGAAAGCATGCAAATCTGGTGGTAGTGATCCCCCTTGCGATAAAACAATCCAAGTAGCCGGGTACCAGTCAAGTAGCGAAAGATGTGCTTAACTGCCTGCCAATGCTTGACACCTGGGCCATGCATAAACCTGTTCATCTGTGAGTAGGTTATGCTTGACACCTGCCATGCATAAACCTGCTCATCTGGCCAAGTCATGCTTAAGTAAATCAAGCATCCAACAACTTGCTAATAAAGAGCAGCATCAAGTGCATCTCCAACATCATAAAGACTCAATCATAAACCTATCTCCCTAGGAGTGGCAATAGGTTTACAATCTTAAAGGAAAAAACTGTCTAGTTTTGGACAATTTTCATGACATGATCATTTGCTTTACAGTACTTGCAAAACAATTTATATTTTCTTGTCTTCTCTATCAGCCTTCTTTATTTGTGTAGAATTATCAGATTTTTTCTTACTAGTAGAAAAGCTCCATTTACCTTTGCCCTTTTGCCTAGCCAAGAACCCTTGAGCTGCAACATTCATAATGGATCAGCTTTGCCTAGACTAATCTTCCTATAAGCAAGACCATTCAGAATAGTTGGATCAGTTCCCATGCATAATGGATCAGTTCATCATCGAATCTGGAAGACCATTCAGAATAGTCTGCACAAGTGAACTATCAAGCAAGACTTCATCAACAAAAATTAATTGTTCCTTCAAATCTTTGATCTTTGTCAAAAACCTCTCCATAGAATCACCTTCACTCATGTATTCATTTTCTAACTATTTTCAGAGATAAGCAACAAGAGCCTCATTTATAGCCTAGTACAATGTGGTAAGTGTATCCCAAGCATCCTTAGCTATTTTGCAAGAGTAAATGTGAGGAATAATGGCACGTTTGACAGACAAGGCTATCGGTGCATGTGCCTAAGCATCTCTACCATCCCAATGAATTTTCTCTACAATAGGTGCAAGCGGAACTGGAGCATGAACAAGAATCTGTAGAATATCATCATCTTTGATGCATTCTGCATCAACTTTAGTACTTGTGTTTGTAGGTATAATAGGATGTTTTTTCAACACCCTACATAATGTTCTATAGTCCTTTGGAACCAATACATGATGCATCATATAAGACGATAATGGATAATTTTTACCATCCAACTTATCCCCGACAGCCAACATACAAAATACATCCCCGCTTTCAGCCATCGCCACTCACTAAAATACCCTCATGCAAAAAAATGGCTGTATCTAAAAACATTGAACAAAAGCACTACGATACTGCATTTGGAGGCCAAAATGAGCTCAAATAACCATTTCAACACCACAAAGCAAAGTAGTTTTGATCTCTTAATCACCTTGAGAATGCCCACAAAAATTCATGCAATCTTGAGGCTATAATAGGATAGGTGTCGATGAGGCCCTAGATGAAGGGGTGACCTGCTTTGATAACAATTGTTGGAGTTAGACGTCTATGCAAGCAAACGAATAGCACAAGGAAGAAGGAGAAGCTTGGAGCACAACACACAATACTGAATGTATTACCACTAAAATGTGCAAAGATAAGTAACCTATTAGGGAAATAGGTGTATATACAAGCCGGGGGAAAAAACCTCCTAAAGAGGGAAAAAGTGAGTTGGTGATCCTAGTGTGTTCATACACATCACTACCTAAAATTATCAACAAACTCTTTGTAGAGGGGGTAACCGGGTGTATAGTTCCAATACTCCTTCTACTCAAGGGAGGTCTCCTTAGGGAAGTATACCCTGTAACATCATTCTGTGAGGTACTACTTCAGAACATAAACCAAGAAATAGTCAGAGTGTTACAAAGATGTTGAAAATGCCAACTCGACCAAGATTGAAAAAATTGCTAGTTCACAAAAGATAAAATTGTTAACAGTACAAAAGTTTTGATCACTCAAAAGATGAACTAGGTCATCTCAACATAGAGAAAGTATACAAATGCAGAGAAGCTATACAATTGTGGTATACAATGCTATGAACTCTAGCTTACAAGTGCCTATCCTAGTATATCCAATGTCATTGTCATGCCGACTGCCCCCAACACTGAAGCTCTCACTCTGTATATTCTCTAATAGAGAAGCCTCTTCTACAGTGGGCAAAATCACATCAGTGAGCAGATAATAATCAAGGAGAAGCGTGATTAGAACACTCTCAAAATACCACAGAAACACAAGTAGACCCTAATTGACAAAAGCCAGAATCACAAAGAGATGACAATGAGTATATCCCTGAGCTTCCTAAATCTCTGTATATCCTTCGGAATGGAGCCTTCACTAACATATAACTCTGACTGTCTGTGTTGGAGCAAGTCTATGACAAGCCTATGTATTGGCTTGAGTCCCACAAAGTCATAGAAGAAGCTTAAAATGAAGAGAATGTAAAGTTCACTTGTGAACTACCTCTTGTTAACTTTTGAAGAGTTTACTTAATGTAAAATGAGAGAATCTTAAGTGGTTGAGTCCACATGATCAAAAAGGGAAAGAGGAGCCACGAATTCCTGATTTGTGGTAGGTAGAGAATCAAATCAATCACTGATTGATTGGAGAGTGATTGAGGGAAGCTAGCCTCCCAAACTCAACTATAAATAGATGACAGTTTTAGTCGTGGTTAGAGAGACCTATGTGAAGACCTCTAAGAGCTGAGCTTTATGCCATATCAAGGTGTGATTCCAAGGCACACATATGTATCTGTAAGTCCATTGTATTTTACAAGCAATATACTTTCATTTTCATTATCATTTGGGTTCATATTTCCATGTTCTTATGAAGTGTACTACTCACTGACATATCTCTCAGTTTTTTGAGGCAGATTGCAGAGATGGTTTCTCTAAGCTTGGTGCATCCTTTTCAGTGATTTAACTTGTAAACTTAGATCTATAAGTCTACTATATGCTCATCAATTTTCATTTCATTTGGGTATTGCAATCTTCAGTTATGTTCAGTTGAAGTCAACCCTGTCTGTCATTTTCACTTCTCTATCAGGTACCCGACTTTTCTACTCATCTTGTCAGAGCTGGTTCTCAGTGTGTACTTATCCAAAATCCATGATTTAAAGCTTTTGGATTCAGCTTTTTGTCTCGTATAAGCATACAGTTGTTAATAATCATTGGATTCTTCAATCTTGAGTTATGTTCATTTTTCGGCTCACTGGTCTCAAACTATAGCAGCCCGTGAAAATCGGGATGATGTCATCAGTTGCTAAACCTCATTCTCAGTGTGTGGTTCATTATTTTTTATGAGATTACTCTTGAAAGTTAGCTCTTTAAGTTAAATAAACTTCCCCAAGAGGAATTAAGCTAATTGCTGCTGTGCTCAGAGAATTATGCAAAACACTAGACATGTGTATGAACCAAATTAGCAAGTTTTTCACCTCTAAGGTAACTCCAACTTATTTGTTTTGATCTATCTTTTTGTGAGTGATCTTCCAAGGTACATAGGATGTCTAATACATCCATTGGCAAGCTAAAAGGGCCCACCATATACTCCTGGAGTTCATTTGGCTGGTGTAGATCAAGGATTTTGCAACACCTCTTCATCTTCAAGCACATACCTATCAATCTCTTCACAGTGGTATCAGAGCAAGGTTGGACAACATGGCAGATGGATTTCCTTCATCAATTGACAAATTGGACAGAGGTAACTACTCAGCTTGGTCATTAAGAATGGAAGCTTATCTCCAAGGTAGAAGTTTATATGGTTATGTGGCTGGAGATGAAATTATGCCAAGTTTCAAGAACAAAAGTCAACTAACACAAGAAGAGCAAGAAAGATTGAGCACATGGTGCTCCAAGGATGCACTTGCAAGGTCTTATCTCCTCAACTCTATCTTAGATTTTTTGTTGCCTCACATTAGAAGTTGTAAGACATCACAGGAAGTTTGGGATGCACTTGAAGCTTTCTTGTCTTCAAGTACTAAAGCTAGGAAGCATCAACTATGGCTGGATTTCACAACTCTCAAGAAGGCTCCCAAACAAAATGTGACTGATTTTGTCACAAAGCTCAAGGACATAGCAGATCAGTTGGGAAGCATTGGAGAGGTAATAGATGAAGAGCAAATTGTAAGGCAGGTCATCAATGGCTTGAAAGGAGATGACAAGTGGGAAGCATTCACCATAGCTATGGATTTGTACATGGACATGCATGTACCTGATTTCAATACACTCATTGGACAACTACTTAAGAAGCAAAGCTTATCAAAAATGGAGAAAGCTCTAAAGGTAATCAATCTTCATCTTTATACACTGATAAAAGCAAGTCCAAAGATAACAAAGGAAAGGCAAAGAAAGTGGATGATGAAGCAGGTACATATCAAGCTAACTATGCAGGTAGACGAAGACATGGAAGAGGTAGAGGAAGAGGAGGTAGACAAGGCAGGGGAGATCCCAAGACTCCAACTCATGTTCTATTTGTGTATTAACTAATCATACAACTGAAAATTGATTTAGGAATTCCAGGAATCAAAGAGGCAGAGGATACTATAGAGGAAATGGCTACTCAAGAGGAAGGTTCAACAATTATCATGGCAACTACAACAACTACAATCATTCAAACTATCAAGGAGGCTACAAAGGAAGGAGAGACTTCAATAACTACATAGAAGACTCAAACAAAGAGGATTCATTATTGATCATGAACATGGCTATGCCACAAGGTAAATCTGATGAGCATGTTTTCTAGATGGATTCAGGTTGTTCAAATCATGTGGCAGGAAATGTGGCACTCCTATGAGATTTAGAAGATCCAAGGAATAAGCATGAGGTACAAACAAGAGATGACACAAAACATCCTGTGGAGAAAATAGGCAATGTCAAAGCACCTGATGGAAACATCAACCTACTCAGTAAGGTACTCTATGTCCCTACCATTACAAAGAATTTGATAAGTGTTGGGAAAATAGTAGAGAAAGGGTTGCAAGTCATGTTCACAAAAGTAGGAGCATTTGTTGAAGATCCAAGTCAAGGATTCAGAAGAATTGCAAAAGTTGAAAAGGCAGGTAGATTGTTCACATTTGAATTACAAGACACTAGAAACATTGCTCTCTTTAATTATGGTAGTCAGACACTCACAGAATTGGAAGTATGGCACAAAAGGTTAGCACATATTGGTGAAAGGTCATTAAAGCAAATTTGCAGGGACCAAAGTGTACTTGGACTCCCTAATTTGTCAAAACAACATATGATTTATAAGTGTAGTGCATGTCAATTTGGAAAGTCTCACAGGTTACCATTCATGAAGAAAGGTTATATACATGGAGATCTCTTGGAGCTGGTTCATACAGATGTATGGGGACCTAGCAAGGAAGCTTCAATATCTGGATCAAGGTATTATGTCTCCTTTATTGATGATTGCAGCAGATGGACTATCCTATTCTTTATGAAACACAAAGATGAAGTTTTTTCATGTTTCAAAAGATATTTGGCTCTTGTGGAGAATCAAATAGGTAAATTTCTAAAAAGGCTAAGGTCAGATGGAGGGGGAGAATACTTCTCCCATGAGTTTGATTCTTTTCTTCAAGAAAGAGGAATCAAAAGAGAGGTAACTACAAGGTACACTCCTGAGCAAAATGGAGTGGCAGAAAGGAGGAAGAGGACAATTGTTGAAGCTGCAAGGTCCATGTTAAATGAAAAGCATTTACCTAATTATCCATGGGCTGAGGCTGTATCTACAGCCACTTACTTGATTAACAGGTTGCCTTCAAAATCCCTTGATGGGATGACTCCATATGAGGCTTGGAATGGAAGAAGACCAAGCTTAGATCATTGTAAAATTTTTGGATGTATTGCTTTTGCTCATGTTGCTTCACAGGTTAGAGGCCAGATGGATCCAAAGGCAAAAAGGTGTGTATTTATTGGATATGACAACAATCAAAAGGGCTACAGGTTATACAACCCTACCAACAAAGGATTCTTGGTAAGCAGAGATGTAGTTTTTTATGAAAACAATTCATGGTATGAAGATTCATGCAGGAAGGTCAATTTACCATATAATCTTGAAGAAGATTTTCCAAAGCTTTGTAGAGAACAACCAAAGATTGAAGAACAAGACACCTCGGAGGATGATGAAGAATCTCATATGGAAAATATCAAAGCATGGAAGTCTAAAGGTAAAGCAAAATTGCAGGAACTTGGACATGAGGTAGAATCATCACATCATGGCCTAAGAAGATCTATGAGGGAAAATAAAAAACCAGAAAGGTATGGGTTTGACACCTCATTAGTAACTAAACATTCTATCTACATAGCACAGGACATAAACCAAGAGGATCCATCATCCTTTGAAGAGGCCAAAGCAAAATTAGAATGGAAGCATGCAATGAAGGAAGAGATTGAAGCACTTGAGGAAAACAACACTTGGGATTTGGTGCCCAAGAATTCATCGATGAAGGTAATAGGCTCAAGATGGGTCTATAAACTCAAGAAGAATTCTGATGGTTCCATTAACAGGTATAAGGCATGGCTTGTAGCAAAAGGCTTTGCACAAACTCAGGGAATTGATTATGAGGAGACCTTATCTCCTGTGGCAAAGATGCCTACTATTAGGGTTTTGCTTAGTATTTCCTCTTCCAATAATTGGAAGATATTTCAACTAGATGTAAAGAATGCATTCTTGAATGGTTGGATAACAGAAGAGGTATATATGGCACAACCACCTGGTTTTGAGAATCAAGTTTATCCTGATTATGTGTGTAAACTTAACAAAGAATTGTATGGTCTCAAGCAAGCCCCAAGACCTTGGAATTTCAGGCTTGTTTCATTCTTGCAGGACAAAGGCTTTCAACCAAGCAAGGCAGATCCTTCACTCTTTATCAAAAAGAGTAATTCTGAGGTCATCTACTTATGTGTATATGTAGATGATATTATATTGATAGGAAATGATGCAGATGGTATGAAGAAGATCAAAGATCAGATGAGAGAAGAGTTCAAGATAAGTGATTCGGGTTCACTTACCTACTTCCTAGGTTCGGAAGTTGTCTACAAAGATCATGGTTTGTTTCTCACTCAAAGAAAGTACATTAAGGACATGTTGGCAAAATTCAAGATGCAAGATTTTAAGATTGCAGGTACTCCAATGGAGATCAATCACAAATTGAGCTCACATGAAGGTGAACTCATAGAGGACATCACATCATATCATAGCCTAGTGGGTAGTCTCAACTATGCCACATTGACAAGAGTAGATATATGTTACAATGTGAGTGTGCTAAGTCAATTTATGCACACACCAAGATAACCACATATGGATGCTGCCAAAAGGATTCTCAAGTATCTCAAAGCAACCATAAATGAAGAACTTTATTGTCCTTATGTATCTGATTTAAGTTTGAAGAAATGTAAAAATGAGAGAATCTTAAGTGGTTGAGTCCACATGATCAAAAAGGGAAAGAGGAGCCACGAATTTGTGATTTGTGGTAGGTAGAGAATCAAATCAATCACTGATTGATTGGAGAGTGATTAAGGGAAGTTAGCCTCCCAAACTCAACTATAAATAGATGGCAGTTTTAGTCGTGGTTAGAGAGACCTATGTGAAGACCTCCAAGAGCTGAGATTTATGCCATATCAAGGTGTGACTCCAAGGCACACATATGTATCAGTAAGTCCATTGTATTGTACAAGCAATATACTTTCATTTTCATTATCATTTGGGTTCATATTTCCATGTTCTTATGAAGTGTACTACTCACTGCCATATCTCTTAGTTTTCTCAGTCAGATTGCAAAGATGGTTTCACTGAGCTTGGTGCATCGTTTTCAGTGACTTAACTTGATAAAGTTAGCTCTATAAGTCTACTATATGCGCATCAATTTTCAATTCATTTGGGTATTGCAATCTTCAGTTATGTTCAGTTGAACTCAACCCTCTCTGTCATTTTCACTTCTCTGTCAGGTACCAGACTTTGTTACTCATCTTGTCAGAGCTTTTCCTCAATATGTACTTATCTAAATTCCATGATTTAAAGCTTGTTTGATTCAGCTTACTGTCTAGTATAAGCATACAAGTTTTCATAATCATTGGATTCTTCAATTTTGAGTTATGTTCATTTTTCTCCTCACTGGTCTCAAACTATAGTAGCCCGTGAAAATCAGGATGATATCATCAGTTGCTAAACCTCATTCTCAGTGTGTGGTTCATTATTTTTGATGTGATTACTCTTGAAAGTTAGCTCTTTAAGTTAACTAAACTTCCCCAAGAGGAATTAAGCTAATTGCTGCTGTGCTCAGAGAATTATGCAAAACACTGGACAGGTGTATGAACCAAATTAGCAAGTTTTTCACCTCTGAGCTAACTCCAACTTATGTGTTTTGATCTATCTTTTTGTGAGTGATCTTCCAAGGTAAATAGGGTGTCTAATACAACCATGGGCAAGCTAAAAGGGCCCACCATATACTCCTGGAGTTCATTTGGCTGGTGTAGATCAAGGATTTTGCAACACCTCTTCATCTTCAAGCACATACCTATCCATCTCTTCACAGTGTGTATGTACCTCCAAACGAGTGCAACTACTTCTTATATATATATATCTCGAGGCCAAGAGAGTGACTTCCACCAGATTCCATTATTTAAGGCACCATCCCTGTTCACTACACACGCACGGACAAGAGAGTGGCTTCCACAGGATCCCATCATTTACTGCACCATCACTGGATCCCATCATTTACTACATCATCACTGGATCCCATCATTTACTGCACCATCACTATTCGCGCGGATTTTGGGTAGGTGGTCTAATTCTGGTATTGACAGCCAACTGTCTCAAAAGGGCTTGAAGATTTCGGAATATGGCCTTGAATGTGAGACTCTTTCTTATCAACACTTCATCACAAATCTAATAGCCGACTTGATTCTGGTGCCGAGGACAAATTTTGAAGGACAAATTTTGAGGGACAAATTTTGAGGGACAAATTTTTAGGGACAAAGTTTGAGGAACAAATTTTGAGGGAAAAATTTTGAGGGACAAATTTTGAAGGACAAATTTTGAGGGACAAATTTTGAGGGACAAATTTTGAAGGACAAATTTTTAGGGACAAATTTTGAGGGACAAATTTTGAAGGACAAATTTTGAGGGACAAATTTTGAGGGACAAATTTTGAAGGACAAATTTTGAGGGACAAATTTTGAAGGACAAATTTTGAAGGACAAATTTTGAAGGACAAATTTTAAGGGACAAATTTTGAAGGACAAATTCTAAGGGACAAATTTTGAGGGACAAATTTTGAAGGACAAATTTTGAGGGACAAATTTTGAAGGACAAATTTTGAGGGACAAATTTTGAAGGAAAAATTATGAGGGACAAATTTTGAGGGACAAATTTTGAAGGACAAATTTTAAGGGACAAATTTTAAAGGAAACATTTTGAGGGACAAATTTTGAGGGATGAGGGACAAATTTTGAGGGATGAGGGACAAATTTTGAGGGACAAATTTTGAGGACAAACTTTGAGGGACAAATTTCGAAGGATAAATTTTGAGGGACTAATTTTGAAGGACAAATTTTGACAGATGAGGGACAAATTTTGAAGGAAAAATTTTGAGGGATAAATTGTGAAGGAAAAATTTTGAGGGACAAATTTTGAAGGAAAAATTTTGAGGGACAAATTTTGAAGGACAAATTTTGAGGGACAAATTTTGAAGGACAATTTTTGAGGGATAAGTTTTGAGGGACAAATTTTGAAGGAAAATTTTTGAGAGACAAATTTTGAAGGGCAAATTTTGAGGGACAACTTTTTAAGGCTGAAGTTTTTCCGACCCGACAAAGATGAAATGAGGGGAATCTTGAGAAGTGAACTCTTGATGGACCAAAAGAATTGGTGCTAGGACTTTTTTTTTGGGGCTCGCATACAATCAGATGAAATCTTGCTCGATTAGAGTCCCCCACATCAAGATGTTGGACCGTCTTGGTGCAATTCTTCAATATTGGCTAAAACTTTCTAAGAACAAAATTAGAACTGTATATGGGCAAAACAAGCTGAAACGAGAACTAGGGTATATACAATGATTGATTTTTCTTGAAATGTTTCAAGTTAGATAAGCCTTCACCCTAGATAAGCCTTCACCCTGGAAATGTTGACCAGAGGCAATTTCTCACCCTGTAGGTCCTCTACTTGTACTACTCCTTGTTGAAATATCCTCAGCACTTTGTAGGGTCCTGACCATTTTGGTGCCAATTTAGTTGGTATAGATGGAATCTGATATATCAGCACTAGAGCTCCCTCTTCCACCTTATTGGTCCTTAAGTGTCTGTCATGAATGTCTTTCCTTTCTTCCTGCTTTTCCTGTAGCCTCTTCATAGGTGTTTCCCTATATTCCTCCAATGCTACCAATCTTCTAATGTGAGGGTCAACATCAATTCTTTTTGCTTCAATTTCTTTTCTGATGATGAATTCAAAAGGGGCTAATGCCTCTTTCCTATAGACTAAAAGAAATGGGCTCTCTCTCGTTGTCGGCGCGAAAGCGACGGTCGGTGGATCACGGCGACCGCCAAAATTATGGCGCACGCAGGGTGCTTGGAGCAAGCTCAGGCGGGATGGAAGACTCAATCAAGATGGTGACCTCTATCTATTGTTTAATCTTCCAAAGCTCACGAAAGAGTAAGTATGCAGATTGCAAATGCAATTTAAATAAGAAGAAATTCTTCAGTTGTCTAATAAGAAGAGTATTAATTTAGGCTAAGCGTCAATATTTGAATACATTATTTTTTCGTATTAATTGGAACTAATACCGTAGAAAAGGATTTGGATCAGAACTATTCGCATTGTGAGGATAGATCTGCATGATCGTTTTTATGTTGAAATCAAACCAACTAATGATTATGGTTTGCATACATTGTGGTTTGAACACAGATTATTCACTAGCAAGATAATCGTTGTCATGACGTGTTCTACTTTAACACAAAAGGATAACGTTCAACTTTTGGAAGAAAACATAAAGAGTTTGTCACCATTAAAAACATGTATAGCGTGCTAATGAATGAGAAACTCCAGAACATCCTTCTCCTGTTCTTGGATGAGTGTTTGCCGGTCCCAAATGGCAAGGGTGCATAAGACGAAGAGAATAACAGCAAACGCAAGGCGAATAGGCCTTGTCATTTAGGTTCGATGTACAGTTCGCGAGTGAATCAGGTATCACTGCACCAAATTAAGATGAAATTACAGTGTCCTGAAATGGATAATAAGTAAGATACTCTGAAGTTTCTCATAAAGGTAAGACAATTTCGTGCTCTGTCACTGAGGCCTAGGAAGCCTGCCGACACCGATCTGTATGGTCTGAGATGTATGACGATTTATGTCGCCTGTGCAAGCCATATCTTCTGCGCTTAATTCAAAAGTATTGAGATAATAAACAAATATTCTTACAAACTTATCGAAAACATAGAAGATAACGCTGCCAGATGATTATTCGATGTCGCCATCGTTGTTTGTTGTCAGAAATTGAAAAATATCATGCATTAACATTGGTTCAGATATCTGTTGCGCCTCTGCCTTACTTTTCCTTCTTTGAATCAGGTTATCCGGTCAGGACCTTGTCGTTATAGTTCATTTATATTGAAACCCTTCAATTCATATTTTTCAAATGTATAAATATCATTGTTTATAATTTTCTCATATTGTTCTTCCTTATATGGAGAATCAATGTGAGTAATAATTTTAGGAGAAGCTATTGTGATGAGTGGGATTTCTTTACCACTTACATCACTCACTTCTTCAATGAATAATTTGGGAAACTCTTAGAAGAATCAAACAAAGGTTTCTCATGTTCACACTCATGTTTGTTTAATATTTTGTGTTCTGAAATTGTAATTTGGTTTTCATCATTCATCATTGGTGTAGCATCATCTAATTCATTGTTTGTAATTTCAAATTTGTTTTCTTCATTTATCTTTTGATAAGTACAATCTAAATCGTTGCTTTTAGAAAGAGGAAAATATTTGAGGTTTTGGCGTTCATATCTAAGAGCAAGTCGATGAACTTGCTTTTGCACATATGTCCAATCATTGGTCAGGCCGTTTGAGGTATTATGTTGTTCTAAAAGAGGCTCTAGGTCTTTTCGAATTGAGTAATCAAGGAGAGTTAAAAAATCTATAACTTTATAAGGCTCAAGATAAACTTGCTCTTGCTCCCGTAAGTCACTAAACTGTTCTTCAAACTCTTGAAAACTCTCAATTAAGTTCTCTTTTGGTTTAGATGTATTTACCCAAGCTTGAAACGTTTCATGATTTCTTTTTGTTGAATCCTCAAAACAAAATTCTTGTCGCAATTGGGTCTTAAAAATATCCCAAGGTATAGTGGACGAGCCTAACCTAAGGTTTATTCTATCTCGGGTATCTCCATTTGATATACGCCTAAAGGTGGAAACCCAACTATCCCTAGGTATGTCATATTGATACGCTAAACTTTCATAATCCTTGATATACCTAGTAACATCTTTACCACAAAACTCTTTCTTCTCTATTTTGAGGTCATCAATCAATTTCCATACTCTTTTTTCTATTAGATAAGGGTCCATGATGAAAGCTCTATCTATTGATCACTCAAATCTATGTCACAAGGTATATATATACTAGACACATATTCTTTGTATCAGACGTCCCTGAGCTGCTATGCCGCTTCTTCACGTCGGGTTCACCAAGTGTCGGCGCGAAAGCGACGGTCGGTGGATCAGGGCGACCGCCAAAATTACGGCGCACGCAGGGTGCTTGGAGCAAGCTCAGGCGGGATGGAAGACTCAATCAAGATGGTGACCTATATCTATTGTTTAATCTTCCAAAGCTCACGAAAGAGTAAGTATGCAGATTGCAAATGCAATTTAAATAAGAAGAAACTCTTCAGTTGTCTAATAAGAAGAGTATTAATTTAGGCTAAGCGTCAATATTTGAATACATTATTTTTCCGTATTAATTGGAACTAATACCGTAGAAAAGGATTTGGATCAAAACTATTCGCATTGTGAGGATAGATTTGCATGATCGTTTTTATGTTGAAATCAAACCAACTAATGATTATGGTTTGCATACATTGTGATTTGAACACAGATTATTCACTAGCAAGATAATCGTTGTCATGACGTGTTCTACTTTAACACAAAAGGATAACGTTCAACTTCTGGAAGAAAACATAAAGAGTTTGTCACCATTAAAAACATGTATAGCGTGCTAATGAATGAGAAACTCCAGAACATCCTTCTCCTGTTCTTGGATGAGTGTTTGCCGGTCCCAAATGGCAAGGGTGCATAAGACGAAGAGAATAACAGCAAACGCAAGGCGAATAGGCCTTGTCATTTAGGTTCGATGTACAGTTCGCGAGTGAATCAGGTATCAGTGCACCAAATTAAGATGAAATTACAGTGTCCTGAAATGGATAATAAGTAAGATACTCTGAAGTTTCTCATAAAGGTAAGACAATTTCGTGCTCTGTCACTGAGGCCTAGGAAGCCTGCCGACACCAATCTGTATGGTCTGAGATGTATGACGATTTATGTCGCCTGTGCCAGCCATATCTTCTGCGCTTAATTCAAAAGTATTGAGATAATAAACAAATATTCTTACAAACTTATCGAAAACATAGAAGATAACGCTGCCAGATGATTATTCGATGTCGCCATCGTTGTTTGTTGTCAGAAATTGAAAAATATCATGCATTAACATTGGTTCAGATATCTGTTGCACCTCTGCCTTACTTTTCCTTCTTCGAATCAGGTTATCCGGTCAGGACCTTGTCGTTATAGTTCATAAACTTCCATTGTCAGAGAAATACAGAAATTGACCTCGAACGTCTACGCGCATCCAATAGGCACTAGCGAACGGAGTTGGAGAACCTCTTCATGTCACTAGCGATACAACAGACATCCTCGTTTTGCATGCCCGCTTGTCAGATATAACTGTAAGTGACCTCCATAAAATTTCCAGAAGGAACTATGAATTGGGTTCCCTAGATCATCTGCGTTTGTTGCGCAAGCTCTCAGCTTCAGTATGTCAGTAATCACCAATTATGTCGTTCTCCAGACCAATCTCCATAAAAATGTTGTCGTCTTCTACTTTCGTCTGTAGCACACAGATAGAGTCTGCTTAAGAGAACTAGTGCCCCCATCATTCAATCGTCCTCAGAACTTTCATGCGCATCGTCCCCCCTCTCGATCTGCCAGGACGACCATCCTCTACCACTCTTTTCTTCAGAAAACTCCCAAAAGGGAGCGTTGTCCACCAGTGTACCCCTCCTTCAGGACGCCGTTCTGAAGTTGGTAATTCTCCTTCCTCGGATTATATCTGCCAGAAACAAAACATGAAATGGCCTGCAAAAAAAAAAAACATTCGGGCCCCAATATGGAGCAAAGCCCACATATTTATACACACAGAGATCATGTTTTTACCACTCTTTTGGATTTACTTTAAGTTTTCATCCTCACTTTTGCCCACTCATCTCAACCACACTTTTAATTAGCTTTATGCACACAACACACTTGTTCCATTCTTTTACCCACTTTCATCTTTACCATTCATTTAAAGTTTCACTTTAGCTTTCTTTAATTGCATCATCCACTCCAACCACTCCTTAAATCACTTTAGTTACATATCTTCTATAAACCATTCTTTTTCCTAGCATCCACATAGACCACTAGTTATTTATCCATTTAAGTTACCATTTTTAATTTAATTAGCCTATATTTCTTATTTTAAATAAATCAGTTAATTCAATCTTAGTTTAAGGGTTTAGTTAATTAGAACCTTAGTATTTAAATGCACACATATGATTAAAGTAATTATTAATAGCATAGTTTAATTTTTAATACATAAATATGTAATTTATATATTGAATAACAACTATTCTAGCCCTTGAGACATACTAAAACCCTAGAAAACTTACTAAAAACCCATCAGAATCCCATTGAAACCCTTTGGAAATTAATTGAAAACCTAGTTAAACCCTAACATTAACCAAGAATTAAGGCTCTTAACTTAAATGCACAAGATTAAATATAAACCTAGGGTCTTAAACCCATAATTCAATGTTTCTATGGCCTAAACACACATTTTACGAGCAGTTTAGGGCAAACCATAATATGAACTTTTGTTTTCTTCATCCATTTGAACCTGTAAACACTTCAAAAGTAGTCAATTCCAATCAACACAACTGATCAACAGTGATATAAAAGGTTTGAGATCACCAATAAAGTTGTTTTCATTTTCTCTGGTCATCAACGGAAAGGTTGAAATCTTTCCGACACTGTGGTGCCCCTTCTGGTTGTTTGAGAAGCCCATATTGCACCAATGAGGGGTTGTGGCCATGAACTATGATGGTCAAAGGCTAATTTGCGTAGTAATCCAACGAAAATTTTGTTAGAACTTTCAGCCTGCCATTTGCTCTCGATAGTATGCACAGGATTTCTTATGGACGATCTTGTACCTATCAAAGGTTATTTGCAACAATTGGTTTTCAAAATCTGTGCCTCTATCACTGGTGACTTCAAGTGGGCAGCCAAATCTTGAGAATATTCTTTTATACATAAACTTGACTACTATAGTGGAAGTACAATCAGCAGTAGCCTTAGCTTCTACCCACTTAGTAGAATAACATGTGGCCACCAAGATATAATTCTTACCACCAGGTTGACCATTTGGGCTGATTGGTCCAATGAAATCAAGACCCCATCGTTCGAAAGGTAGCCATCCAGTGGAGATTACTAATGGTTGAAAATTTAGTCTATTAGGCTTGGGAGCATATCTCTGGCAGATATCACATCCTTTGGGAAACTTGATAGCATCTTTGTAAACATGAGGCCACCATAATCCCGTGTGGATAACTTTGTGAGCCAACTCCTCTCCTTTGAGATGCCCTTCACTGTGTGCTTCTTCAAGCAAAAAATTCACCTTCTTTGGATAAACACATTTTCTCAAGATACCATCATGACAATATTTATACAAATGGTCATTTATAAGTGAATATTCTTTGGATTTAAAGAGTCATCTCCTCCCTTCTAATGGTTTTATGTTCTCAGGGAATTTTCCAGAAGTGAGAAAATCCAGAATCTCACCATACCACGAGTCTCTACCCCGAAGAGACTACTATCTACAAGTTCATCATTAATACCTGTTGCCTTTTCACTCATAGTCGTCCTTGACACCTGATCAGCCATGTAGTGTTCTTTTCCTGGCCTAATATGAATTCCAAAACCATACTCTTGAAAGAGTAGTAGCCAACGCCAAATCCTTCCAGCTACTCTAGGCTTATTAATTAAGTATTTGAGGGGCAGATGGTAGTGCCTCTTTTGGAGTGCAAAAACAATAGCCAAACCTTCCCTTTCTGTAGTGCTGTAATTTCTTTCTGCTCTAGTATGTAGTCTACTAGCATAAGCTATAGGTTGATCCACGTTGGGCATGGAGGGTTGAGCCAAAACTGCTCCTACTACATGAAGACTAGCATTTGTATGCACATGAAACTCTACTAACCAGTTACGAACAGTTAAGAGTGGAGCAGTACATAGTCTCAATTTTAGTTCAAAAATGCCTTTTTAGCCTCATGACTCCATGAGAAAGGAATCTTCTTACTCTTACGCCTTGAAAGAGGCTTAGCTATTTTTGAATACATCCGTACAAATCTCCTATGGTAGCCTGCATGGCCTAAAAAGCTTTGTGCTTCCTTAGGAGTCTTGTTGGAGTTAGACGTCTGCGGAAGCACGCGAACAGCACAAGGAAGAAGAAGAAGCTTGGAGCACAACACACAAGACTGAATGTATTACTAGAGAATGTACAAAGATAAGTAGCCCATTAGGGCAATAGGCGTATATACAAGCCGGGGGAAAAAAACCTCCTAAAGAGGGAAAAAAGTGCCCCGGCAGTCCTAGAGTGTTCACACACATCACTACCTAAATATATCAACAAATCCCCCCTGGGAGTGATGCGGTGAACAAGGAGCTGGCACTCATGTATAAGGAAGTGCCAAGCTATGTGGAAATCACTCCACAAAAGGAAGTAAGCCCAAAGCTTTGCGGAAAGCTTCAAACTTCTCCCTAGGCAGAGCCTTCGTGAAAAGGTCTGCAATGTTCTCCTGTGTGGGCACATATGCCAAGCTGATCTCCCCAGCAGAGAACCTCTCCCTGACATAGTGATAATGCACCTCAATGTGCTTAGTGCGAGCATGGAACACAGGGTTCCTCGCAACTGCCAATGCGCTCTGACTGTCAGTGAAGATGGTGGTGGCAGAAGACTGGCCAACACCCAAATCAGCCATAAGGCGTCTGAGCCACACACACTCAACAGTCGCTGTGAAAGCTGCCCTATACTCAGCCTCACAACTGGAAGTGGCCACAGTAGGCTGCTTCTTGCTCAACCAAGATATACATGAGCTACCAAGCATGAAGCAAAAACCACTGGTGGACACACGAGTGTCATAGCAACCAGCCCAATCTGAGTCAGAAAAAGCATGCAAATCTGGCGGTAGTGATCCCCCCTTGGGATAAAACAACCCAAGTAGCCGAGTACCACTCAAGTAGCGAAAGATGCGCTTAACCGCTTTCCAATGCATGACTCCTGGGCAATGCATGAACCTGCTCATCTGTGAGACAGCAAACTGAATATCTGGCCGAGTAATGCATAAGTAAATCAAGCATCCAACAGCCTGCTGATAGAGAACAGCATCAAATGCATCTCCAGCATCATGAAGACTCAATCGTAAACCTGTCTCCATAGGAGTGGCAATAGGCTTACAGTCTTCAAGGCCAAAACGCTGCAATAATGTGTCAATATATTTCGTTTGACACAAAGCCATTCCACCATCAACGTGCATAAACTGAATGCCCAAATAGTGATGCAAATGCCCCAAATCAGACATCTCAAATGAGGCATGCAAATCAGCCTTAAAATCAGCAATATGCTTCTCAAGAGGACCAGTGAGCAGCATGTCGTCTACATAGACAACAATGATCAGAAGCACATCATTAGCACGCTTAACATATAAGGTGCTTTCAGTTGGACTGTTCTCAAAACCATGTGCAATTAGATAGGCATGTATTTTCTCATACCAAGCACGTGGTGCTTGCTTTAAACCATATAACGCCTTCTTTAACCTGCACACCTGGTTTTCATGCCCTTTCTGCACAAAGCCACGGGGCTGAAAAACATACACTTCTTCATGCAAGTCACCATTCAGAAATGCTGTTTTAATGTCCAACTGATGTACATTCCAACCATGATGGGCTGCAAGTGCACAAATGCTCCGAACAGTAGTCATACGGCATGTAGGTGCAAAGGTCTCATCAAAATCAATGCCTCTTTCCTGCGCATAACCCTTTGCAACAAGCCTAGCCTTATACCTGTCAACTGTACCATCAGGTTTACGCTTCAGCTTGTATACCCACTTAGTGCCAATGGCCTTCTTGCCAGGAGGCAAGTCACATAAAGACCATGTACCATTCTTCATTATAGCATCATATTCAGATTGCATAGCAGCCATCCAATTTTCTGAATTTTGTGCTTCATCAAAAGAAACAGGCTCATTCTCATCACAGAGACTAGATGCAGCCATAGCATAGCAATCTGATGCAAAGGAGGTACTATGAGAGCCTGAACGAGTACGATATGACAAAGGTGCATCTAATTTGCTGTCACGCAAAGTCTGCACCAGCCATTTTGGCATAGTTTTTGCCTGTTCAATATCAGCTCTCTCATCAACAAGTGCATCATGTAAATCTGCATCAGAAATGGAATGATCTCCATCATCATATGAAACCTGCAAAGGCTGAGAAGTTGCCTCATTAGGACCAGCGTTAGCCTGTCCACCTGTAAAAAGAGGCATCAAAGTATCATACATGTCTTTGGAGCTAACAGATGTCTCCTTAGTACATGAAAGCAATGGCTGAATAGCATCTTCCACAAAGACAACATCACGGCTAACCAGAATGCGTTTAGTCTGTGGATGATACAGACGATAGCCTTTACTTTCAGAACTGTACCCAACAAAAATACATTTTACTGCCTTATCATCCAATTTTCTGCGATGTTGTTCAGGCACTAATGCATATGCCAAACAACCAAAAACACGCAGATGAGCAACAGATGGCTTGCGGTCATGCCAAGCCTCATATGGAGTGATAGACTGCAACGCTTTGGTGGGACACCTGTTCAGTACATATGCTGCACACATGACAGCCTCAAGCCAGAAACTATGTGGTAAAGCCTAACTTTTGACCATGCACCTCGCCATCTCCATGAGTGACCTGTTCTTTCGTTCAGCAACTCCATTCTGTTGAGGTGTATACGGCACTGTACACTGGTGTTTTATCCCACGTTCAGCCAGAAATGCATTAAAATCTGAAGACATATATTCCCCCCCTCGATCAGAACGGAGGGTGCCCATTTTACATGCTGACAGATTTTCAGCCAAAACCAAAAACTGTTTGAAGCACATGAACACTTCGGACTTTGCTTTGAGTGGATATACCCATGCATGCCTAGAAAAATCATCAATGAAAGTCACGAAGTAAAGGTAATTTCCAAAAGAGGGTGTCTGCATAGGACCACAAACATCACTATGTACAAGCTGCAATTTCTGCATAGCCCGAACTGAACCATCTTTTGGAAAGGAAGAACGCTGCATTTTGCCCAAAATACAGCCTTCACAAACATGTTTTCCAGGTGCCTCAAGTTTGGGCAAAGAGGACACCATTTCAGATTTCTGCAGGCGTAACAAACTAGCAAAATTCAGATGACCAAAGCGTGCATGCCAAAGCTTTGCATCTGACATAGCCTGAGAATCATGAACTGCACATGCCGAATCATTCACAGATCTTTCATAGTCTATGAGCTTATACAGCCCACGACATAAAATGCCAGAAGCAATAATCACATCGCTATTTGAGAGATCATGGACTGTACACCTGTCATCAACAAATTTCACAACCAAGCCAATCTTGGCTAATGCAGAAACTGATAACAGATTCTTTTTGATCCCTGGCACAAATAAAGCATCTGACAAAGTGAAAGAACTACCATCAGCAGTAGTCAGAATGATCTTACCAACTCCCATAACAGGATAAGAGGAGTTATTGGCGCATGTGACAGTATTCCCTGTAGGGGCAGGCTCGAGTGAAGAGAAGAAACTGCGCTGCGAGGTAATATGTTTGGTCGCCCCACTGTCAAAGTACTGGCAAACATCTGAGTCTACTGCAGACATGCACTGATCATGAGAAGATGGGTCAAAACTGCAGACAGTAGTAAACGCCCATTCTTCTTCCTGCACAAGATTTGCAGACTCTGTTTTTGGTGTAGAGGCCTCTGCAACAACCATTCCAGCCTCTTTCTTCTTTGCCTCTTTAGCAGCCAGTTTTGGACAGTTCTTTATAATATGATCATTTCCTTTACAGTACTTGCAGAACAATTTCTGCTTTTCTGATTTCTTCTCATCTTTATCTTGGTTCTTCGATTGTGCAGCATTTGCAGATTTCTGCTTACTAGTAGAAGAGCTCCATTTTCCTTTGCCCTTCTGACTAGCCAGGAAAGCTTGATCTGCAACACGCATAATGGACCTGTTCTGCCTGGACTGATCTTCCTGCAACAGAACAGAGACTAATTCCTCAAATGACAAGGCATTCGGATTTCCTTTCATCATCAACCGAAGAGTAGAGGCAAAACTCTGATATGAATCAGGAAGACCATTCAGAACGGTCTGCACAAGTGAGCTATCTGGTATAACTTCATCAGCAGAAATCAATTGTTCCTTCAGGTCTTTGATCTTTGTAAGAAAACTGTCCATAGAATCACCTTCATTCATGTGCTCACTCTCCAACTGTTTTCGGAGGTAAGCAACACGAGCCTCATTCCTAGCCTGGTACAAAGTGGTAAGCGTATCCCAAGCATCCTTTGCTGTTCTGCAAGAGCGAATGTGAGGAATAATGGCACGTTTGACAGACAAAGCTATCAATGCATGTGCCTGGGCATCTCTGCCATCCCAACGAATCTGCTCTGCAGTAGGTGCAACAGAAACAGCAGCACGAACAGGAATCTACGGAATATCATCTTCGACACCATCTTCATCAGCTCCAACACCTGTATTTGCAGTACCTGTCGTTATAGGTGTAACAGGACGTCTTTCAACACCCTGCACAATGTTCCACAATCCTTTTGCAACCAGTACATGTCGCATCATATAAGCCCATAATGGGTAGTTGGTACCATCCAACTTATCCTCAACAGCCAACATACGGAATACATCACTGCTTTCAGCCATGGCCGGTGACTAAAATACCTTGATGCAGAAAATTGACTGTATCTCAAAAAGTTGAACAGAACTGCCCAGACGAGTTCTGCTAGACCTGTAGCAGACTTCGAGACGCTTAAACTGGCGAACAGAAACTGGTATATACCTTTGGCACAAAAGGACGAAATAGCCTGCACAAGCACTGCGATAGTGCGTTCGGAGGCCGAAACGAGCTCAGATCGCGATTTCGGAAACATAGAGCGAAGATGTTTTGATCTCGGAAACACCCTGAGTATGCTCACCAAATTTTGTGCGAATCTGAGACTGCAAACGGAGGAGTGTCGACGGCGCCCTAGAAGAAGCAACGACCTGCTCTGATACCAATTGTTGGAGTTAGACGTCTGCGAAAGCACGCGAACAGCACAAGGAAGAAGAAGAAGCTTGGAGCACAACACACAAGACTGAATGTATTACTAGAGAATGTACAAAGATAAGTAGCCCATTAGGGCAATAGGCGTATATACAAGCCGGGGGAAAAAAACCTCCTAAAGAGGGAAAAAAGTGCCCCGGCAGTCCTAGAGTGTTCACACACATCACTACCTAAATATATCAACAAGTCTGTGGAATGGGCATGGAAAGGATAGGAGTGACCTTTGTTGGATCTATAGTTATCCCATTTGTAGACACGATGTGACCAAGGAGAGTGCCTTTAGTGACCAAAAAATGACATTTAGCAGGATTCAACTTCAAACCTGTTTTGAGACACTACTCAAAGATTTCCTTCAGATTTTCCAAGTGATCGTGAAAATCTTGGACTACTACTCTTCTATCTGTGCCTCAGAACACTGAAAAGTCATCCATAAAAATGTGCAGAAAAGTTGTCCACCATTTCCTCAGTATCAAATACATTGTTCTATTAAATGAAGCAGGTGCATTTCCACTACAATAGATCGATGGTATACGGAGGTTTCTACCAAGGGAAATGAACGCGGCTTTATTTGCCACGACGCCAGTGTAAAGGTCGGTATGCACGTCGATACCAAAGGGTCGGTATATGCGTCGGTATATGCATATGTATAAGCATTGGTATATGCATAGGTATTACTGACGCCCGTATCGGCAAAGGAATGCATTGCCATATGAAAATCAAATACAAAATTTTGGTGTTCCACTACCATACACATCCAAAGAACGTTCCATATCAACAATCCTGTAACAAAGAACATTAATGGAATGAGATAAATTCACATGAAAATTACAAACAACAAGTAAAAACCAAGTTTATAAATTAATTACCTCATCGCAAACAGTCCCATGAAACGACCGCACCGCATCCCTCCAAGTCCTCCAATAATGCAATCAACCCATGACGATATCCGTAAGACTCCTCCATTCGTGTTGGAGGATGACCCATTACCAGCTCCTGAAACAAATATACAAAAGATTATAGGAACATACATGAGAAATTTAACACAAATAAATTCAATAAATGAATGGTACTTACAAACTCATGACGCATCGTGTCATATCCGCTGCTGCCCAAAGGTGACAGTCCAACTGTATCTAAACGTGTGGCTGCGGTGTGGGAGCGATTTCTGACGACTGGCAGATCAATTCAGTCGTCTCGCAAATGGCGCACGCTCGGTGACTATGCAGAACAAGTATAACTTTTACTAAGGTCCGTAGGGTAAAGCGTTCCTATATCTTTATATAGCATCAAAATAAGATGGTGAGATAAGTTTTTCACTAACTACTTGATCTTTAATGCTTTCAATTTCGTTTGAATCTTCTTGAAAATTATCGTCGTTTCTATCTACAGTTGGTGGGAAAAGTTCTTCACTATTCTCAATGCTAGGTGGAACAGTGGAAAGTAAATGTAAAGTTCTATTAGGATCATGCAAAGTTTCTTTAACTATCTTATTTTTAACTAACTCTTCAACTTCCTCAACTGGTTTAGGAAATAATAAATCAAATGTAGCTGGAGGTAGAAATGAACTACTTGAAGAAGCCTCTTTAGAAATAAGATGAAAATGACACTAGACTAATGATCAAATTCCTATACACACTTATAAGATAATGAAAATGACACTAGATTAATGATCAAATTCCTATACACACTTATAAAATAATGTCATAAAATGATAACCTATCCAAGCTTAATGAATAACCTATACAAGCTAATCAATAGTCTAAACTAAGAAATTCTTTTCGCTGCAACTCTTCAGTTCATCAACACGGTTACAATTCTTCAGAAAATCACATCTGAAAATCACATGAATTTCCAGTTCGCCAATAGCTCTCTGAAAATCACATGAGAGAAATTAGTATGTTTTTTATAAAAAATTAAAACTCATTTAAAACTTAGCATAATTAGAAACACTTAGCTTAATATTAAATATTTAACTTTCTAAAACACATATGTATTTAAGTACATCCATTTATTTAAACATATACATTGCAATAAATAATTCATTTATGTGATTACTTTAATATACATCAAACATATAAATACATTGTTTATATACTTATACATATTCATACATAGTATATAAGCTTAACATGCATCACATGCATACTAACACACCTCATATGCATACATGCACATGCATAAATGAATATGCATAAACATATATGCACTAACATGCAACAAGCAATCATACATATGCACTAATAACCATGCATTAACATACATGCACATGCATAATTACACATACATAAACATATATGCACTAACATACATATGCATACCATACATATACATACATACATACATAATACTATCACACACATGCATACATATACTAACACATACATATATGAACATATACTAACATATACATGCATGAATGATCATGCATATATGCACATGCACTAGCAACCATGCATGAGCATACATGCACAAACATGCATCAAGCAACATGCATGATATGTATACATACATGCAAACACTATCCTTCATGCATAACATAAATCAACATGCAAACTTACACATGATATACACTAGAGTATATACATTAATTGACATGCATGAACTAACATGGATAAAGCTCTTACATGCATTAGCTAAATATACATTTACATGCAAAACCATATTCATGCACTTAATATACTTCTAACATTCATAAACATACCTATCATACATATGCACTTTCTTAACTAACATGCATTAACATTCCTAACTTCTAACATCTAGCATGCATTGCTTAAGATTTAACATGTATTACCATTTACTAACATGCATCAACATTAACTAACATACCTAACATGCACTAACATAATTATCATGCACTAACATAATTATCATGCACTAACATGCACTAATATTAACTAACATACCCTACATGCACTAACATACTTATCATGCACTAACATGCACTAATATTAACTAACATCCCCTACATGCACTAACAACTAACATAGGTTCAAGCACTAACATGGGTACAATCAATGACTAAACATGCCTAACATAATACATGGATAAATGAACTTAGGTATCAATCAAACTAAGGGTTGAAGAAGCTTGGGTTAAGGGTAAGAAAAAAAATGGAAAGGATAAAGAAGATAGAATAGGGTAATTATATGGATAAAGAGAAATGGAAGGTAAATTGAGTTCTTTGGAAGAAATCAAGGCTAAAAGCTCCTTCTTTGTGCCACCCTGTGAACACATAAAAAACATTAGGATAACAAACCATTCATTCACTAAGTAATCAATCTAATTATTTAAGCACACACATATACATACATAAATACTTATACTTATATTAAAACAAATATATATATTTATAGACTTATATAATCACATACAAATATATAAACATATATATTTAAATTCCATATTTTCATTCTAATAACATTTAAAACATAAATATAACATATAATATCATAAACCTAAATCAATCATCTAACAGATCTAAATTATAAAATAAAAAACATATAGAGTAAATATATATATAAATCATGATAATATAAATGAAATAAAAAAGAAAAAAAAATCTCTCAGTCTCTCTCTCTCTGTCTTTTTCTCTCTCTCTCTCTTTCTCTCTCTCTCTCTTTTTCTCTCTCTCTTTCTCTCTTTCTCTCTCTTTTGCGGTTGTTGTGCCGTCGGCAGGCTGCAGAGGGAGGGAAGGAAAGAATAATTAAAAAAATAAATAAAAGAATCTAAAAAATAAAATAAAAAATAATAAAAGCTTTTAACCTCTCCTCTCTCTCTCTCACTCTCTCTCTCTACTGCGCGTGCAGCTCTGCTGCACCGTCGGCAGAGAAAGGGAGGGAGAGGGAGAAAAGGAAAGTCAAACAAGCATTAAAGAGGGAATAAGAAAAAAAAGGACAGAGAGAAAGGATAAATGGAAGAGAAAGGAAAGAAAAAGGAGCAAGGAAAATAAACAAAGAGGAAAAAAAAAACTACACCTCCTTCATCTCTCTGCGTCGATCAAATTCCAAGGTAAAAAAATTTGCTTTCATTTAATTGAAGGACAGAAGCAAGAGAGATGGCCTTCTCTTGTCTCCTCTCAGAGAACTGTCATAGAACTATGTGCAAAATTTGACTATAGTCTATAGCAAAAAGTAAGTACCTGAAAATCACATGAGCTTGTGAGTACGTACTCCCCTCTTTAAATAGATGAAAGTAGCCCACCATAGCCCACATTTATCCTTAGATAACTGAACCAACCTACCTAAATTAAATCCTCTTAAACTCAACAACACTCAACCAGAAAAAAAAACGTGGAAATTTCTCCAATTTGATTTTACCCAATTTTCAACCATTCATTTAAAATATTCAATGGACCATAGTCTTTTGATTTTAAATAACCATTCGTTTTTTTTTTCCAACTCTACATTGAGTGCCATATTTATTCTTATGGCATTCAACTCTTGATGAATCCATAGAACCTTGTACATCAATTGCATCTTGTACAATTGCATCTAGATCACCAGCTGCTAGTATGCGAGATTTCTTTCAAAGTGGGGTGAGTGAAATTCTCACATATGATCCCTTTGAGTCTGATTGTGTCTTCAAGTGAGGAGAGTAAATCTCTCCGACATCCACCCCCACCAAACCTGTGCTTCCTCCGGATGCACCAAAGTTGCAGATCAGAGAAGCAATATCAAATTCTTTTGAAAATTATTCATGACTCAAATGCAAATAGTCTATAAAAAATGCTTACTCAAAGGATTATTATTGGCTAGAGTAACCGTAAATGGGGAATAAGTTAGACATTTATTTCATAACATACGTTTTTTTTTGTTAATGCAAATTTTACACATCACTTTTTCCTTCGAAATGTTTCAAGAGAAGTAGTTGATTACATTCTGTTTAATAACGGAATTCAGAAAAATGTCCACCTTCAGATCAGATCGACCAAACTTAACTTCTCGTCATGAGTAGCAAAAGGCACTTAACGACAATTGACATGCAGGATTGGGGAGTCCAAAAAGGAAAGGAGGCTCACAATTGCTTGCACATGAAAAAATTGGACAGCCAATTGCCATAAAAATAGGAGAAGGATGCTGATCACAAAAAGAAAAAGGAGCAAGGAAAATAAACAAAGAGGAAAAAAAAACTACGCCTCCTTCATCTCTCTGCGTCGATCAAATTCCAAGGTAAAAAAATTTTCTTTCATTTAATTGAAGGACAGAAGCAAGAGAGATGGCCTTCTCTCTTCTCCTGTCAGAGAACTGTCATAGAACTATGTGCAAAATTTGACTATAGTCTAGAGCAAAAAGTAAGTACCTGAAAATCACATGAGCTTGTGAGTACGTACTCCCCTCTTTAAATAGATGAAAGTAGCCCACCATAGCCCACATTTATCCTTAGATAACTGAACCAACCTACCTAAATTAACTCCTCTTCAACTCAACAACACTCAACCAGAAAAAAAAACGTGGAAATTTCTCCAATTTGATTTTACCCAATTTTCAACCATTCATTTAAATATTCAATGGACCATAGTCTTTTGATTTTAAATAACCTTTCACTTCTTTTTTTAATTTATTTAAATACTAGACTTTAGAATAAATACTAAACTTTAGTCTAAAATTAATTTAACCCATCTAAATTTTATTTATGACCATAAGCTTAGTGGAAATAATTAAATAATATATTTTTCTATTTGAATTATTTTGTTAAGGTTCCTTATGATACATTTAACCTATTTAATAATTCATTTATAGATTTTAACCCACTTATTTAAACCATTAACCTTAGGTTTACCCTACAACTAGCTTCAAACCACATCAAATAACTTCAAGTAACCCATAAACCTATTTTCTAACCTTCCGTAACCCTCTAGAATTAATATTAAACCCTTAATTATGCTTAAAATTTAACTAGAACCCTATAAATCATGCTCAAAACATTCATTTAATCCTTAATTACCTTTGTAATTTAGCTAAAATCCTATAAAACATGATCATAACCTATAGTTGATCCTTAATTACCCTTAAATTTACTTTCAAAACATAGAAAACCCCTTAACTAACCCTTGAATTTTCATCTATACCCTTAATTATATTAAGAAAACGCTTAGATAAATACTTCCCATCCTGATAATATTCAACAAACTTCTTTTCCTGCAGAAATTAAAATCAAACATTAGTCAAAAATTTCATAATTTAACCAAACTTATATCAATCAAATAATCTTTTAATTTTTGAAATATTTTAAGAGTAATAAATTCTCTCCGACATCCGCCCCCACTAAAACTGCACATCGTTCCGATGGACCAACCTGCAGATTCAAGTGGAACAGATCAAATTCTTTTGAAAATCAGTTTTATTTTTTTCAAAATTTTATTTCATCATGCATTCAAACTTTATGCAGTTAAAAAGATTAGTACAAATCATTTAAAAAAACACAAAGTAGATATAAGTTATAAAAATATCTTATCATATTTCTGAAACCACATTTAAACAAGCATTTATAAGAATAAATCATAAGTTGTATAGTCCTTCTGTTCATGTCACTTGCTTAGAATAAGTAATTTATCTTGTATATCAGCATATACAAAAAAAATTTCTCATCAGGTAATAGAATTATATGCCTCCTACTTTTATTTCCTATGGTCTGACTCTCTTTTCATTGCTTTTTTTTTCATATCATTTTTGTTTTACTTTTTTACTTCATCCCAACTTAGCTTTTTCTTTAATTTTCACAAATCGGCCTATACCAAAATTGGGTGCGACGCCTAGACTTGTCCACCAGGCCAAGTTTATTCCACTTGTCTACCAACCCGGCATAGCGCACGACAAAACTATGTCAGCCCTACATGAAATCGACGTCAGCTCGTGGCTCTGATCGCCCGACCATAGTAACTCCACCCGCCTATCGACCCATGTAGGCGCATGACAACATATAGGCTGAGCCTATGATGAAACTAGCGTCATCTCGTGGCCTTGATCACCCGACCAAGGTTGGTCCACCCGCCTACTAGCCCAACATAGCGCACCAACAACGAACACATATATATATGCTAATTGGGTATGAAGTTTTCTTTGTTTTTTTTTGTTAATTTCATTTAGAGATCAGATCTCATAAGAAATAAATAGTAGAATACAAAATCCCATATACTAATGGATAAAATTTTAAGCATATACATGTATTCAAAATAAAGCTACCTTTTCGTCTACAAGCTTCCAATTCCAAAATTTCTATTTAACTTTCTGATTCAGTTCATATAAATACGAGTTTTTATGTTTCAATCATAAATATTTCAGATATTTCTACATCTTAATTACATTTGAGTTGTTTTTAAATAAATTCGAACATATCCTTTTAATCCATGTAGTAATGCCATGCATATACACAAAAAATCAAAGAATCTTTAATCAAAACTATTTCACCTGATATTTTAATTATCATCTTCATTTTCATCAGCATCATCATCATCATCATCATCAATTTCTTGAAAATCACATTCTTCATTATTTCTCTTTTTAAATATATTTAACACTTTTTCCTGCAATCAAATTTTTTAATAAAGAACCGTCAAACTCTCTAAGTTTAAATGTACCATTATCATATACAGTTATCTTCCTTCAGGTAAAGCTTGAGCTACAGGGTTCACCTTTTTATCTACAGTTTTATACTTTGTATTAATTTTAGCTTCATGAAAATCAGAAACAAATTTTTTGAAATTAAATCATATTCATTTAATTAGTTTAAAAGAATAACATGTAATAATTTTTCATCATGTAAGGTTTCATCAATTTCATCAAATAAAGTAGAGGAAAAAGAAGTTTCAATTACATTTTCAATATTTTCATTTTGAGACATATATTCTTTATCTTTAAAATATTTTTCATGTTTTTTCATTGTTTTTCTAGGAATATCTTTATTATTTAGAATTTGTAATTTTGAAGATGAAAAATAAATAGAAACATTTTCTATTTTATTTACACATTTATGCAAGATATCAAACCAGTTACAACTGTTGCCTCACTCAACAATGGTGTCTAGTAAAAATTTTGATCAAAATATGTTCTAGAATCACTAAGAGGTAGATGACTCTCGTGCATTTTCTCTTGTGATCTAATAGGTGTTTTCCTAATTTGTTCTCTATTTCTAATATGATTTGGGTTAACAGTCATTACTTGTAAGGATTGTAAGTCATCTTTTGATCTAAATCTAGCATACGCGGATCCATCGTCCATTATTTTTGTTTCCATACGAGTTTCACATATAAAGGGTTGTCCTAAGATAATTTCATAAGAACAGTTATCTTGTATGAAAAAATGAAATGTTTCACTTATGCCACCTATTGAAATTGGAATGTTGGCACATGCTCCTAGAAGTGCACCACATCCGTTGTCTGTTGTTCTCATAATCCACCCATGTTGTTTATCTATAGGCCATCTAAATTTATCATATAATTCTTTTGATATTACATTTATTTCTGAGCCTGAATCTAGTAAAGCTAAAGCTATACAAGAATTTTTCCTATCTCCTAAATTTACTTTGATTTCTGGTGTTCCCCTGGCCCAAAAACTCTTTTTGTAATTGCTTTCAGATTTTTCTTGTATATTATCTGAAAGTATAGGTCCTAAAAAATTTTTATTAACATATCCTTCACTTTCTTCTTCATCATCAGAATCAGAAGAAAGGAATCTTTAGAAATATGAGTTACATCTACATTGTCATGCATTTCAGTATGAGTATTTAAGGGAAATCTTTTTCTTTTAATCATCTTAATAAAGTTATCTTTAAATTCTAATTTAGCTATAGTAAATAATTGTTCAAGTGACATAGTCACTTGAGTTTTTAAAAGAATATCATACAGTATTTCCTTTGTGTCATTTTTTTGTTCAAGTTCTGAAGTTAAAATAGCTTTTGGAATTCTTCTGGGTTTCTTGGTTTTTTCCTCATTTTTTTTCTGTTTCTTCATTAGTCTTTGATTCTAATTCATTAGGTTTGTTTGATGTCTATGGTTGTTTGCCCTCCCTTATATCTCTTCTTTTTTTCTCATTTGATTCTAAATTTATATTTTCATTGAATTGTACATTTTTAGGTCCTTTTCTCAATTGTTTTCTAGTTACTCTTTGATTAGATTCATCTAGATCTTGAGTTTCATCCCTTTTTCTGTTTTCTTCCACATTTGCAATATATGAGAAGATAGAGAAATTATCTATAGGTGAGTTCCATGCAGTTTTGTTCATTATATCATCTCTAGCTTTTATCAATGCTTCTATTGAATAATTTTGGGTTTCTTTTGATGTATCATCATCTAGATCACTTTCATCACATTCTAATCTAACCCCAGATGAGCTTCTTTGTGCTTCTCATATATTTTCATATAGTTTTTGCATTCCACCTTTTCCCCAATTTACAGCTAGAGGGAGGTGGGTGCGATAGTCACATAGTTTTTTATCAATATCAATAACTAGTTTTCTTTCTTTTGCCTCTTTTAATGATTCACAGGCATAAGACATATGTTCAGTGGAGTCACACCAGACACATCGTCGGGTGGGTGCGCCTCTTCGTTCATTATTCTGAGCTACTCGTTGATTCTGAGCTAATGGTTGATTCATTACAGGTGCTATAGGTATAGGACTCATTTGTGGGGCATGAGTAAATTGAGGACCTAGAATTGTTTTATCTTGACTAACTAAGGAATGAACTGTGTTTTGAAGTGTTGCCACTTCCTTAGATATGTTCGTATGCATTTGCATCATATTATCTGGTTTATTAAATAGTATTTCAAACTGTAACTCACTAGGCACTTTAGATGTTGATGCTTGTTCAGTTAAACTAGAGTTTATATTAATTTTAGGATTTTGAGTAGTTGGTCCTACTGTTGGAAAACTTAAATTCATATCATATAATAATGATCTCTGTTTCATTTGTGCAACAACTTCAACTACTTGTTTAAGTACCCCCCAGTCCTCTGTTAAACCATATCTTTTTCCAGGTTCCTCTAGTCTTCTTTCTACTTCACTTCTAATGTCTGTAGGCAAAACTTTTAGGAAATAAAGTACTATATCTGGAGTAAGTGCAGTCCTATCTTGTTCAGGTAATTGTGAAAATCTCTTCATAAATTCCCCATGTAATTGTGTAAGAGATATTTGGGTTTTGGGAGTGCTAAGCCACTTCATAAATCCCTCCCTACTATGTTGGCTAAAATCTTCTAAGTAAAATTCTTTATGCATTTGTTTTTTAAATTCTTCCCATGCAAGTGCTTTATGAGGTTCTATAACACTAATGGCTGAACCTATTGCAAGTCTTACTAAAAATGTTACCCATTTATCAATTGGCAAACCATGTAGTTTTGCTAGATCTTCAAAAGTGTCTAAGCAATTAGTTGTGTTAACTCCAGTAAATTTACCTTTTTCTTTTAGCACAGCTTCTACTACTTTTTGGCCTTGGGTTTCAGACATCATATTTTTAAATAACTCATCCATTCTGATATGTATGTTAGAACTAGACCTAAGTTTCTTAATATAATCCTTAACTTCTTCTTGAACTTCAGATTTCTGTTCCCTTACCAAACTAACTAAGTTGTCTGATTCCAGCTTTACTTAAATTTTTAACTTTTAAACAAGTCTTGAAAAATAAATGCTAACTTTCCAAATGAAAATTCTTAATAAATTTTCAGACTAAATTATGCTATTCTAACAATCCTTAATAATTAAATCTAGATACTAACTTTTCAAATAAATTTCTTTTTGATTGTTTAATTAAAATTATACTAATCAAACAATCTTAAATAAATACTATCTTTTAAATAAGAATACTTTTTGAGTCTAACAATTCCTACTATTTTAATGAAAATAAATGCTATCTTTCAAATGAAATGAAATTTAAATCTAGCAATTCCTACTATTTTAATAAAATAAATTCTATCTTTCAAATGAAATGAAATTTAAATCTAGAAATTCCTACTATCTTAAACTTTCCTAAAATCCTACTTAAATAGACACAAACAGATGCAAGTTAAGAAAATATACGTGACAGCTGACAGTTGGAGCAGACGCTAGTGTGCATGTGAAATTTTCAAGTTACATTTGTTGAGCATAAATGCCTAATACAAAATCTAAGTGCTGTGAGTGCAAACGTTTTTCTTCAAAATCTTGATGGTAAGGGTGTAGAGTTGAGGTTTAGTACTTGCATATTGCCGTGGAGGCGCTCAGAGCATAAGCTCAGCCCTCAACAACCAAGGAATTACAAGGTTTTGTATTATCTGCCTCTGCACGATGACCACCTCAAGCTGCCGCAACCACTTTGTCTAAACCAAGCTAATGAATATGCAAAGAAAGGAAAAGTTTTATACTTGTCCCACTGTGCCGTTGAGTCACGTCGTGTTCAAATGTGGGAGCGAATTATGACGACTGGTGGATCAAGACAACCGTCTTGCTAACGGCGCACGCCGGGTGCTTTACGCAAGCTCAAGTGAAGCGGAATGGACCATAATTTATGAAAACTCAAGAAAGGATTAGTGGTTCGAAAAAAGAAGTTTGTGATTGCATCAAACAATTTACCAACTATGTTCCAAGCTAGATGTAAAGTTTCAATCCAACACAAGTAATAAATGATAGCACTCAAGAAGATTTTGAAATTTGTAAAACCTTTGGCAACAAGATCAGTCTTTATATCAATTTAACAACATGTGCAAAAGAATTTGGGTTGCATCAATATGCTTTGGAGTTCAAAAGAATATATGAAATATCATATTTTCTTTCTTTAGAATTGCGTGCAAGAAACACCACAAAACTTATCTCTTATAACCTTCGGGGTTTGAAAACAATCACAACAACACGTTATCATCCATTCAAAGTAGATGTCAAATCAAAAGGTATGGAAAGGCTCTACTGCTTGATCTCGTACAATTGCTTTTAATGATTTTGAAAAGCAAAGTAAGGTTTGGTTTTTTCCACGCTTTCAACCCTTGTGGCTTTCAAATTTTACAAGAAAATTACATCTTTATTGAACCAGTAAGTATTAAAGGCCTTTCGACTGTGTATATCTCACAGGAATGTCTGTTAACTTCGGTCCTTATTTATGAAGTGTACTAAAACTCGCCTGCATTCTGGATGAACTTACAAAAGTTTGCCAAAACTGTATTACTTTAGTGGCAATGAAAATATATGTTGCAAAGGTGTGAAACATCTTTCATACGTACGAGACTTTGGACTTAAACTTCTTTTATCACATAACATCTCAACACATTACAGTAAGATCGAAAACGTGCAGAGAACAACAATATACATCGTCACACACTCTGAGTGTTCTTTGGTTGAAATAAACTTAAAATAATAAAACATTTGACTGAAATTGACCATGCTTAGAGGATGAGTCCATACAATTCAACAGACTTTTATCAGAGTAAAAATCAAAATCCGTTTTTGTTTGCTTGTTCTGGCAAAATGATATCCTAAAAATGTCTCATTCTATAAATTATTTCATCACTTCATCGTTCAGATTAAAGCCAAAGTAAATCCAATACGTACATATGATTCTCTTCATCATATCCAATGTACAAATCTCATATAGTTTAAATGGATTTTATATCATAGCAGTGCAAAATCATATACTATTCATGCAATACTTCGAAAACGATTAAGTGGTATCAAAAGTAATATTGCAGTTAAACAAAATATCGACTCATCATAATAAAATGATTTAACATTCCTAAGACAAACCATTTACACGTAATGGAGCAGAAGTCAAGCACAGAAGATCACCTTATTTTTCAACAAATTATAATACTATTATATATATAGAAAATGCATCGTTCGATGTAAGCGAAATTTAAGAATTTACACGTCATGCTCAAAACTGTTAGCGGAAGGCAATTTATACACACTGTCATTTAGCATCATCGTAATCTCAAAAGGTTGTTCAAGAAATTATAAAGGAAGAGTTGAAAATATCGAAGTCCGTCTCTCTCACCCGATTGTACAAGTAATTATAGTCTCGGCTTGAGCGCTACTCTGATTTCACACGAATATCTGTCTTCACTTCTCCTCTGTTATGAGACCTAACAACAGTCTTGTATGCATGATTAAAATAAAAACAATATGTAAATGTTTCTACGAACAGAGTCTTTATATACTTCATGGCACAATTGCCGAAGTTGTTTAGAGGTGCATGATTAAACAAAATTCAAATACTAGGAAACAAAACTTTTGACTTGTTTTTGCCAAGTTTCGACAAAATACACAAATACTATCCTAAGATCACTCAGCATCCAATTCAAAGAAGATGATGCCATATGTATTCTTAGGTTATACTTTTCTGTAGATATCAGAACATAAACTATAAATTTTAACGCCAGAAAACTTATTGTAAGAGTAAGCGGATTAGAAGATGTCGGAATGATTCAGGTGACTTCAGTGAAGAGTTATGTGAAGCATTCAAGCAAAAGTAAAAGTATTTCTTCATCTATGCAATGGTTTAACATCTATCTGTAATGTTGATTCATCAGATATTATATGTGCGGAACGACAGAAAATTGAAATAAACACATGCTTAAAGGACTATAGTATCTAACTTCTAGAATAGAAAAGTAGAATCTGCGCCAAGAAAACATGTAATTGGAAACGGAATTAAATACAAAATCAGATTGCATGTCCACTTTGCAGAATTCAATCACAATACCTCTTTCACTAATCTTCAAAGACTTTCTGAGAAACTCATCACCGTCATCACGTTGATCTCCTTCTCATCATGTGTCAATTCACGAGCGCTGAGATAGTCACTGAAAAGAGCGTAGAGTGTTTCTCGGACATGACAGAGTACAGAAATCCTCAAGCAAATCTGCAGTATCTCTCTCTTCAGTCCATCCGTGTACGAACATTCATCAATTTGGAAGCGATCCTCTCTCTTCAATCTCTTCGTCTGTGGGATCCTTCACCTGCCCCCCCCCCCCCTTTTTCCCCCTTCTTATCACGACAGGTAGCACAGTAAATATCCTCCAGATGAGGGCGTTGTCCTCCTTTTTCCGATGACTTCAAAGCCTTCTCTTTGTCAGCAGCTCTCTCCTCCAGCCCATACGAGCTTCAATATCCTACCCTTCTTACAACGCTTCCTCCTCTCTTATGTGCCTCTCTACATGTTTCCCTTCCGCCTGTCCCTGGACGCCGCTCTTTTTCTCCTCCTTAAGCATGTCAAAAAATGGAGTTTTGTGCCACGACTGGAGTTAGCGCATGCCAGACTATGTCTTTCTCCAGTTCTTATCTGTCACTCTTCATCAACTTAACCTCAGGAAAACTCGGACCATCTGGCTGCTTCAACGAGATTGTATTTAATGGTTTTTTAGCATTGAACCTCTCTGAGCTGAGTGAAAAATGTGTTCCTTCAATCTTTGGGCAAAGGCACACGATCATGCTTGATAAACTAATCTTTTTCATGTTCATGTCCACGACCATGGTTATGCCTTCAATGGGTCACATATAGAAGTTACTCGTACCACCGCATAGTAACACTATACATTATCTTTATCATTATACCAACCACTAGAGAGGGGTATACAAGAGATCTCTTTGTTCAGTTCTCTGCTCCTCTTGACCTTCATAAATTCAGTATGTTGCAAAGAAAGAGTGCTAGTAATTTTCATGTCATCAAGTTTTAAAGTGGGTGTGCCCGAGTCGTGATGGGATTCCACAATTTTGACAATATGATGTGTGATCTGAATGCACATCCCAATAGATCTTTCTTAAAGATATGCCATCAAGAGTTTTCCTCCTTACCATCTTATGCTTGCAGACTCAGCAATAGCCATTGTATATGCAACAGATCCAAATGAAGCCTGAAGAGTCATAAATTCTCTATTGCTTCACTTCGATATTTTGAGCATTCACAAATCCACAATGTTTATCTTGAGCAGTTGGTTTGATAGATGTTTTCAAGTGAGTAGAAGCAAATGTAGAGATGGGATATCCAATTAGGGAGAGAGAATCTCTCCGATAGCGGCATCTTGTTGCTGGCGATATCGGTCAAGAGTCTACTGCTTCTCGTCAGGAATCATATCCCACTCCTCAGCATCTAACCATACAGGCTTTGGTAAGCCTGCTCTGAAAGCATCACGAGCCTTGGATCGTCGATGGGACATAACCTCACGTGCGGTGTGCAGAATCCACTCTGAACTAACAAGAGGCTATCCATCGGCTGGTCGGAACTCCTGATAAATCGTCTGTGGGATATAACTCTCCCGATCTTTATCCTCTTCACTCCGTTTCAACATGATAAGAGTGTCCAAACTGGATGGAGCAAAGCTCTCGTATGCATGCATGCATTGTTTTGCCAGCCGCATCCATCACCAGAGCTCCATCTCGGATACTATACACCTTCCAGGAGTCATCATGGTCATGAGCACCCCAAGGTGTACGTGGTGTTCCACGTGGTGTACTGCATGGCGTACCTACATATGAGGTACTCGTCCTAGGAGTAGAAGCGGGCGACACAATGTCCATCGCACTGTCTCCACAACAGCCACCTCCTCGGCCTCTAGACCTACATGTAGATCCACTCCTAGAACCTCCTGCTCCAGAGCGTGACTTCCATCTACGAGAGAGGCCAGAACTTGTATCGCGTTGAGGTGTCGAACGCACATGTCTACTAGTAGACCTAGTAGGAGATGGCTGAAAAGATGGTCGTGGTGGTGTCACAAAGCTAGGAGACATACCTCCTACGGGTGTAGCACCACCCGTAGGAGTGACACCGGTAGGAGTGACACCGACGGGAGTGACACTGGTGGGAGTAAGGCCAGCGGGAGTAAGGCTGGCAGGAGTAAGGCCGCCAGGAGTGAGGCCGGGAGGAGTGCTACCACCAGCGATCCAATATTGTGATGCAGCGGCCATATACGCAGGAGGAACCTGACAGATGAACTCCAAAAACTGCTCCTCTGTCATGGAATGTGGAGTGACTGGAGGAGTGTCTCCCATCATGCTTTGTAATAAAAGAACTCAAATAATTAGCATGTGATAATAAAAGTAAAATAGAGAATAAACAAAAAAAATAAAAATTAGTACGTACAAGTGTTTTATTCAAAAGTCCTCTAGTCTAGCATCCTCTTGAAGATCCGTTGCATCGAGAATATCTATCTCTATATTGATGGCTTCTAAATCGCTTGCTATGCTGGTTTCTTCCCAATCATCGTCTATTGCTTCATATTCTCGAACAATGACCTCTTCTTCAATGACCTCTTCTTCTCAAACAATGATCTCTTCCTCCTCGACTATTGAATAAATCTCTCAGTCCACTAGAGATGGACTTTCTTCTACATTTATGTTCTCAAGAATTTGTCTGCTATGTGGAGCGACTTGTAAAACAAGTAGTCACTCTGGTTCTTTTGAATCTGGTATAAAAATAACTTTCTCGTAGTGTTCGGGAAGTACAAATGTATCCCTTTCATCTGTCCATAATCTTGTGGAGTCGACTTGAAGCAAACTTCTTTTATCCCATCTCACTGTTGCGTTTCTTCTAGAGGTGACTACTTTGAACCATTTCACATAAAAACCAAAGTAATCAAACTTTATGAAAGATGGTTTCAAGATGTCTTGAATCACACCATAATAATCTAGCTCGCCTTCTAGAGCATTATCATCTCTTGCACTCGCTCTACTTTTTTGCAAAAAAATCACCATCACTCCACTATCAAAAGTAGACCTATTTTGATCGATTCGTGCGATTCGAAAGTGTCATCCATGAGACCATATTGCACCGTATTTGATATACTCCCAGTCACATCCTTTTGCGAGTTCTTCTTCTTCTTCAGAGATATCTTCACCCATTGCCTTTGCTTGTGAAACCGCTGTATCTAGCCATCTGCTCGTTGGAAAAGGTGGAAGAGGTCGAAGACTTTCTAGAAGAGGCAAAAATTGAGTGGAATAATTTCTTGAAAACTGAGCTCTTTCCTTTGCGTTAGCTTCCTTGGCAAGCTCATACCTTTGTAACCACTTTTGCATAGGCTAAGAGTTAACTATGCAAAACTTCATTGCCTTCTCTCTGAAAGCTGCATCCATTTTTCTTTGCAATCCTTTACCTTGTGGTTCATCGCCTACAAGACGAACATCTTCATCATCGCTCCATAAGCGAGGCATTTCGGGATCCAACATACGTAGAAACTTAGTTATGAATACAAGAGATTCTTGTACAAGCCATCCCTCTGCCGTGCTACCCTATGGACGTGCTCTCTATCGAACAAACCCTTTTATTGTCTTGATAAAGCGCTCTAGGAAGAACATCCATTGACTATGGACAGTTCTTGCTATTGCAACTTCATCTACCACATGAACTAGTAAATGAAGTTGAATAGTGAGAATACTCGTGGGAAAGTATTTCTCTACCATACAAACAGCCTCGATAGCATTGAGTTTTCGCAATCTCTATGCTATCTCTAGGTATCTCTTTAGAAGATATCCACCATACTAATGAACTAATTTTATAAATGGTTCTTCGTACATCCTCTGAAAGACAATCTTTTAGGGCTATAGCGAGCACAAACTGTAAAAACTTGTGCCAATCATGAGACTTGAGTCCTACAAGATTGTCGTTTTGTGTGAAAGCAGTCTTTAGACACTTCATGCGTCCAGTAGGTGTTCGAAACTTTGAAATTGTTTTCATCACTTGTTGCTCTTCCATCATGTGAAGCAACCAAGGAGCTCTTGGTAACGATACTGTTCCATTGGGCTTAGTAATTGCCCACAACTCTCGCATATGACCTCGCTCTTCTAACTCCTCACTTTGTGCTTTGCTTTCTTTCTTTCCGATCAAAGTTTTCCAAAGAATCTCTTCCACATTCTTAAAAATATGCATCCGATCCACCAAATGATTGATCAACAATTCACTCCAATAAGGGAGTTCATGAAAAATGGACAATGGTTTCATGCTAGCAACTGGATTTTCTGAATCCCACAGTTGTTTCCAATCGCTAGCTTTCATTTGGTGTTGCGCTTGTCGACCAATTTGTCCTTCACGTAAAACATGTCCATCAGGCAAATATCTATGATGTCCTTCATAGAAACTTTTATGTAGTGCTTTGGAATAGCGTGCTTCGAGTCGTGGTCTGCATAAAGGACAAGCATGGTAACCCGAAATCGATAAACCTGAACATTCACCATAAGTAGGCCAATCATGCATTGTCCACATAAGTATGCCTTGCACTCGCACGTCTCGTCTTCTTATTGGTTGAGACATGTCACGCACAATAATCACATCCCATAAAATGCGCAGTTCTTCCACAAGTGGTGCAAGATATACGTCCATGTTTTTAACCTTATACTTACCTCGTACAATAAGAGCTAATAATAAATGACCTTTCTTTGTGGCCAACCATGGTGGGATATTATAATTGACCAAACATACAGGCCATGTGCTCCATGAAGAACTGCGTAATCCAAATGGATTCACTCCATCCATAGCTAGGCCTAGACGTATGGACCGAGGCTCACTAGCAAACTCTGGCCACTTACTATCTATGTGCTTCCAAGCATCAGAGTCAGTAGGCACTCGCATTACATTATCTGTAGACCTGCTCTTTGTATGCCATGACATTAACTCAGCTATAGATTTGCATCTAAACATGTTCTTAATTCGTGGAATGATAGGAAAGTGGCAAAGAACCTTTGCGGGGATTGCTTCACCTACAATGTCTTCTCTAAATCTATTTGCTCCACCTTATTTTAAAGATCTAGACCTAAATTATGTATATTTCTATACACATATGTATGTACATGTATATATGTATTATATGTGTATGTGTATGTGTGTATATATGTTATGTAGGTGTTAAAACCCTAAAACCCTAATCAAAATGACCTAGACCTAAAACATGTATATATATGTATGCATGTGTATATATATGTGTATATGTATATATATGTGAATATAGATAGGTGTATAAGTATGTGTGTTTGTGTATGTATATATATATTTACTCTATTTAAAATGATTAAAATTAAACCTATTTTTATATATTTAATAATATATATTTCATTTATTTATTTAAGACACTAGTTCTTATCATATTTTATTATCTGTATAATTATCCTACTTTATATATATATATTATTTATATATTCAAATTTTTTTCTTAATTAATCCTATTTTTATATATTTTATTATATATATTTAATTAAATTATTTAAAAGACTAGTTCTTTTTATATTTATTTATGTATATAATTCTCTTATTATATATATATTTATTTATATATTCAGTTTTTTTCTTTACTTAATCCTATTTTTATATATTTAATTATAAATATTTAATTATATATATTTAATTAAATTTTTTAAAACACTAGTTCTTTTTATATTTATTTATCTATATAATTATCCTATTATATATATATATATATATTTATTTATATATTCAGATTTTTTCCTTACTTAATCCTATTTTTATATAATTAATTTTATATATTTAATTATATATATTTAATTAAATTATTCAAAACACTAGTTCTTTTTATATTTATTTATGTATATAATTATCTTATTATATATATATATATTTATTTATATATTTAGATTTTTTCCTTACGTCATCCTATTTTTAATTATATATATTTAATTAAAACCCTCATCTTAAAAATCTAGACCTAAAATATGTATATTTTTGTATACATGTGTATCTACATGTATATATGTTTTATATGTGTATGTGTATGTGTGTATATATGTTATGTAGTTGTTAAAACCCTAAAACCCTAATCTTAAAGATTTAGACCTAAAATATGTATATTTCTGTATGCATGTGAATCTACATGTATGTATGTATTATATGTATATGTGTGTTTTTGTATATACGTTATGTAGGTATTAAAACCCTAAAACCCTAATAAAAAAGACTTAGACTTAAATATGAAATACTACATCCTAAATACTTAAACAATTATAAAAATCTAAACCCCTAATCCTTAAACCTTAATCATATTTTATATATATATTTATTTATATATTCTGAATTTTTTCTTTATTTTTCTCTATATGTTTTCTTAATATAAATATTACTGAGTTATATGTATGCCTAAACCCTAAAACCCTAATCTTAAATATCTAGACCTAAAATATGTATATTTCTGTGTACATGTGTATCTATATATATATATATATATATATATATATATATATATATATATATATATATATATATATATATATATATATATATATATATATATATATATATATAGTTATATATATATATACATATATATATATATACATATATATATATATATATATATATTATATGTGTATGTGTATGTATGTGTAAATAGCCTAAAAACCCTAATCCTATTTTTATATATTTGATGTAAAAAAAAACTTCAAAATAAAAAAGTTATATATTTAATTATATATATTTAATTATATATATATATTTAAATAAAACACTAGCTTATGTGTGTGTATATATGTGCATATGTGTATGTATGTGTGTGTGTGAATGTATGCATGTGTGTATATGTGTATGTGTGTCTATGTATGCCTGTGTGAGTTTATGAGTATGTATGTACATATGTGTGTGTATGTATGCATGTGTGTACATGTGTGTGTGTATGTATACATGCATGTGTGTATATGTGTGTATGTATGCATGTGTACATGTGTGTGTATGTATGCATGTGTGTACATATGTGTGTGTATGTATACATGCATGTGTGTATATGTGTGTATGTATGCATGTGTGTATATATGTGTGTGTATGTATGCATGTGTACATGTGTGTGTATGTATGCATGTGTGTACATGTGTTTGTATGTGTATGTGTGTGTATGTATGCATGCATGCATTTGTGTGTATGTATGCATGCATGTGTGTATGTATGTGTGTATACATATGTGTATATGTGTGTGTGTATATGTATGTGTGTATGCATGTGTGTGTGTATGTATGTGTGTATGCATGTGTGTGTGTATGTCTGCATGTGTGTGTGCATGTATGCATGTGTGTATATGTGTATATGTGTGTATGCATGCATGTGTGTATATGTGTGTGTATGTATGCATGCTTGTGTGTATATGTGTGTATATATGTGTGTGTGTATGTATGTGTGTGTGTATGTATGTGTGTATATGTGTGTGTATGTGTATGTATGAATATGTGTATATATGTGTGTGTATGTATGTGTGTATGCATGTGTGTAAATTTGTATGTATGTGTATGCATGCATGTGTGTATATGTTTGTGTATGTAAGCATGCATGTGTGTATAGGTGTGTGTATGTAAGCATGCATGTGTGTACATGTATGTGTGTATGTATGCATGTGTAAATGTGTAAATGTGTAAATGTGTGTGTATGTGTGTGTGTATGTATGCTCTATTTTCCTATCTCTATCTTCCTTTCTTTCATTATTCTTTATCTCTCTCTCTCTCTCTCTTCTCTCTCTCTCTCTCTCTCTCTCCCCCCTCTCTCTCTCTCATCTCTCTCTCTCTTTCATCTCTCTCTCTCTTTCTCTCTCCTTCTCTCTCTATCAATAGAGAATAAAACAATCACTTACAAGTATGTCCCTCTTTTGGATTGTTGTCGTCAAAGCGTAATGTATGTCGCCTATTGTCCAATTCCAAACAATCGACGCCAAAGAACTTCTGCAAAATCAAAGAAAAGAGAAATTATAAAACTTAAAGCATAGAGAAACACAAATGCTAACAGTACGCGCAACACTTACCAAGATGTGAGATCTATGCCGAGAGAGAGTGTGTGTGTGTAGAGAGAGAGATCTGTGTGGTTGTGTGTGTGCACAAGAGAATGCATGTCGCAATTCGGTTCACACGTGCAAGTTCGACAGAAGACCAACAGTACTCAAACACGCGCAAAAATGTGAAGTTTTGCTCTCGGATTCGCAGTATGTTTAAAACGCGGCCTCGATATATGCTCCGATATGGGCGTCGATAACCTCTAGTATATTACCGATGCTTATATCGACGCGTATAGCGACACATATACCGATGCATATAACGATGGCTGTGGGCCACACCAACGATCCGTTTAAAACGGTCATAGCGACGGTCACTTAACCATCGGTATCTCTAAGTGACATTTTCCAACGCCCATATCGACGCCGAACGTGACCATCGGTATATGCAGCATCGGTATGCCCCTCATATGTTGTAGTGTTCGTAGCCCAAAAGCCATGCATGTGTACACATAAGTGCCCCATGGGGTGACAAAGGCAGTTTTGCCTTTATCATGAGGATGAATTAATATTTGGTTGTAGCCACTAAAACCATCAAGAAAACTGTACAAAGTGTGACCAGCTACTTCTTCTAATACTTGTTTTGTGAAAGGTTGTATAATGACACCAGTCAGACCTTCATCGTTTATGAACACAGATAGCCTTGTGCTTTGATAGTCTACCAAGGTTGTGAGCGGAAAGTCAACCATGAAACCATCTACACTTGGTGGTGGTCTTAAGTAGGCCGAGTGTATAACTTTCAATAAATCACTTCTTACTTTCGAATCCATTTTTATGAGTTGGTACAAACTAACCTTGTGATGAATACCTTTCAAGATTTCCTCAATCTTAACCTCTTGTGTGTCTTCTTGAGAGCTTGCAGATTGGTCCTTGAGGGAAGTAGCCACCATATCATAAGCTCCTTCAATGTCTGCTTGGCCCTTCCAACCAGCCTTCTTTTCCTCATCTCTATGTTTGAGTCCCTGTTGTTCCTCTCTACAGGTTGCCGCTTCCTTGGCTCTAGTCATCACGGGCACTGAAGAGGATGAAACAGCAGAAGACAGAGTGGTCATACCTTCTACCTGTGGGGAGACTGCAATCATGTGAATTGGAGCAGGGCGGCTTCTTGGGCAATCTCTGGTATACTGATCCTTGGCATTTGGACAATGCTGACAAGGAGGTGCACCTTCTTGTAGAGAACACCTATTCTTCATATGGCCATACTCACCACAACGATAACACATTAGTGGCCTATTATATCTAGGCCAAGTTAGATGGGTCTCTTCTCTATTAGGTGCATTTGAAGTACTAGCATAATACGAATCAAGAACAGGAGGGTTACCATGCTGTTGTACTCCATTGAGGTAGTAGCAGTCTCTTGCTTCATGACCATCCTTGCCACAAAATTGACAGCTCACCTTGTTAGGACAATTAACATTTGGATGAACTAGGTCATCTCAACACAGAGAAAGTATACAAATGTAGAAATGGTAAAGAGTTGGGGTATACAATGCTATGAAATTCACTTTACAAGTGACTATCCCAGTATATCCAATCTCACTCTCATGCCGAGTGCCCCCAACACCAAAGCTCTCACTCTGTATATTCTCTAATAGAGAAGCCTCTTCTACTGTGGGCAAAATCACATCAGTGAGCAGAGAATAATCAAGGAGAAGCCTGATTAGAACACTCTCAAAATACCACAGTAACACAAGTAGACCTTAATTGACAAAAGCTAGAATCACATAGAAATGACAGTGAGTGTGTCCCCCAGCTTCCTAAATCTCAGTATATCCTTCCGAATGGACCCTTCACTAACATATAATTCTGACTGTCTATACGTACCTCCAAACGAGTGCAACTACCTCTTGTATAGATCTCGAGGCCAAGAGAGTGACTTCCGCTGGATTCCATCATTTAAGGCACCATCACTGTTCACTACACACGCACGGCGAAGAGAGTGGCTTCCATCGGATCCCATCATTTACTGGACCATCACTTGATCCCATCATTTACTGCACCATCACTGGATCCCATCATTTACTGCACCATCATTGTTCGTGCCGATCTGACAAAAGTGGAGGGAGAGTTGGCTTATTTTGGGTAGGTGGTCTAATTCTGGTATTGACAGCCAACTGTCTCAAAACGGCCTGAAGACTTCGGAATATGGCCTTTAATGTGAGACTCTTTCTTATCAACACTTCATCACAAATCTGATAGCCAACTTGATTCTAGCGTCGAGGATGAATTTTGAAGGACAAACTTTTAGGGACAAATTTTGAGGGACAAATTTTGAAGGAAAAATTTTGAGGGAGAAATTTTTAAGGAAAAATTTTGAGCGACAAATTTTGAGGGACAAATTTTGAAGGACAAATTTTGAGGGACGAATTTTGAGGGACAAATTTTGAACGACAAATTTTGAGGGACAAATTTTGAGGGACAAATTTTGAAGAACAAATTTTGAGGGACAAATTTTGAAGGACAAATTTTGAGGGACAAATTTTGAAGGACAAATTTTAAGGGACAAATTTTGAAGGACAAATTTTGAAGGACAATTTTTGAGGGACAAATTTTGAAGGACAGATTTTGAGGGACAAATTTTGAAGGATAAATTTTGAGGGACAAATTTTGAAGGACAAATTCTGAGGGACAAATTTTGAGGGACAAATTTTGAAGGACAAATTTTGAGGAACAAATTTTGAAGGACAAATTTGGAGGGACAAATTTTGAGGGACAAATTTTGATGGATGAGGGACAAATTTTGAGGGACAATTTTTGAGGATAAATTTTGAGGGACAAATTTTGAAGGAAAAATTTTGAGGGACAAATTTTGAAGGAAAAATTTTGAGGGACAAATTTTGAAGGACAAATTTTGAGGGACAAATTTTGACGCATAAGGACAAATTTTGAGGGACAAATTTTGAAGGACAAATTTTGAGGGACAAATTTGGAAGGACAAATTTTGAGGGACAAATTTTGAAGGAAGAATTTTGAGGGACAAATTTTGAAGGAAAAATTTTGAGAGACAAATTTTGAAGGACAAATTTTGAGGGACAAATTTTGAAGGACAAATTTTGAGGGACAAATTTTGAGGGACAAATTTTGAAGGACAAATTTTGAGGGACAAATTTTGAAGGACAAATTTTGAGGGACAAATTTTTAAGGCTGAATTTTTTCCGACCCGACAAAGATGAAATTAAGGGAATCTTGAGCGGTGAGCTCTCGAGGGACAAAAACAAGTGGCACTAGGACTCTTTTTTTTGGGGGGCTGGCATACAATCATATGAAATCTTACTCGATTACACTCTTCTTGAGCATAGGGATGAAATCTTTAGCCTTTTTCATTTTCATAAAATCAAACATGTGCTTATTGGGTTTATCAACCTGAACAACCCAAAAGAGAAGCGAGTGGGTGCTCTCTTCTCTTAGAGAAAAAGAAAAAATCTTTTGCATCAAATTTCTTTGATAACAATTAAGTATTTCTTTGGAGATGCACAATGATTGACTCTCTTTCTCAAGAGCTCTGCAATGATACCCTTGCACTAGAAACCCAAACTCTAGGGCCGCACACAATACTCCACATAGAGGGTGCATAAAACATAGGAAAAGCACACAGTACACAGACCATGAACACAGATTTCTTAGGTCGTATAAATGTGTTCAAACTTATAGTCTCAGGTTGACTAGGCCATTATATGTTTTATTAAAGAACATATAAAAAAAGTGTATGCAACCATTTCATCTTTCGCATGGATACTAACGGTAACACTCCTTAATCATGATTTCTGATGGAAACCTCTTCCTCATCCACATTTAATCTCTTCTTCAATGTTATTGTTGCCACTATGTCCATCATTTTAGGAAAACAACTTGCCTGCTTGTTTCTTACCAATTTCCTTTGGAAAGATATCGATATCCTTTATTTTATTTCCTATGAACTTCTTTGACTAAACAACTTGGATGAAGATGAATTTTTCCGTTTCTTTATAACTTAATATTTGCTCTAATTAATCTTCTTCTTCCAATGCTACACATATGAAGCTTTTGAATATTTGACCTCCTCCTACAAACATTTTGTCTTTATACTGTGTTGTTACCTCATATAAATACTTAAAGACATAGCTAGACATGTCCATTTTCTTGGTCCTTCCTCTATTCATAAAGGCTAATGTGATTTCCTTGTGAGCTTGAGTGTACCTTGCCATTTATATAGAGAGAAAATACTGATGGAAAAGTCTAACTGCTAGGTTAACTACTTCACGATCAAAATCAGTGAATGTTTTGATGCTTTTGTACGCATCCATTCCCTTCCTACTATCATTGATGTTGTAGTCCATTCCTTCATATAACTGAAGAGTTCTTTTTATCATTTGTCGGTTTATGTGGAATCCTTTATTCAATCCTTTGAAATCTGTTACATTGCATCAAAGATATTCTTTTTGGTCAAGTGTGCTTCTCTAGTCACTCCATGACCTTGATGCATCTTTGAATATCAACCATGATGATAGATAACTCCGGAAATCTCTAGATGTCTACTTGCTCCCATACCTCCATTATATATTCACTTTATTCAAACTTGTGAATACATGTGGTCACCACTCTAAACTTAAAAACCCCCGACTTAACCAAGTATATATACTTGGCAACTCTAGGCAAATGTTTTTTAGCTTCCTTCAAAGTCTCTCCAGCATCCAAGAATCAGTGACCTCTAGCCAAAGTGATCAATATGCCTTGAAGCATTTCGTGAGCCATCTGCATAGAACTCCAATTTGATTTCATTAGTCTCCAAGATTATGTTTATCAAATTTTTTCAAATTTCAAGACTCCATAAAAACATCACATAATATATATATATATATATATATAGTTTTATGAAAACTCTTTTGATTTGACAAGAAAGTAATAACGTCATCGTTTTCATGTGGAGGCTTGTTTTCCCTACAATTTAGAATACCAAATTGTCACCTTAAAATAACTCCAACTCATTGTTTTCATTTTAATCATTAAAACAAAAGATTCTAAAACAATAAGCCTCAGTGTTTTTATGCATGTGAAATGAATTGAAAAATATTTACAATAATTATGTACAAAAATAAATGGAAAAAATTGTATCTTTTTTTTTTTTATGACTCTTTTATCCTTGATTGGTTCTTTTATTTTGTTGTTTCTACTTCTTTCTTATCTTTCCTTCCCCCTTCTTATTCTCCTGTAAAGATGAGAATATAGCATTGAATTTTTCTTTTTTTTTTGTGGTGTTGAAGGATGCATAATGTAAATGATTGCTCAAGTTATTGTGTAAACGACCTTTCTAGTGTTCAAAGAGTTTAGTCAATTGTATTCTTTTTTTAGTAGAAAGAAGTTCGGCCTAATCCTACTCTCATTGACTTGAATTAATTTAAAAAAAGTACAAATGAAGGGGACTAATGCCCACGGGACCCGTTGAATCCCACAGAGTAGAGGCCGATTTTATAGAGTTAAGATGGTATTGCAAAGAATGTTTATAACCCTCTCATCACCTTATGCGAGGAACTTGGGTTTAAGATTGTTGTTGATCAGAAGAGCACTTGATGATGCCTAGGGGGGGGATTCTTATAGTTAGTGATTCTTTTGCCAAGGAGGATCAAAGATTTGTCAATCAACCACTCTTTGGGGTCGTTGCCAAAGTTATAAGCACATCGTTTGCACCAGATCTTCCATAGGACCTCTCCTCTAATGGTGTTCTAGAGAGCAGTGGAACAGCCAATCGCTTCTCTGAGTAGAGCTTGATTCCAATTGATATGTTTCTAAAGTCTAATTTTCTTTCTAACAATGTGCCAGTTCCTATTGGAGTTGGGGCAATTAAAGAAGATGTGGGCAACATCTTCAATGGACTGGTAGTTGTGCTTCCACCAGGGAGGCACCCAACAAATTTTGCTAGCCTTTAGGTTGGTCCAAATTCCTTGATGAAGAATTTGCCATAAGAGGAAAGACTTTTTTATTTCAATGAGAGGGTGCTAGATAGCCATGAACTTCATATCCCACCATAGACAACATGCACCACTTCCTATTGAGTTTGACCTGATAATCAATGATTTCTTTGATGTTCAGGATTTTTGTTAAGCGATTACCATTGTGCCATCGGAGACCGAGCGGGCACGTTGGGTCATGCCTCATGAGAAGACAGACTTTAGAGCGGTCCCAAGAAAGATGTTTCCTTTACAGAGTATTCCATTCTTCATAGGTAATGTTGATGCTAGGTTCAATATCCTCAAAGTTGATCCATTGGTTGGTGTCCTGTTGCTAGAATGTTTCCATTTTCTGAAGCCTTTTTTCGAAAGCCTCCTGGCATTTCGAATGTTCCAAGATTCCACATTCCTGATGCCATGGATCGAAAACTACATAGAGTCATTCTATTTGATACCACTCACCCACTTTCAATCTCCACTGATTCTTATGAAGCTTTCGACCTTTATTCCAACTCTTCCGTAGGGAGCACAGAAGATTCGAGCCTGTCGAGAAATCCAGAATCGGGGAAAAACAAGAGGGTCACAATGTTAAGATTCTTCCAATTCAGGAATCCCATGAAATTCAACACATTCTTGTTTCCAAAGATCAACTTGGCACATGAGGCCTTCCCGTTGCACGACGCCTTAATCATCCATTTTGTCACAAGTTTGTTAGCCATGCACCCAATGTCTAGAATGCCAAGGCCCCCACTATCCCTTTGGCTAGTGAAAATGGACCACTTGATTTTAGGCACCCCCTCCTGTTGTGGTTGCCCATCTAGAGGAAGTTTCTCCAAATACTTTCCAGTTTGGATAGCTCTTTGTCTTTCGGTCTCCAACAAGAGAGGAAGTAAATATTCAAAAAAATGAGGAACGTCTTGATAACCATTGCGCGACCAGCGAGATTGATTTGCATACCTCTCCAATAGTTTAACTTGCTTTCAAGTCTGGTGAGGACCCAATTCCACCACTGCTCGAAGGAGATATCAAATCCCAAGGGAAACCCAAGAAGCCAATTAGGCATGGCGGAATATTTTAGATAGCCAAGATCAAAGAGAAGGTCGGGCTGGCTCTCGACAAAAGCTATGAAAGTGATCTTGGAGTGGTTAAATTTGGATCTAGAGGCTTCACAGAAAGTATCTAGGAACCTCCAAAATGTCTCTAGGTGATACTATCGTTGTCGACAAACATGTTCATATCATTGGCAAAAAGTATCATGGTGACTTGACCGTGGTCATCGGGCAATCAGAGGCCTTTGATATTACCTGCTTCCACCCGTTGTTCCATCAACCGGATAAGCCCTTTTGTGGCAATGTAAAGAGAAGGGGATCCAATGGGCACCCTTGTCCAATCGATCTTTTTAGTTTGATCACCTTTGAAAGTTGGCGATTAACATTAATTTGAGTCGACGCATTTCCCATAAGGGTCAAGATCATCTTGGTGAATTTGCGACTGCATCTGAGATCTTTAAGTGACTTGAGAATATAGTCTCATTCTAGCCTGTCATAAGCTTTGTCAAAGTCGATCTTGAGGAAAAGCACATCTTGTCTTGACTCCTCTGCGAAGTCGAGACCTTCCCAAATATCTATAATGGCTTCCAATATTGACTTGCCTTGACAAACCTTTTTGGTCATTGCTTAACCACGCTCTTAGGTGGCAGGAAATTCTATTGGCTATGACTTTGGCAATGATCTTATATCTCGTTTGAAGCATTGTAATCGCACACCAGTTCTCAATTTTGTTATTTCCCCCTGTTTTGTGGATTAACTTGATGATTCCATTGTTGAGACAGGCCGACAGTGCGCCAAACTCGAGCGCTTCTTGCTAGACCAAACAAAGAGGGATGGCAATCACCAACTTGAAGGACTTAAAGAAATCATTAGTGAGCTCGTCTGGCCCCCGACGTTTCCCTCTAGGAAGGGCATCAATGACTTCAATGATTTTTTCTTTCGAGAAAGGGGCATCAAGTAGGGGATGAAGGTTGTGTGGGGATCCTATGAGAGGATACTCTAGAGATGGCCGCCATGCAGTCCTATCTATGAGGGGAGAGTGGAGTCGAGGTCCCCAGGACTCTTGTAAAATGTTCTTCAATGATTCCAAATTTTTCTTCTTCTGTATTGCATACAACACCATTTGAGTCTAGCAATAGGGGAATCGATTCTCAATTTGTTTTTCTTTTAAGAATGTTGCACATCTCTTTGGTGGGCTTGTCGGCTTTGCCAGCCCACCACTCCTTAAAGAAAATTTGCAAATCATTCCTTTGAATTTCTTCCTCCTACGCTCTGATCCTACGAAGAGCCTTCTGGGATTGAGCTTTTCCTTTGTTCACTTCCTCCTCAATTCTCCAAAGTTTTTGATGAAGAGCTTCTCTCTATGCATGTCAAACAGTCTAGAGCATCTTCTTGGTTCTTATCATGATCTGTCTTGACTTCATGACCACACATCTCCAATTCTTGGCTGGGGACGAGTCAGGGGCAACAGCCTCCTTCCACATTTCAACAATTTCTTGATGGACAAAGGGGAGAGAGAAAGAGGTTGAGCAAGCATGAAACCAAGGATCCTTATGGATTATGGTGGGAGGTTGGAATGAGATAATTATCGAGTAGTGATCAGAGATGGCGATGTTGGTGCATTGCAAGAGGGTAGGACGGCCAAAGTGATAAATAATGCTCTGAGAAATGTGGCTTCTATCGATTCTAGCTTTCCTCAAGTCCTCACTCATTTGGATTTGACCACGAAAAGCCATTCGCATCTTTGAATTCGACGAGATCCAAGTGCATCTAAATTTTGTCCCAAGTTTCGTTCTCAGGATTGTCGATGACCCATCCCTTGTTGTTCCACCTGTCTATAGGGTCCTCCACCATGTTGAAGTCGTCGCAAATTAGCATGTTGTCAAGGAGCAAAATCAAGGAGGCCCAGGTGTCCAGTCTCTCCAGCTCCCCGTTTGGGGCATACACAGAAGGCAACATGAATCAAAATGGGGCACCAAAGGAACTAACAATCCATCGATGTTTTTGATCTTGAATGGAGCTCTCAAGCTTTTCAAATCAAAATTGATTTATACCAATAACCATCCCACCGGACCCCCGAGGGTGCAAGTTGAGATCCAGACATGAGATGGGGAGATATGCGTAAAAAATTTCTAGAGGTCTGCTCCCTCAATTTTAGTCTCTTGAATATAGATAAAATCAGGGTTTATGCTAATGTCACGAAGCCATTGATCGATGATGGTCACTCTTGAGCGGTCAATTAGCCACCTAGCATTTAGCGAGATGATGATCATTGCCATAAATTGCCCTCTTTGCAAGAGGTGGGCTTATCCTTTCTCCTCGAGTTCATCTTTCTTTTTCGCTCGGAGGCAGTCGTGACTTACCAATTTGTTCTTAAGGGGGCTTTTCAAGGTTAATTAAATAGGTTGTTTACCCTTGCAGGAGGTCTCCTACTGTAAAGAGCAGGAAACTATTTCTGAAATAGTTGATCCAATGATGGAACTTTCACTGTCCATATTGTCTTCATTACTAGTGTCAAAGCCGTGTTCTTTGCTTGTAGTGTAGCCCACCTAATTGGTTTCTTTGTTGTCAGGGATCTCTAGGGCTTTGTCACTGGTGTCCACCTCAAACTAATTCCTACCTTGGTAATCAAGCTCACTCCTTTTCTAGACTACAATACAAGTTTTTTTTTTTTGGGAGGGGGGGGGAGGTTATCTAGAGTGTGGTTCCTTCAAAGGTCACCCTAGGACTTCTTTTCCTTCTTAGTCGGTTTTTGGATTTCAAGAGGCCTTAGCTTCATCCTTGTTAGCCAAGAAGTTCAGAGACCCATTATTGTCTTGAATGTTTCTGGGTGCTTCTTGTCTTTGTTGGCTTTTTTGCATCAGTTGGCAATCTTTAATCCTATGGCCTTGCTGGCCACAATGAAAACACATGTTAGGTAGGTTTTTGTAATTAACATCTTGTTCCTAGACTTCCCCTTTGCCTAGGTCCACCTTGATCTTTGTAGGAAGCGACGTGCTGAGGTGAGTCTCAACACAGATTTGAGGGTGCTACCGAGCATTGAAAGAGTGTCTTGCAACTTCATAGATGAGACTACCAAAATCCTCTCGCGAATCCAACGGCTTGCCGATTGGAGATACGATGTCCCACATGACGTTGTACAAGAAGTACAACAAGGTGAGCCCTACCGAGAGAGGGTAATGGAGAGATTGTGATTTTTCAGGCATAAAATCAAGAGACCATCTGAACACGCACAGGATCACTCGCTCAAATTGCAAGGTTGTGACACTGAGGGCTTGGAAAGCCATATCTTCATTCTCAAAAACTAACAACATATGACTACCAGGTAAGAACAAACACTTGCTAACAATCAATCCACGATGGAACCACTCTTTACAAAGCCACTGGCACATGGATTCGAGCAGAGGCCTAGGGCAAAACACTTGTCCAACGAGGCAAACTTTCTTGAGCTATAACTTCTTGACTTGCTTTTTCACACTTCTGACTACTTGATGAATGATCTGACAACATCTTTATGATCCTCATGCCGAGAGCTATCATTTGAGATGAAAACCCTAAATCAATAGAAAAATAGGGTTAGGGTTTTCTCCCAAATTTGATCTCTGATGACTGCATGTCGTATACCATTGGAAAGCTCTCTTCAAGCTCTATAAGGTAGGCTCATAAAAATTTTACCCATTTTTTGTGTAAAAAATGACTAAGTACCAAAATTAGGGTTTCTGCCCTAAATGGATTTTGGACTGATGTGAAATTGTTTTCCAACAATCCCCCCTGCAATGTCATATTGGTACAAACTAAACTAGATAAGAAACTTCATTCATCTGCAAACTGTCTTAAACTTCAAACACCTGAACTTGCTAAATATGAACCATAATACTTGAGAAATTATGCAAACTAGATATCCAATTGTGTATTTATCAACGAGTCATTTGCTTGACAACAAATGTAGCAAGTACTGACTCTGAACCTGCTATCTCCTATCTTTTCAAACCTAAAAACATACACTAGGATCCACATATTTGCATTTACCTTAAGAAAGGTTTCTCAACATACTTGTGTTGTGTCATGTAAATACACTAAACAAAATTAGGAACTGAATCCTGGGACTTGTGACTGACAACTCACAACTTAGTGTATTATGAACACTAGCTGGTTCATCTCTGACTTTACTTAATTCAACTCATCCTATGAGTCTCATCAAAATATCATATCTATGATGTCATCATGTCTTCATTTTTGTTCATACCTATAAGTCCTTCATACCTCTTTCCTTTAGAATCTGGTATAAACATAAATGTGCACACCTCTAGAACATACCTCTCTGAAATATCAAGCTTGTCTTCAATAGAATTTTGGAACCTTCTCCCGAATAGGAACACCTAACAGGAACTTTCTCCAGACATTCTCCTTCTTCCTTCTTCTTTCAAAGCTGGAACATAAAGAGAAACTGAGAAAGGAAATATAGGAATACCTGATATAGGAATACCTGGAAGACTTATAGGTATGAATCTGCATTCTTTTACATATGGCTGAAAATAAGTCTTCATGTTTCATCACCCCCTGGATAATTTAGCACTAGTATCCAGATTTCTTCAAATATATTAGACTTTATGAAATTTGGAACATCTTCCTTCATAAATCTGATTTTTCATAACATTAATACCGGTTTCTAAAACAAAACTTCTGAACCCTTTTTATTAGCATTGTGCACATGCCAATAGCTTTCCCTGTCATTCCTCAGCTTCCCAAAAATCTAGAATAAGGTTAGCTGATCTATCATAAAAACCTTGCTGAAAGCATTTTAGGACTCATAACCTTCTACAACATAACAAATATCTTCTTCTATTCCTCTGCAATACTAATCTGAAAAATGCTGAATCTTTGACTTACTTCTTCCAATGCTAAGAACTTTGACAAACAAAGGATAGACAACTGACTCATAAATACTCAAGATCTTCATGATCATTCAAGATCATCCAAGATCATACAAGGTCTTTCCAACAAAATACCTGTGTAGAATCTGCTCTCATCAAACCTTCATGACTGAAATATTTGATTTGTTACCTGAATGTGTCTAAGTGTCCATGCTTTTCACATAAAGTCATAAATCTTTCTTCAACCAAATCCTTCCAAGAATCTGCAATTCCTTCTTGAAACATAATTGGACAAACTCTCACCTTGAGAACTCCAAAAGTTGCAAGTTGATACTTCATCTTTTCATATTCTTCCCGGGTGAAATGTGATAGTATCTGCTTGAGTTTCTTTTGGCTAACTCCACTTCTCAATCAAGTGATAGGATTTGATGGAACACCTTTTCGAATACAAGCATGTATCCAAAAAAACAAGACAATCATAGAAAGTAGATTCTTCAACTGACTAGTACATCAAAAAATCTGATTTCTCTGAAGTTTTCTTCCTAAAAACTATGAATTTTTTGAGTACACTGAATATACTCAATATGAGGTAACTTTTCCAAACTAAAAACCTCACTTAAAGTCTTCAACAACTGCTACAAATACTCTTTTACCTCAAGAGTGAGATAAAGAAGAAATATACTTCTCTGCAATGTATCATATACCAAGTAGCTTTGTATTGACACTCCAAGAATTCTTTGAGGGAACATATAAGCTGCCTACTCAAAAGCTTCAACTAAAACATAACTTATACACATATGAGTCAAAACATATAGATGCTGCGTTTCTTTCTCTCAATGCAATTCATTGTCAAAATCTACTAAAACATGACCAAGTGTAAAGCAAAACAAGAAACTGCTTCTTCTTTAGACTATCTTGAAACAAAAATGTTCTCATAGATTTGTCTTTGGGTGTAGAGGGTAAAATAGGAAAAGTATATGGAAAATATAAGAGAAAAGGAAGTCTTACTTTCCCTTTGGAATTGTTGGACTTTCTTCTTTTGCATCTTTCTTCCACCTGATGATGATGTCAACATCTTCAAACTTCTCTTCCATAACTTTTGTTTTCTTCATTTAGAAGTATTAAGCACTCTTGACTTCTTCAAATGAACTTTTCTCTTGCTCTAGTGCTAAGAGTAAGAGATAAAACAAACATGGTATACAATGGAAGTAAATATAAAATCATGTTTTACCATCTCTCCATATCTTTGAATCAATACTCTGCTTCAAATGTGACTAATATGACTGAATTTACCAATCTTTTGGCTTAATAATGAATTACAGAGTACAGAAATCCTCAAGCAAATCTGTAGTATCTCTATCTTCAGTCCATCCGTGTACGAACATTCATCAATTTGGAAGCGATCCTCTCTCTTCAATCTCTTCGTCTGTGGGATCCTTCACCTGCCCCCCCTTTTTCCCCCTTCTTATCACGACAGGTAGCACAGTAAATATCCTCCAGATGAGGGCGTCGTCATCCTTTTTCCGATGACTTCAAAGCCTTCTCTTTGTCAGCAGCTCTCTCCTCCAGCCCATACGAGCTTCAATCTCCAACCCTTCTGACAATGCTTCCTCCTCTTTTATATGCCTCTCTACATGTTTCCCTTCCGCCTGTCCCTGGACGCCGCTCTTTTTCTCCTCCTTAAGCATGCCAAAAAATGGAGTTTTGTGCCACGGCTGGAGTTAGCGCATGCCAGACGCTGTCTTTCTCCAGTTCTTATCTGTCAGTCTTCATCAACTTAACCTCAGGAAAACTCGGACCATCTGGCTGCTTCAACGAGATTGTATTTAATGGTTTTTTAGCATTGAACCTCTCTGAGCTGAGTGAAAAATCTGTTCCTTCAATCTTTGGGCAAAGGCACACGATCATGCTCGATAAACTAATCTTTTTCATGTTCATGTCCACGACCATGGTAATGCCTTCAATGGGTCACATATAGAAGTTACTCGTACCACCGCATAGTAACACTATACCTTATCTTTATCATTATACCAACCACTAGAGAGGGGTATACAAGAGATCTCTTTGTTCAATTATCTCCTCCTCTTGACCTTCATAAATTCAGTATGTTGCAAAGGAAGAGTGCTAGTAATTTTCATGTCATCAAGTTTTAAAGTGGGTGTGCCCGAGTCGTGATGGGATTCCAAAATTTTGACAATATGATGTGTGATCTGAATGCACATCCCAATAGATCTTTCTTAAAGATATGCCATCAAGAGTTTTCTTCCTTACCATCTTATGCTTGCAGACTCAGCAACAGCCATTGTATATGCAACAGATCCAAATGAAGCCTGAAGAGTCTTAAATTCTCTATTGCTTCACTTCGATATTTCGAGCATTCACAAATCCACAATGTATATCTTGAGCCGTTGGTTTGATAGATGTTTTCAAGTGGGTAGAAGAAAATGTAGAGATGGGATATCCAATTAGGGAGAGAGAATCTCTCCGATAGCGGCATCTTGTTGCTGGCGATATCGGTCAAGAGTCTGCTGCTTCTCGTCAGGAATCATATCCCACTCCTCAGCATCTAGCCATACAGGCTTTGGTAAGCCTGCTCTGAAAGCATCACGAGCCTCGGATCATCGATGGGACATAACCTCACGTGCGGTGTGCAAAATCCACTCTGAACTAACAAGAGACTATCCATCGGCTGGTCGGAACTCCTGATAAATCGTCTGTGGGATATAACTCTTCCGATCTTTATCCTCTTCACTCCGTTTCAACATGATAGAGTGTCCAAACTGGATGGAGCAAAGCTCTCGTATGCGTGCACGCATTGTTTTGCAAGCCGCATCCATCACCGGAGCTCCATCTCAGATACTATACACCTTCCAGGAGTCATCATGGTCATGAGCACCCCAAGGTGTACGTGGTGTTCCACGTGGTGTACTGCGTGGCGTACCTACATATGAGGTACTCGTCCTAGGAGTAGAAGCGGGCGACACAATGTCCATCGCACTCCCTCCACAACAGCCACCTCCTCCGCCTCTAGACCTACATGTAGATCCACTCCTAGAACCTCCTGCTCCAGAGCGTGACTTTCATCTACGAGACAGGCCAAAACTTGTATTGCGTTGAGGTGTCGAACGCACATGTCTACTAGTAGACCTAGTAGGAGATGGCTGAAAAGATGGTCGTGGTGATGTCACAAAGCTAGGAGACATACCTCCTACGGGAGTAGCACCACCCGTAGGAGTGACACCGGTAGGAGTGACACCGACGGGAGTGACATCGGTGGGAGTGAGGCCAACTGGAGTAAGGCTGGCAGGAGTAAGGTCGCCAGGAGTGAGGCCAGGAGGAGTGCTACCACCAGCGATCCAATACTGTGATGCAGCGGCCATATACGCAGGAGGAACCTGACAGATGAACTCCAAAAACTGCTCCTTTGTCATGGAATGTGGAGTGACTGGAGGACTGTCTCCCTTCATGCTTTGTAATAAAAGAACGCAAATAATTAGCATGTGATAATAAAAGTAAAATAGAGAATAAACAAAAAAAAATAAAAATTAGTACGTACAAGTGTTTTATTCAAAAGTCCTCTAGTCTAGCATCCTCTTGAAGATCCGATGCACCGAGAATATCTATCTCTATATTGATGGCTTCTAAATCGCTTGCTATGCTGGTTTCTTCCCAATCATCGTCTATTGCTTCATATTCTTGAACAATGACCTCTTCTTCAATGACCTTTTCTTCTCAAACAATGATCTGTTCCTCCTCGATTATCGAATGAATCTCTCAGTCCACTAGAGATGGACTTTCTTCTACATTTATGTTCTCAAAAATTTGTCTGCTATGTGGAGCGACTTGTAAAACAAGTAGTCACTCTGGTTCTTTTGAATCTGGTATAAAAACAACTTTTTCGTAGTATTCGGCAAGTACAAATGTATCCCTTTCATCTGTCCATAATCTTGTGGAGTCGACTTGAAGCAAACTTCTTTTCTCCCATCTCACTGTTGCGTTTCTTCCAGAGGTGACTTCTTTGAACCATTTCACATAAAAACCAAAGTAATCAAACTTTATGAAAGATAGTTTCAAGATGTCTTGAATCTAGCTCGCCTTCTAGAGCATTATCATCTCTTGCACTCGCTCTACTTTTTTGCAAAAAAATCACCATCACTCCACTATCGAAAGTACACCTATTTTGATCGATTCGTGCGATTCGAAAGTGTCATCCATGAGACCATATTGCACCATATTTGATATACTCCCAATCACATCCTTTTGCGAGTTCTTCTTCTTCTTCAGAGATATCTTCACCCGCTGCCTTTGCTTGTGAAACCGTTGTATCTAGCCATCTGCTCGTTGGAAAAGGTGGAAGAGGGCGAAGACTTTCTAGAAGAGGCAAAAATCGAGTGGAAAGATTTCTTCGAAACTGAGCTCTTTCCTTTGCGTTAGTTTCCTTGGCAAGCTCATACCTTTCTAACCACTTTTGCATAGGCTAAGAGTTAACTATGCAAAACTTCATTGCCTTCTCTCTGAAAGCTGCATCCATTTTTCTTTGCAATCCTTTACCTTGTGGTTCATCGCCTAGAAGACGAACATCTTCATCATCGCTCCATAAGCGAGGCATTTCGGGATCCAACATACATAGAAACTTAGTTATGAATACAAGAGATTCTTGTACAAGCCATCCCTCTACCGTGCTACCCTATGGACGTGCTCTCTGTCAAACAAACCCTTCTATTGTCTTCATAAAGCGCTCTAAGAAGAACATCCATTGACTATGGATAGTTCTTGCTATTGCAACTTCATCTACCACATGAACCAGTAAATGAAGTTGAATAGTGAGAATACTCGTGGGAAAGTATTTCTCTACCATACAAACAGCCTCGATAGCATTGAGTTTCGCAATCTCTATGCTATCTCTAGTTATCTCTTTAGAAGATATCCACCATACTAACGAACTAATTTTATAAGTGGTTCTTCGTACATCCTCTAAAAGACAATCTTTTAGGGCTATAACAAGCACAAACTGTAAAAACTTGTGCCAATCATGAGGCTTGAGTCCTACAAGATCGTCGTTTTGTGTGAAAGCAATCTTTAGACACTTCATGCATCGAGTAGGTGTTCGAAACTCTGAAATTGTTTTCATCACTTGTTGCTCTTCCATCATGTGAAGCAACCAAGGAGCTCTTGGTAACGATACTATTCCATTGGGCTTAGTAATTGCCCACAACTCTCGCATACGACCTCGCTCTTCTAACTCCTCCCTTTGTGCTTTTCTTTCTTTCTTTCTGATCAAAGTTTTCCAAAGAATCTCTCCCACATTCTTAAAAATATGCATCGGATCCACCAAATGATTGATCAACAATTCACTCCAATAAGGGAGTTCATGAAAAATGGACAATTGTTTCATGCCAGCAACTGGATTTTCTGAATCCCACAGTTGTTTCCAATCGCTAGCTTTCATTTGGTGTTGCGCTTGTCGACCAATTTGTCCTTCACGTAAAACATGTCCATCAGGCAAATATCTATGATGTTCTTCATAGAAACTTTTATGTAGTGCTTTGGAATAGCGTGCTTCGAGTCGTGGTCTGCATAAAGGACAAGCATGGTAACCCGAAATCAATAAACCTGAACATTCACCATAACTAGGCCAATCATGCATTGTCCACCTAAGTATGCCTTGCACTCGCACGTCTCGTCTTCTTATTGGTTGAGACATGTCACGCACAGTAATCACATCCCATAAAATGCACAGTTCTTCCACAAGTGGTGCAAGATATACATCCATGTTTTTAACCTTATACTTACCTGGTACAATAAGAGTTAATAATAAATGACCTTTCTTTGTGGCCAACCATGGTGGGATATTATAATTGACCAAACATACAGGCCATGTGCTCCATGAAGAACTGTGTAATCCAAATGGATTCACTCCATCCATAGCTAGGCCTAGACGTATGGACCGAGGCTCACTAGCAAACTCTGGCCACTTACTATCTATGTGCTTCCAAGCATCAGAGTCAGCAGGCACTCGCATTACATTATCTGTAGACCTGCTCTTTGTATGCCATGACATTAACTCAGCTATAGATTTGCATCTAAACATGTTCTTAATTCGTGGAATGATAGGAAAGTGGCAAAGAACCTTTGCGGGGATTGCTTCGCCTACAACGACTTCTCTAAATCTATTTGCTCCACCTTATTTTAAAGATCTAGACCTAAATTATGTATATTTCTTTACACATATGTATATACATGTATATATGTATTATATGTGTATGTGTATGTGTGTATATATGTTATGTAGGTGTTAAAACCCTAAAACCCTAATCAAAATGACCTAGACCTAAAACATGTATATATATGTATGCATGTGTATATATATGTGTATATGTATATATATGTGAATATAGATAGGTGTATAAGTATGTGTGTTTGTGTATATATATATATATATATTCACTCTATTTAAAATGATTAAAATTAAACCTATTTTTATATATTTAATAATATATATTTCATTTATTTATTTAAAACACTAGTTCTTATCATATTTTATTATCTGTATAATTATCCTACTTTATATATATATATTATTTATATATTCAAATTTTTTTCTTAATTAATCCTATTTTTATATATTTTATTATATATATTTAATTAAATTATTTAAAAGACTAGTTCTTTTTATATTTATTTATGTATATAATTCTCTTATTATATATATATTTATTTATATATTCAGATTTTTTCCTTACTTAATCCTATTTTTATATATTTAATTTTATATATTTAATTTTATATATTTAATTATATATATTTATTTAAATTATTCAAAACACTAGTTCTTTTTATATTTATTTATGTATATAATTATCTTATTATATATATATATTTATTTATTTATATATTCAGATTTTTTCCTTACGTCATCCTATTTTTAAATATTTAATTATATATATTTAATTAAAACCCTCATCTTAAAAATCTAGACCTAAAATATGTATATTTTTGTATACATGTGTATCTACATATATATATGTATTATATGTGTATGTGTATGTGTGTATATATGTTATGTAGTTGTTAAAACCCTAAAACCCTAATCTTAAAGATTTAGACGTAAAATATGTATATTTCTGTATGCATGTGAATCTACATGTATGTATGTATTATATGTATATGTGTGTTTTTGTATAAATGTTATGTAGGTATTAAAACCCTAAAACCCTAATAAAAAATACTTAGACTTAAATATGAAATACTAAAACCTAAATACTTAAACAATTATAAAAATCTAAACCCCTAATCCTAAAACCTTAATCATATTTTCTATATATATATATTTATTTATATATTCTGAATTTTCTCTTTATTTTTCTCTATATGTTTTCTTAATATAAATATTACTGAGTTATATGTATGCCTAAACCCTAAAACCCTAATCTTAAATATCTAGACCTAAAATATGTATATTTCTGTATACATGTGTATATACATGTATATATATATATATATATATATATATATATATATTATATGTGTATGTGTATGTATGTGTAAATAGCCTAAAAACCCTAATCCTATTTTTATATATTTGATGTAAAAAAAAACTTCAAAATAAAAAATTTATATATTTAATTATATATATTTAATTATATATATATTTAAATAAAGCACTAGCTTATGTGTGTGTATATATGTGCATATGTGTATGTATGTGTGTGTGTGAATGTATGCATGTGTGTATATGTGTGTCTATGTATGCCTGTGTGAGTATATGAGTATGTATGTACATATGTGTGTGTATGTATGCATGTGTGTACATGTGTGTGTGTATGTATACATGCATGTGTGTATATGTGTGTATGTATGCATGTGTGTATATATGTGTGTGTATGTATGCATGTGTACATGTGTGTGTATGTATGCATGTGTGTACATATGTGTGTATGTATACATGCATGTGTGTATATGTGTGTATGTATGCATGTGTGTATATATGTGTGTGTATGTATGCATGTGTACATGTGTGTGTATGTATGCATGTGTGTACATGTGTGTGTATGTGTATGTGTGTGTATGTATGCATGCATTTGTGTGTATGTATGCATGCATGTGTGTATGTATGTGTGTATACATGTGTATATGTGTGTGTGTATGTATGTGTGTATGCATGTGTGTGTGTATGTCTGCATGTGTGTGTGCATGTATGCATGTGTGTATATGTGTATATGTGTGTATGCATGCATGTGTGTATATGTGTGTGTATGTATGCATGCTTGTGTGTATATGTGTGTATATATGTGGGTATATATGTGTGTGTGTATGTATGTGTGTATATGTGTGTGTATGTGTATGTATGCATATGTGTATATATGTGTGTGTATGTATGTGTGTATGCATGTGTGTAAATTTGTATGTATGTGTATGCATGCATGTGTGTATATGTTTGTGTATGTAAGCATGCATGTGTGTATAGGTGTGTGTATGTAAGCATGCATGTGTGTACATGTATGTGTGTATGTATGCATGTGTAAATGTGTAAATGTGTGTGTGTGTATGTATGCTCTATTTTCCTATCTCTATCTTCCTTTCTTTAATTATTCTTTATCTCTCTCTCTCTCTCTCTCTCTCTCTCTTCTCTCTCTTTCTCTCTCTCTCTCTCTCTCTCTCTCTCTCTCTCTCTCTCTCTCTCTCTCTCTCTCTCTCTCCCCCCTCTCTCTCTCTCTCATCTCGCTCTCTCTCTCTCTCTCATCTCTCTCTCTCTTTCTCTCTCCTTCCCTCTCTATCAATAGAGAATAAAACAATCACTTATAAGTATGTCCCTCTTTTGGATTGTTGTCGTCAAAGCGTAATGTATGTCGCCTATTGTCCAATTCCAAACAATCGACGCCAAAGAACTTCTGCAAAATCAAAGAAAAGAGAAATTATAAAACTTAAAGCATTGAGAAACACAAATGCTAACAGTACGCACATTACTTACCAAGATGTGAGATCTAAGCCGAGAGAGAGTGTGTGTGTGTGTAGAGAGAGAGATCTGTGTGGTTGTGTGTGTGCACAAGAGAATGCATGTCGCAATTCGGTTCACACGTGCAAGTTCGACAGAAGACCAACAATACTCAAACACGCGCAAAAATGTGAAGTTTTGCTCTCGGATTCGCAGTATGTTTAAAACTCAGCCTCCATATATGCGCCGGTATGGGCGTCGATAACCTCCAGTATATTACCGATGCTTATATCGACGCGTATAGCGACACATATACCGATGCATATAACGATGGCTGTGGGCCACACCAACGATCCGTTTAAAACGTTCATAGCGACGGTCACTTGACCATCGGTATCTCTAAGTGACATTTTCCAACGCCCATATCGACGCCGAATGTGACCATCGGTATATGCAGCATCGGTATGCCCCTCATATGTTGTAGTGTTCGTAGCCCAAAAGCCATGCATGTGTACACATAAGTGCCCCATGGGGTGACAAAGGCAGTTTTGCCTCTATCATGAGGATGAATTAATATTTGGTTGTAGCCACTAAAACCATCAAGAAAACTGTACAAAGTGTGACCAGCTACTTCTTCTAATACTTGTTTTGTGAAAGGTTGTATAATGACACCAGTCAGACCTTCATCGTTTATGAACACAGATAGCCTTGAGCTTTGATAGTCTACCAAGGTTGTGGGCGGAAAGTCAACCATGAAACCATCTACACTTGGTGGTGGGCTTAAGTAGGCCGAGTGTATAACTTTCAATAAATCACTTCTTACTTTCGAATCCATTTTTATGAGTTGGTACAAACTAACCTTGTGATGAATACCTTTCAAGATTTCCTCAATCTTAACCTCTTGTGTGTATTCTTGAGAGCTTGCAGATTGGTCCTTGAGGGAAGTAGCCACCATATCATAAGCTCCTTCAATGTCTGCTTGGCCCTTCCAACCAGGCTTCTTTTCCTCATCTCTATGTTTGAGTCTCTGTTGTTCCTCTCTACAGGTTGCCGCTTCCCTGGCTCTAGTCATCACGGGCACTGAAGAAGATGAAACAGCATAAGACAGAGTGGTCATACCTTCTACCTGTGGGGAGACTGCAATCATGTGAATTGGAGCAGGGTGGCTTCTTGGGCAATCTCCGGTATACTGATCCTTGGCATTTGCACAATGCTGACAAGGAGGTGCACCTTCTTGTAGAGAACACCTATTCTTCATATGGCCATACTCACCACAACGATAACACATCAGTGGCCTATTATATCTAGGCCAAGTTAGATGGGTCTCTTCTCTACTAGGTGCATTTGAAGTACTAGCATAATACGAATCAAGAACACGAGGGTTACCATGCTGTTGTACTCCGTTGAGGTAGTAGCAGTCTCTTGCTTCATGACCATCCTTGCCACAAAATTGACAGCTCACCTTGTTAGGACAATTAACATTTGGATGAACTAGGTCATCTCAACACAGAGAAAGTATACAAATGTAGAGAAGGTAAAGAATTGTGGTATACAATGCTATGAAATTCACTTTACAAGTGACTATCCCAGTATATCCAATCTCACTCTCATGCCGAGTGCCCCCAACACCAAAGCTCTCACTCTGTATATTCTCTAACAGAGAAGCCTCTTCTACCGTGGGCAAAATCACATCAGTGAGCAGAGAATAATCAAGGAGAAGCCTGATTAGAACACTCTCAAAATACCACAGTAACATAAGTAGACCTTAATTGACAAAATCCAGAATCACATAGAAATGACAGTGAGTGTGTCCCCCAGCTTCCTAAATCTCAGTACATCCTTCCGAATGGACCCTTCACTAACATATAATTCTGACTGTCTATACGTACCTCCAAACGAGTGCAACTACCTCTTGTATAGATCTCGAGGCCAAGAGAGTGACTTCCGCTGGATTCCATCATTTAGGGCACCATCACTGTTCACTACACACGCACGGCGAAGAGAGTGGCTTCCACCGGATCCCATCATTTACTGGACCATCACTTGATCCCATCATCTACTGCACCATCACTGGATCCCATCATTTACTGCACCATCACTGTTCGTGCCGATCTGACAAAAGTGGAGGGAGAGTTGGCTTATTTTGGGAAGGTGGTCTAATTCTGGTATTGACAGCCAACTGTCTCAAAAGGGCCTGAAGACTTGGAATATGGCCTTGAATGCGAGACTCTTTCTTATCAACACTTAGCCAACTTGATTCTAGCGTTGAGGATGAATTTTGAAGGACAAATTTTTAGGGATAAATTTTGAGGGACAAATTTTGAGGGACAAATTTTGAAGGAAAAATTTTGAGGGACAAATTTTAAAGGAAAATTTTGAGGGACAAATTTTGAGGGACAAATTTTGAAGGACAAATTTTGAGGGACAAATTTTGAGGGACAAATTTTGAACGACAAATTTTGAGGGACAAATTTTGAGGGACAAATTTTGAAGAACAAATTTTGAGGGAAAAATTTTGAAGGACAAATTTTGAGGGACAAATTTTGAAGGACAAATTTTGAAGGACAAATTTTAAGGGACAAATTTTAAAGGACAAATTTTGAAGGACAAATTTTGAGGGACAAATTTTGAGGGACAGATTTTGAGGGACAAATTTTGAAGGATAAATTTTGAGGGACAAGTTTTGAAGGACAAATTCTGAGGGACAAATTTTGAAGGACAAATTTTGAGGAACAGATTTTGAAGGAGAAATTTGGAGGGACAAATTTTGATGGATGAGGGACAAATTTTGAGGGACAATTTCTGAGGATAAATTTTGAGGGACAAATTTTGAAGGACAAATTTTGAGGGATAAATTATGAAGGAAAAATTTTGAGGGACAAATTTTGAAGGACAAATTTTGAGGGACAAATTTTGACGCATAAGGACAAATTTTGAGGGACAAATTTTGAGGGACAAATTTTGAAGGACAAATTTTGAGGGACAAATTTGGAAGGAAAAATTTTGAGGGACAAATTTTGAAGGAAAATTTTTGAGGGACAAATTTTGAAGGACAAATTTTGAGGGACAAATTTTGAGGGACAAATTTTGAAGGACAAATTTTGAGGGACAAATTTTGAAGGATAAATTTTGAGGGAAAAATTTTTAAGGCTGAATTTTTTCCGACCCGACAAAGATGAAATTAGGGGAATCTTGAGCGGTGAGCTCTCGAGGGACGAAAACAAGTGGCATTAGGACTCTTTTTTTTGGGGGCTGGCATACAATCATATGAAATCTTACTCGATTACACTCTTCTTGAGCATAGGGATGAAATCTTTAGCCTTTTTCATTTTCATCAAATCAAACATGTGCTTATTGGGTTTATCAACCTGAACAACCCAAAAGAGAAGCTAGTGGGTGCTCTCTTCTCTTAGACAAAAGGAAAAAATCTTTTGCATCAAATTTCTTTGATAACAATTAAGTATTTCTTTGGAGATGCATGATGATTGACTCTCTTTCTCAAGAGCTATGCAATGATACCCTTGCACTAGAAACCCAAACTCTAGGGCCGCACACAATACTCCACATAGAGGGTGCATAAAACATAGGAAAAGCACACAGTACACAGACCATGAACACAGATTCCTTAGGTCGTATAAATGTGTTCAAACTTATAGTCTCAGGTTGACTAGGCCATTATATGTTTTATTAAAGAACATATAAAAAAAGTGTATGCAACCATTTCATCTTTCGCATGGATACTAACGGTAACACTCCTTAATCATGATTTCTGATGGAAACCTCTTCCTCATCCACATTTAATCTCTTCTTCAATGTTATTGTTGCCACTATGTCCATCATTTTAGGAAAACAACTTGCCTTTATTGTTGCCACTATGTCCATCATTTTAGGAAAACAACTTGCCTACTTGTTTCTTACCAATTTCCTTTGGAAAGGTATCGATATCCTTTATTTTATTTCCTATGAACTTCTTTGACTAAACAACTTGGATGAAGATGAATTCTTCCGTTTCTTTATAACTTAATATTTGCTGTAATTAATCTTCTTCTTCCAATGCTACACATATGAAGCTTTTGAATATTTTTCCTCCTCCTAGAAACATTTTGTCTTTATAGTGTGTTGTTACCTCATATAAATACTTAAAGACATAGCTAGACATGTCCATTTTCTTGGTCCTTCCTCTATTCATAAAGGCTAATGTGATTTCCTTGTGAGCTTGAGTGTACCTTGTCATTTATATAGAGAGAAAATACTGATGGAAAAGTCTAACTGCTAGGTTAACTACTTCACGATCAAAATCAGTGAATTTTTTGATGCTTCTGTACGCATCCATTCCCTTCCTACTATCATTGATGTTGTAGTCCATTCCTTCATATAACTGAAGAGTTCTTTTTATCATTTGTCGGTTTATGTGGAATCCTTTATTCAATCCTTGAACTCTGTTACATTGCATCAAAGATATTCTTTTTGGTCAAGTGTGCTTCTCTAGTCACTCCATGACCTTGATGCATCTTTGAATATCAACCATGATGATAGGTAACTCCGGAAATCTCTTGATGTCCACTTGCTCCCATACCTCCATTATATATTCACTTTATTCAAACTTGTGAATACATGTGGTCACCACTCTAAACTTAAAAACCCCCAACTTAACCAAGTATATATACTTGGCAACTCTAGGCAAATGTTTTTTAGCTTCCTTCAAAGTCTCTCCAGCATCCAAGAATCAATGACCTCTAGCCAAAGTGATCAATATGCCTTGAAGCATTTCGTGAGCCATCTGCATAGAACTCCAATTTGATTTCATTAGTCTCCAAGATTATGTTTATCAATTTTTTTCAAATTTTAAGACTCCATAAAAACATCACATAAGGTATATATATATATATATATATATATATATATATATATATATATATATATATATATATATATATATATATATATATATATATATATATATATATATATATATATATATATATATATATATATAGTTTTATGAAAACTCTTTTGATTTGACAAGAAAATAATAAAATCATCGTTTTCATGTGGAGGCTTGTTTTCCCTACAATTTAGAATACCAAATTGTCACCTTAAAATAACTCCAACTCATTGTTTTCATTTTAATCATTAAAACAAAAGTTTCTAAAACAATAAGCCTCAGTGTTTTTATGCATGTGAAATGAATTGAAAAATATTTACAATAATTATGTACAAAAATAAATGGAAAAAATTGTATCTTTTTTTGTTTATGACTCTTTTATCCTTGGTTGGTTCTTTTATTTTGTTGTTTCTACTTCTTTTTTATCTTTCCTTCCCCCTTCTTATTCTCCTGTAAAGATGAGAATATAGCATTGAATTTTTCTTTTTTTTTTGTGGTGTTGAAGGATGCATAATGTAAATGATTGCTCAAGTTATTGTGTAAACGACCTTTCTAGTGTTCAAAGAGTTTAGTCAATTGTATTCTTTTTTTAATAGAAAGAAGATCGGCCTAATCCTACTCTCATTGACTTGAATTAATTTAAAAAAAGTATAAATGAAGGGGACTAATGCCCACGGGACCCGTTGAATCCCACAGAGTAGAGGCCGATTTTATAGAGTTTAGATGGTATTGCAAAGAATGTTTATAACCCTCTCATCACCTAATGCGAGGAACTTGGGTTTAAGATTGTTGTTGATTAGAAGAGCACTTGATGATGCCTAGGGGGGGATTCTTACAGTTAGTGATTCTTTTGCCAAGGAGGAACAAAGATTTGTCAATCAACCACTCTTTGGGGTAGTTGCCAAAGTTATAAGCACATCTTTTGCACCAGAGCTTCCATAGGACCTCTCCTCTAATGGTGTTCTAGAGAGCAGTGGAACAACCAATCGCTTCTCTGAGTAGAGCTTGATTCCAATTGATATGTTTCTAAAGTCTAATTTTCTTTTTAACAATCTGCCAGTTCCTATTGGAGTTGGGGCAATTAAAGAAGATGTGGGCAACATCTTCAATGGACTGGTAGCTATGCTTCCACCAGGGAGGCACCCAACAAATTTTGCTAGGCTTTAGGTTGGTCCAAATTCCTTGATGAAGAATTTGCCATAAGAGGAAAGACTTTTTTATTTCAATGAGAGGGTGCTAGATAGCCATGAACTTCATATCCCACCATAGACAACATGCACCACTTCCTGTTGAGTTTGACCTGATAATCAATGATTTCTTTGATGTTCAGGATTTTTGTTAAGCGATTACCATTGTGCCATCGGAGACCGAGCGGGCACGTTGGGTCATGGCTCATGAGAAGACGGACTTTAGAGCAGTCCCAAAAAAGATGTTTGTTTACAGAGTATTCCATTCTTCATAGTTAATGTTGATGCTAGGTTCAATATCCTCAAAGTTGATCCATTGGTTGGTGTCCTGTTGCTAGAGATGTTTCCATTTTTTGAAGCCTTTTTTCCAAAGCCTCTTGGCATTTCGAATGTTCCAAGATTCCACATTCCTGATGCCATGGATCGAAAACTACATAGAGTCATTCTGTTTGATACCGCTCACCCACTTTCAATCTCCACTGATTCTTATGAAGCTTTCGACCTTTATTCCAACTCTTCCGTAGGGAGCACAGAAGATTCGATCCTGTCGAGAAAACCAGAATCGGGGAAAAACAAGAGGGTCACAATGTTAAGGTTCTTCCAATTCAGGAATCCCATGAAATTCAACACATTGTTGTTTCTAAAGATCAACTTGGCCCATGAGGCCTTCCCGTTGCATGACGCCTTAATCATCCATTTTGTCACAAGTTTGTTAGCCATGCACCCAATGTCTAGAATGCCAAGGCCCCCACTATCCCTTTGGCTAGTGAAAATGGACCACTTGATTTTAGGCACCCCCTCCTGTTGTGGTTGCCCATCTAGAGGAAGTTTCTCCAAATACTTTCCAGTTTGGATAGCTCTTTGTCTTTCGGTCTCCAACAAGAGAGGAAGTAAATGTTCGAAAAAATGAGGAACGTGTTGATAACCATTGCGCGACCAGCGAGATTGATTTGCATATGTTAGCAGCAGACAAGGGAGTCAACGACGATCTGGGAAGTAGGCCAATAATTTTCTTCATGAAGAAGCAAGTACGAGCATTCACGCAGACCTAGCACTAAGGCAACCTTTAATTTTTCAACACCCTTACACCAATTAAAAGTGATTCTCATCACTAACAACCCCTGTAAATACCATTTCATATTTTTGTAGCTCCATTTTGTGCAAACCAAGGAGTCCTTGAGCTTGAGGAGCCTTAGAAGTACCTACATATCATTTTTTGTATTTTTTAGACTCCGTTTAAGCCCTCAAATCGGCCCTGGAACCTAATTTTTAACTAGGCCGGACACTAGGTCTGGACAGGGCCAAAGCTAGTCAAAAACTATAAAAGGAGCTAGAGAGCTCATTTTTGAGGTTAGATTGTAATTCAAACAAACTTGTAAGAGCTTTTTGAAAGTAATCTAAGAACTCCATTGCTTCTCACTCTTTGTCTTGCCGTGTGTGCACGTGTGTGTGTATGTGTGTGCATGCTTGTGTGCTTCTCACTCACGCTCTTTGTGCCTCCACTTGCTCGAGGTCTTCATACCATCCTCACGTCTTCCCGGATTGACATTAAAGGAGGTGCTACTCATCACTGAGCTACACCAAATTTTGGCGCCGTTGCCGGGGATCGAGCTTTGAGGACGAGCGTGTGATGGTAAGACGTAGAGTTGACGTGTTGGAGTTGTAGGTATTTTCTTCACTTTCATCTATTTTCTTGTTTTTTCTTCACCATCTTCATCACCATCATCATCATCACCATCTCCCACCTCCATCTCCATCATCGCGAAAATCTTCAGTTTTGATCATATCACCATCTCCACCTCATTCCCTTCATTCCACTTGTGAGAGAGAGCGAGAGAGCGATATTGCTTGCACTATTTTTTGCATGTTTATTGTGTTTCTTGCAGGTATCATCAACATCATCCCCTCTAGCACACTGCGTAGGTACGAAACTCGTCGAATCTGTCTCGCAGTCGCCAGCCTCTGTCGATCGAGATCGACAGAAAATTCGATCATTTGGTAAAACAAAGTTCACCACTAGCACAAGCATGATGAGCACATCCCAAATCACCTAAAACAGTAGAAAAATTCCGTGTTCTTCTGTCAATCGCGACCGACAGACCCTGTCAATGGCGACCGACAGACCCTGTCAATCGCAATCGACAGACTTCACGACCGACAGACTGCCACGTAGGACCCTGTCAATCGCGATTGACACTGTCGATCGCGATGGACAGCCACGACCGACACCCCTGTCAGTCGCGATTGACACCGTCGATCGCGACCGACTGAAATTTAATGATTGATTGACTTTTGCGCGTAGCCACGTGTCCATCGCGACTGATAGGCCCCCGATTGATTGAAATTTCGGCGAAAAACCCGGAAAACGTGTCGATCGCGATTGATACTGTCGATCGCGATTGATACCGTCGATCGCGATTGACAGCCACGATCGACTCTGTCGATCGCGATTGACACTGTCGATCGCGACTGACAGGCCCGACGGACACCTCTGTCAATCGCGATTGACAGACCTGTCGATCGCGATTGACAGGCTTTTCGGCCAAAAATTAGGGTTTGCTTTTGTTCAAAATTGGGATAATTTTGGGGCAAAATAGTCAATCTATTAGCATTTTTGGAGGTTCCTACACTTGTGATTTGGGAGAAAATCCTAGGATCTGTCAGCCAGATTGAATCCTGTTTTAACCCCCTAAACCCTGAACAGTCCTAACTTTTTCATACGAAATCCATTTTTTGAGCTCTAGGGCTTGTTGGAAAGCTCGTGGCATATACTACACGCCCTCAACTATTTTTTATAAAGATAATGCGTTGATTTTCAGATATATTTTGAAGTTGACCATACCCAGGGGGATCAAAGTCAGGGGTCTCTAGAATTGTTTTCTTAAAAATCACTATGCAAATTAGTGTTTGTGCTTCAGGAATGAAAATCATTGGTTCTGTCTTTGGAATTTAAATCTTAAAGCTAACTTTGGAACTCTTACAGATCTATTGAGAGCATCGAAAGGTGTTCTAAGCAAGTGTAAGTGCAAGCTTGGGAACACACTTCCTGGGCATTCAAGGGCAACCAAGCAGGAAACAAAAGGTTGGAATATTCTCAACTCCCTCTGTCATTTTTTAGCTCAGGCTAAGCACGAATAGTGCTAGAGGTAAGTTAGGGCAACGATAGGCATCAATCAAGTTGAAGACTACCTATGCACTCAAGTCCAAGATTAAATATAATCTCTTTGTGATGCGATGATAATAAAGAAAAGAATCTAACGTGGAACGATCAACCTAAAAGTACGAAGAACATTCAAGTATTCCTGACGACGTAATATCAGACAAGACCTTAAACACGATAAATAACTAAAAAGAATCAAGTGACTGATACCAATTGATCGGCAATGAGGTTGTACCCTGGGACAAATTGGGATAATCAGTTAGGCATATGAACCTTAGATCAGGGCGACATCTAGTGAGGGAGAGACAAAGCCTTAGGTCTTCAGAGGCTAGTGTTAATCACACTGCTAGGTCTTGGGCCCAGCAGTTGAGCCACCACTCATACTACCCTAGCTCTGAGACGAGTGAATCAGAGATGTCTCAAGGTATGGAGAGACCTACGGGAAGTTCAGGAGTGCCATACTTGCACAAGGTAGAAGGCCCTTACAAAACACAGTTGGAATACCTTAGGACCAACCGATTAGGTGCTAGCATCTATGAGGACGGTCTAGGAAGATCCGTGGTCCAGATTAAGAATCCTGATCAATCCATTGGACTAGAGCGCCCAGCTGTCAAGTTTGAAAACGCAGCATACTTGGACAAAGAAGGAACCATATACGTAGTCACCAGTCACCCAGATAGGACTGATGAATTTGGGAACGTAGTCCCAGAATCGGACTTAGATGACCTAGAGCAAGGAAACATGGGAGCAGAATCTAGAAGCCCTCGAGGAAAATCGGTTCTCACTAGGATTATCACACCGGAGTGGATTCCCCAGGATAATAAGAGCATAGACTTGCTCCTCAATCGAGAGACGGACGAAGCCTTTTGGAGGTACAAACCTGATCGGCCAATTGATATAGGAACAATCATGATCTATGAGTTTAAGGATCCTGATAGCCCAGGCATAGTGACCTACTTAGATCATGCTTCAGAGAGGATCTTTGTGGTGACAGAAAATGATAGGCATGCTTACACTTGGAAGGGTGAATTCATTTTTCCCCACCAAGATCGAATGTATCCTATGGTCACCCTGGAGCTGGAACATCCCAAGCTCATGGAATGCAAAGAGACAGAAGCAGAGATAGACCAGAAGTAAGCTTTGCCAACCCAGTGGGCAGAGAAAGAACGAGGACGAAAACAAATAGAGTAGAACCTGAGATACTTAGAGATCACAGGAATCAAAGAAATGCGGATGAGTTCCCTCTACCACGACCTAGAGAGCACACAAGGACTTTGAGACCGACTCAGCTAGTTAAGTCCATGAAGAACTACTTCGATGGCACGGGAGATCCATACGATCATGTGGCTGAGTTTAGGCAAGTCCTGAGAGCTGAACAAGTAGAGGATCTATTTGTTAGTATATGATCAATGTCTACCCCTCATGATTGTATGCACATTTTGTAAGGCCCCCTTTATGAGGAGAAGCCAAGCGTGCATTACCCAATTGATGGGAATCCCAACTTGAATGTTGGATGAAGGTCATATTGGACCATGTAAGGTATTATAAGGAAAGGGAGTTACCAGGGTCCCCAATTGTGGGGTCCGGGGCAGCGGTGAGCAGCCCCGGCTGGGGGGTCCAAGGGGGCCAGCGGGCCCCCTGGTGGGGGTCCGGGGGCAGCGCCCCCGGCGCGACGGTAAAGGGAATATTCCATGGAATATTCCCTGTCGGAGTCAGAAATCATTTATATTTGTTAGGTCGGTTCAACCAGTCTAAGCCGTGTATGGCAATTACGCGGGCGGTGGCCGCCCACGCTCTACCGCCCATGTATAGCCGTCCATGGCAGGCCACCCATGATCCTATATATACATGACTTCTACACTACCTAAGACACTGAGTTGAGCCAGCATACCTCTACCTTGTATCTCCCTATCTAGAGTTGTCTAGATCACCATTTAAGCTCTACCTTGAGAGCGCACGGGTGGACAACGCCATCATCTTTGTACTTGCTGCTAGTAGAAAATTGTTGAGATTCTCCTATATCTGTTATCTTCTCTGCTATTGCTCCTGTGTTATATTGCGTAACTATTTTCTTACATGGTATCAGAGCTGTAAGGTTCAAATAGCTTGAGAAGTATCAATATTTTAGCCTACTAGCAGACTAGAATATCAGTAGATTATTCTAGTGATTACATGATGGCTTCATCGTCGAACACTAGTCTTGGTGCTTCAGCTAATGTTAATGCTGCACCTATTCGAATTCGTCCACCTGCATTCACTGAAGGGAAGCTGGATGGAACCAACTATACACTCTAGAAGTTCAAAATTTCTGCAATTTTGGACTCCTATGAATTACTTGACACTGTCATGGAACCGATGGGATTGGATCCAGAGCCTATACCAGTTGAAGATCCAGCAAATTCAAGATTGATGATTCAGCCAGATCCAGATCTTCTACGAGCTTGGAAGAGGCGGAATGCTGATGCATTATGTGCGATTGTCACTAGTGTAAGTGATTCTGTGCTTACTTTAGTTCAACATACTACTAAAGCACATGAGGCTTGGGGCATATTGGCTCGACAATATGAGACCAAGAACCACACTAGGATACAGAATTTAGAAAATCAGTTGGCAAATGAAAAGCATTCTGATTCTGAAAAGGCTGAAGATTTTATCAAACGGATAAAGCATCTTCAAGATCAATTGGCTGCAGTTGGTGTTGTTATAACACCAGAAGAGCTGGCTCGAAGATCTGTACGTGTTCTTCCAGCAAAGTATGATGGATTAGTAACAGCCCTTAACACTCAGGTAAGGCCAACTCCTCTTACATTTGAAGAGTTTTGTGCCATGCTTTTAGAAGAAGAGATGCGGCAGAAGAATCGGCAAAGTACAACTGATGCTGCATTCTCAGCAAATGCAAAAGGTAAAGGCTCTTCAGAGGGATCAAAGAAGAAGCCAAAGAAGAAAAAGTTCACAGGAAGTTGCTTCTATTGTGAAAAGAAAGGCCATGCCATCAAGGATTGCAGAAAGAAGCAAGCTGATGAACGGAATGGGACTGTAAAATCATCATGGAAGAACAAAGAGTCTGCAAACAACACAGAGCTAGAACTTTGGGTAGCTATTGAAGAGGTATGTTCATCTGCTCAAGCTCGTGTTGATGAGCCATGGATTTTAGATAGTGGAGCTTCTCGCCATATGACTAGTAAAAAGGATTGGTATAGTTCCCTAGTGCCTCTGCGGGAATCCATCAATGTAGTGGTGGGAAATGACTCCAAGTGTCCAGCTGAAGGAACTGGAACCATCTCTTTTATCACTTCTCCAGGTGTTGAGAAAAAGTTATCCGATGTTCTCTATGTACCTACACTCAAAAGAAATTTGTTGTCAGTTTCTGCAATAACAGATCGAGGACTCGAAGTTCACTTCAATAAGAGTGGTGCGGAAATCATGGATTCATCAGGTAATGTTGTAGGTAAAGGCATACGACGGGATAACTTGTATGAGTTAAGTGCTTTATCTGCTACAGAAGATAAAGATGTAAGCAGGTTATGGCACCAACGATTTGGGCATCTCGGATTTGCAGTTTTGAAGGAGATGCAACGAACAGGGATGGTTGCTCATTTGCCTGCATTTTCAGAGTTGCAGGAATGAAGCTTGTATGATGGGCAAGCAACAACGAAAGGCATTTCCAAGAGAGACCAGCAATCGATCTCAAGCTCCTCTAGAGTTGGTACATGCTGATCTCTGCGGTAAACTGTCTACACCTGCTTTAGGAGGATCTTTCTACTTCTTGCTGTTAGTCGACGATTATAGTAGAAAGATGTGGGTTTATTTCATTCGAGAGAAGGCTGATGCTTTTGAAAAATTTAAAACGTGGCATAAGTATGTAGAAAATGAATCAGGAAGGAAACTGAAGAAATTTAGAACAGATAGAGGAGGTGAATTCTTGTCAACAGAATTCAACAATTACTGTAAGGAGCATGGTGTGAAAAGGCAACTTACCACAGCTCATACACCCCAACAAAATGGCGTTGTTGAGCGCAGGAATAGGATAGTCGTTGAAATGGCTCGTTGTATGTTGAAGGCTCAAGACATGCCTGATTCATTCTGGGCAGAAGCAGTCAATACAACAATCTACATCCTCAATCGAAGCTACACAAAAGCACTGAAGGGGATGACTCCTCAAGAAGCATATTCTGGTAAAAAGCCTTCAGTTTTGCATTTCAGAATTTTTGGTTGTTTTTGTTATGCACATATTCCTGATTCAACAAGATCAAAGTTGGATTCAAAAAGCAAAAAGTGTGTCTTCCTAGGATATAGTGAAGAGTCTAAAGCATACAGGTTATGGGATCCTGAGGCAAGGAAGATTTTTGTCAGCCGAGATGTGGTGTTTGATGAACGACCACACTTAGTAGAAGATAAAGGTAAATCTACTATCTCATCAAACGGAGAAATATCTCACCTTGTGCCTATCAAAAGACAGGGTAAAGTTGAGGAGGAGGAAACATCTGATGGAGAAATTTCCTCAATAAAAAGCCAACCAGTTGTAGCTGCACAGCGTAAGCCACTACCGAAGTGGGCACAACAGCTCTTTGATGATCACAATCCACATGTAGATGTACCAGAATCATCATCAGATGGATTACGAAGATCAAAGAGAATAGAGGAGCAAAGAAGAGCCTCAGAACACATTGTCAACATGGCTCTAATGGCAGATATCATGGGTTCGATAAAGGAACCTACCACCATTGAAGAAGCCATTGATGATCCAGGTTGGAGAGCGGCAATGCAGTCTGAGTATGATAGTATACTCAAAAATGATACATGGGATCTAGTCGACTTGCCGCCAAAGAAGAAGGTAATAGGTACTAAATGGATTTGGAAAGCTAAGTATAAAGCTGATGGAACATTAGAAAAGTATAAGGCACGATTAGTTGCACAGGGTTTTTCACAGATTGAAGGGTTTGATGTTCAAGAAACTTTTGCACCAACAGCACGCATGACAACTATTCGGACGGTACTTGCAGTAACTGCACAAAAGTCCTGGCCTATTTTCCAGATGGATGTCAAATCTGCATTTTTGAATGGTCACCTCAAGGAGGAGGTATATGTATCTCAACCACCAGGTTTTGAGGTGCCCAATTCAGAAAATAAAGTTTGCAGGTTGAAGAAAGCTTTGTATGGACTTAAGCAAGCTCCACGAGCTTGGTACCAACGAATAGATCATTTTTTCAAAAATATGGGTTTTGAAAGAAGTACTTCTGATGCTAACTTGTATGTAACGAAAAGGGATAGCAAGCTAGTTGTTGTCATTGTATATGTAGATGATTTGATCATTACAGGAGATCATCAAGAACTCATCAATCAAACTCGGATCAGCTTGGGAACTGAGTTTGAAATGACAGACTTAGGTCTACTCCATTTTTGTCTGGGAATTGAAGTATGGCAAAGGAAGGATGGCATTTTCATCTCACAACAAAAATATTCCAAAGAAATTCTCAAGGCATTTGGAATGATGGACTGCAAACCAATTAGCACACCTATGGAGGTAAATCATAAGCTATCTATGGATGATAACATGCCTGATGTAGATGCTAAGAAGTATAGGAAGCTCGTTGGAAGTCTTATTTTTCTGTGCAACACTAGACCAGACATTTGCTATGCTGTTGGAGTGTTAAGCAGGTTTTCCAACAAACCTAAGGAGAGTCACTGGAATGCTGGTATGCGAATTCTAAGGTACATTGCAGGAACCTTGGATTTTGGTATTTTGTATACCACAGGTGATACACTCCAAGGATATTGTGACTCAGATTGGGCTGGAGATTGTGATTCTAGAAAATCAGTTTCTGGATATTGTTTCTCACTTGGTTCAGGAATATTTTCTTGGGTAAGTAGGAAGCAACCAACTCTCGTGCTCTCCTCCACTGAAGCAGAGTACAAAGCAGCTTGTTTTGCTTCTTGTGAGGCAGTCTGGTTAAGGAGAATTCTTGCAGATCTAGGCTTTCCATCAAATATGGCAACTGTACTCAAGTGTGATAATCAAAGTTGTATGGCTATTGCAAAGAACCCAGTATTTCATGCTCGCACCAAGCACATAGAAGTACAGTACCATTACATTCGTGAGCTAATTGAAGATGAAATTGTGGAGCTAGAATATTGCCCAACAGAGGCAAATTGTGCTGACATATTCACTAAAGCACTTGGAAGAGAGCAGCTCAACAAGCATCTTCAACAGATGGGCATAGGACCGAGACCTACTTGATTTATCATCGGTAAACATTGAGGGGGGGTGTTAGTATATGATCAATGTCTACCCCTCATGATTGTATGCACATTTTGTAAGGCCCCCTTTATGAGGAGAAGCCAAGCGTGCATTACCCAATTGATGGGAATCCCAACTTGAATGTTGGATGAAGGTCATATTGGACCATGTAAGGTATTATAAGGAAAGGGAGTTACCAGGGCCCCCAATTGTGGGGTCCGGGGCAGCGGTGAGCAGCCCCGGCTGGGGGGTCCAAGGGGGCCAGCGGGCCCCCTGGTGGGGGTCCGGGGGCAGCGCCCCCGGCGCGACGGTAAAGGGAATATTCCATGGAATATTCCCTGTCGGAGTCAGAAATCATTTATATTTGTTAGGTCGGTTCAACCAGTCTAAGCCGTGTATGGCAATTACGCGGGCGGTGGCCGCCTACGCTCTACCGCCCATGTATAGCCGTCCATGGCAGGCCACCCATGATCCTATATATACATGACTTCTACACTACCTAAGACACTGAGTTGAGCCAGCATACCTCTACCTTGTATCTCCCTATCTAGAGTTGTCTAGATCACCATTTAAGCTCTACCTTGAGAGCGCACGGGTGGACAACGCCATCATCTTTGTACTTGCTGCTAGTAGAAAATTGTTGAGATTCTCCTATATCTGTTATCTTCTCTGCTATTGCTCCTGTGTTATATTGCGTAACTATTGTCTTACACTATTCACTCAGTACAATGCCTTTGGTCTGACCCTTAGGAACACTGCCCTGACATGGTTTCAGCCGCTAAACGAGAGGCAGTTCAGGAGCATAGACCAACTCCTAGAGGCTTTCATTATCGAATTCTCTAAGAGTGGCATAAGACATAATACCTCCTCGCTGATTCACAGCTTCAAGCAAACCCCTCAAGAGACCGTGAGACTTTCAGGAAGGAGATTTAGGCAATATCTTGAAAGATGCCCTGTTCCCGAGCTACCCACACCAGCTAAGCAAGTGGCCTTATTCTTGGATGGATTGCTAAGTACCAAATTGAGATCTTATGTGTACTTGAAGGACCCTAGGACCATAGAAGAGTGTGTACGCATGTGCATTGACATTGAGGATAACCTAGGGGAGGAGTTAGAGCTTTCCAAGATATACAAAGATTCAGATAGTGCCTCTAACCTCTCTTCCACGCAATCCACATCGATCGAGGAACTTGCAGAGAAAGTAGCTCAAAAATTAGGTGTCACTAGCAAACAAATCCCAAGGTTTGCCCCTGTGAAAAGGTGCTATACTTGTGGTGGCGACCACATGGCGAATGTATGTCCCATTATGGCTCAACCCCAAGTTAATCCTAGTAGCCAGTACTGCACCATAGAACGAAGATACACCAATCACACCGCGCAAGATTGCCCCTACAATAAGCAAACCGTTAGGCAGATGTACCCACAGCCATACCCTCAACAAGGAAGATACCAGAACCAGTACCCACCTCAGCAGTATGCTAGGCCTCAACCAACCTACCAACCCTACCAAAACCAACAAAGGCCTCAGCCTATGCTAGCACAACAACCCCCAGCTTCAGCTAATGTGATTCCAGTAAAGTATGCTGCTGCAGAAGAAAACCTGAATAGAGCTATAGTCCCTGTAACACCAGTGCTCTCAGAAAGTGATCCCAGCGACCATAGCTTTGATTCTACACATGTTGATAGTCCCCAGGCTTACTACATGCAATCTCCTGAACATGGTGAGTCCTACTATAGTGAAGAGCCAAATGAACCTAGTTGGGAGTCAGATTACACAAACGTCATGTATGCAAACCCCAACCCTAGACCTCAACCTAGGCAGGTAAGACCCCCATTCCCTAGAGGACCATGCTAGAGATGTGAGGGAGATCATCTCATTCGTGATTGCCCTGTGCCTCCACCGACACAACCCCAGTCAGTAACGATCCAGGGTTTTTGTCAAGACTGTGGAAAGGAACATCTCTTACGAGACTGCCCTAGGAATCCTAGCAATATGCCAAAAATTACTCCTATTAACGTTATTGAGTTAGTGGTAGACTCCACAGGGAGTGTGACTTCCACTGCACCAGTACAGGTAGTGACTAGAGCTCAGGCATTGCAGCAGAACCAAGGAGTAAACCAGGATAAGAACCCAGAGGCTAGTGAAACCGAGAGCGTAACAAAGAAAAGGACTAGAGCGTGGAAAGATAGTCGGGAAAGAATGAAAAGACAATGGGCTAAAAAGATGAGTGAACTTGAGGAAAGCATAAGAGAAACCAAAGCCAGGATAACTGAACTCACATCTCAAACTCCCTCTCACACTATCCCACAACCACCATTCCCAACTCCATCCGACCCGCCACCTCCCAACCCGCCTCACCTAATTCCACCACCATGAGTAGGATCAGTCCTAGCAGATCCCACTCCCGAAGACCTTAATATGATGCTTAAAGCATATCAGGCCAGAATCCAAGAAGGGCCAAACGTAACGGATCATGAAAAGTGTTACCCTAGAGCAGAACTAGAGTTAGAACGAACCAAAATTTGTGCTAAGATGGTGGAATTGGCTCAGACCATGTTTGAAGCCAGTCGCCTCTTTAACATCTCTAGTTCAGCGAAGACACAGTTGCACTTTGATGGACTGTTAGAGAGAATAGAGAAGCTGATTGCACAATCAGAAAATAAACCCACCTCTCAACTAAAGGACAAGGCAAGTGAAAGAGCAAGTCTTCGTGCCCGGAAAGCCTATGTGCCTAAAGCCTATGTGCCTGAAGCCTATGTGCCTAACTCTACGGAGCCAGACACATCATCTTCTATGAATCGGTTCACACCAGAATTCCTACGCGAGATTCAAGAAGACAAATGGGCTAAAGAGAGTGAAGTCCCTCCTCCTATTGAACTTGTGGATGATGCACGGGACCAATTCCCACAAGACATCCCATCCATTTATGAGGAGCAGGAGAGCACCCACTCTCAAGAAAGATTAGACTTCGAGTCTAATTCTTTACAGGAACTACCCCATTTCACAGGCCCATGGGAAGCTAAGTCTACTTGTATGAGAGCACCCACGGTCATGGTAAGAAACGAAGAATCAATCGTACCTAAGAACACAGAGGTAGTAAAGAACACCAAAGTGCAGTGCAATCTCACTTTGGAAGAGCTACACAAGGTTAGACCTGAATTATGGAAACATGTAGCTAATCAAGTGCCCGAGATAGCAAAACCTCGTTCCCAGGAAGGATCACATAGAACGGTGCCCGAAATACCCTTGGATAAGATAGGAGATATGTGTGAAGGTGAAGAAGGGAACACCTATCTTCCCATTACCTACCAGGAGTACACCACCAAGGCAATTTTGGACTCAGGTGCAGGAGTGGCAATTGCCACCACTTCCCTATGGAAGCGTTGGGGCAAGCCCGCACTCAAGCCAACGAGAATGAAATTGCAGATGGCCGATGGTCATATTGAGAGACCCTTAGGATTGCTGGAAGGTATAACTCTCACCACCTGTGGTGTCGAGTTCGAGCATACCTTTGCCATATGTGACTTCAGCAAGAACCATGCCTATGAAATGATCTTGGGACGACCTTTTATGCGACAGTTGCAAGTGGTACAGGATTGGGGAACCAATTCTCTGTACCTGCAGCACTTAGGTGTTACGACCAAAGTCAATCTCAAGGATTACTCTCATAGAGATGTCCCTCCTATCCAATGGAACCCCATCCATAGAACCAAAGATGATACGGAATCGGTGCATTCCATAGGATCAGGATCCTCATGGATGCATGAAGACACCCACTTATGGATGTGCAAAGTAGCAGTAGAAGAGGAGAAAAGAGAAAAGGCCAGAGATATAGGTGCAAAAGAAAACCATAGATCAATTCAAGACCCAGCCTATGCACCTGTAATCTTTCCTGATGAGGAATTTGAATCCCACGGCTGGGCAGAAATTTTAGCAACCATGGACGTAGCCATAAATGAAGAACAATGGACACCTCACTGTGATGAGGATGGCTATGACATTTCAATCTTCTCCATAGAGCCAATTATGGGAGAGGCAGTTCTAGAAGAATGCGAACCTAGCCCTGATGCATTTGAAGATGCAAGTGACTCCGATCTAGAGTCAATCATTATGGACCCACCATTTGCATCAGATGAAGAATACTTCCATGAAGTAGAATTTCAACCCCAGAGGCATGGAGAGCTTACAAATGATGTAAGATTAGCAACACATGTGACCCCGAAGGAAGAAGGAAAGAAACGAAAGAAGAGAGAAGTCTCACCAGAAGCGGAAGAATCTTTGTTTGAGGTCCCAGAAAATTTCAAGAAGTATGAGATAGACGACAGGAGAGTCATGATAAGAATGCCTAAACGAGAGGCACAATCAGGAGAGGCCTATGATAACAAAGAAACCACCAAGAAAATAGTAGTGGCCCTAGAAGAAGGAGAGGAGAGATGCACGTACATAGGCCATGACCTAACAGAGGAAGAAGAGCATGCGTTAATAGCCTTGCTAAGAGAATACAAAGATGTGTTCGCTTGGAGTTACAAGGATTTGAAGGGTGTTGATCCAGACATATGCTCACACACTATCCCCATGACCACAGATGCTAAACCCTCTAAGCAAAAGCCATATACATACAATGATAATTACGCTGCCAAGATCAAGGAAGAGATAGATAGACTGGTCGAAGCTGGATTCATCTATGAAATTGAGCACACTGAATGGGTGTCCCCCATCGTAGTGGTGCCCAAGAAAAATGGAAAGCTGCGTGTGTGCATCAACTTGAAGAAAGTTAATGCAGCCACAATCCGAGATAGCTATCCGCTTCCCATCACAGAACATCTCTTAGAACGAGTAGCAGGCAAGGAAGTGTACAGCTTACTGGATGGATTCTCTGGCTACAATCAAGTGGCCATTGCACCAGAAGATCAGCATAAAACGGCTTTTGCCACAGAGTGGGGCATATTTGCCTTTAGGGTAATGCCATTTGGACTTACCAATGCGCGAGCAACCTTCCAGAGGCTGATGTGCCATGTATTTAAAGAGTTCCTGAGGAAGAATTTTGAAGTCTATGTTGATGATCTTTGTGCTCATTCCAACATCAGACAAACTCATATTCTTGAACTCAGACAAATCTTTGACAAATGTAGAGAATATCAAGTCTGCCTAAACCCAGAAAAGTGCGTTTTTATGGTCAGGAAAGGCAAGATTCTAGGACACATAGTGTCAAAAAATGGCATATCCACTGATGAAGAGAAAGTGAGAGCCATAGCAGAGCTACCTAGGCCAAGGAATGTCAAGGAAGTACAAGCTTTCATGGGGCATTGTGGTTACTACCGCCGGTTCATTCACATGTATGCCGTCATTGCAAAGCCCATGTACGGACTTCTGACTAACTTTGAGTGGACTGATGAATGTGAGAACTCCTTCCAGGAGCTTAAACGAAGATTATGTTCAGCACCAATCTTGACCACACCAGATTGGAATAAGCCATTCCATGTTCATGTGGATGCATCCAATTATGCCATTGGATGTGTGCTTGCTCAACCTACTGGTGAAGGTAACATGGACCTTCCAATTGCCTATGCCAGTAGACAATTGAATGCAGCTGAACGAAATTACACCACTACGGAGAGAGAAGGCTTAGGCATGGTATATGCGGTTAAGAAATTTAGACACTATTTGCTTGCAAACAAGTTTAAATTTTTTACTGACCACCAAGCATTGTTATATCTTGTGAACAAGCCATGCAATACAGGAAGATTAGTAAGATGGTTTCTCTTACTAATGGAATATGATTTCGAGGTTGTGGTAAGGAAAGGGAGGACTCATTTGAGAGCAGATCACCTTTCTAGGCTCACATCTGGAGAAGCCCCACAAGGAGTATCAGATGACCTTCCTGATGCTTACTTGTTTAATTTGGAAGTTGTACCGCAGTGGGCTAAGCCATTAGTGCCAGTATTGACATACGGGCCTAACCACCCAATAATAGCCACACAGGATAGAGAGGTTGTGAAAGCCCAAAAGTACCACATCATGGCAGGAAGCATGTACAAGCACAAAGATCAAGGAATCTTGGCTTGTTGTGTGGAAGAGGACGAGTACAATAAATGGTTGAATTTAGCACATGTAGGTGCGTTAGAGCAACACTACTCAAAGCAACGAACCTTACAGACACTAAGGAGACTCGGAGTACATTGGCCAACTATGGAAGCTGATGTCCAAAGGTTGTGCAAAGAATGCCCAATCTGTTGCACTAAGCCACCTGTGGAACATGCCACTCTTTATCAAGTTTCCATAGTGCCAGATTGGAGTGAACCACTAGTATCCTTCCTGAGGACGAAAACATTCCCTCCAGACATGACTCTGGCTAGGAAAAGGAGTTTAGAACAAGAAGCCCAGGATTACTCACTCATTGGTGATAATCTCTACAAGCGTGGTAAGGATGGTTACTTGAGACTATGTGTCCATGAGAGTGAGTATCTCAAGATCTTGGACACTGCTCACCAAGGTATAGCAGGAGGACACTTTGGACCAGATCGGGTGATCAAAGCAATTCTATTTGCGGGCTTCTGGTGGCCAACCCTTCACATGGATGCACATACCTATGTGAAACGAACAGCGAGTCGTAACAAACGAGAACTATGTCGTAAAAAGAGAACACTCTCGTCAAAAATTACATGTTTTCACCTCATTTTTGGAATTCCTTTACACCAGTATACATATATTACAAAAATGAGGTGAAAACATGTAATTTTTGACATTTTTTGTCATTTTCTCAAAAAAAAAGCTCAAAATGTAGTCAAAATTTCACTATATTAGGCATTGACGTGTCCCAAAATGTATATGACAAGACATTGACATCTCCAAAATCTATATGATAAGACATTGACATGTCTAAAATATATATAAGAATGTAGAAATCAATAGTTTTTACACAAAAATAACATTTTAGACATATCTTTAATGGGTGGATATCTGATTGTTATTCAAAATTGCTACAAAACATGGTTTCATTAACCAAACTACTTTGAGGCATTTACATAAGCACTAAAAATGTCTGAGAGCTTCAATGCAACTCACAACTTTGTCGATCTATGTCTACACCCTCATCATCTGATGCACTTGATTCAGTCTCATACTGTTGAGAGCTCTCTTCTTCTTCTTCAATATCCACAAGAGCTCTATCTTCATCCACGTACATACCAAATTCTACAGGATCATGCACAACTCTTCTTGTTTTCCTATGATTTCCTGTACCACATACATCTGGAAGCTTTTGTTTTATCATGTTGATGGTTGCTTTCCTCAAGTGACCAGTTTTTGTCAAGGAAAAATCATAAACAAGAATATCTACATCATCCATTTTAAGAGTGGATGTGCTTCGAATATTCTTTTTCCTTTTTGAACCTGTTCGTTTAGTATCACACACCATTTCTAAGTTATATTTACATGTGAATGCATTACTACTTTTAGTGTAATACCAATGCACCATCATAGCCTCTATTCTTCTCTGATCAATATCTTTAGTTATCTCTAAAACCTTTGCAATCCAAAATGGTCTGGTAGCCTCATCACCATCAGCAAGTACTGCAATAAGCGTTCCAACATTTATCTCTATTAAATTTCCTTGCCATCTTGCTTCTGCCTGTTTTGTCATCCTTGGGCCTACATAAATATTTCTTTCTGGTGGATGTATAAAACTTTGAAGTGCATCTGCATTACATGCTTGGGCCACATTCACGGATCTTTGTGTACAAAAATCCCATGTGAATGGAACATCAACTGGCCAGTGACCTGCAATTGTATACTGTATAATCTCTTCTTGATGATTGAAAAAGTCCTCCCACCAAGATACATCTTGATCTCCAGCATATTTTTTTGCACGCTCAATATGTCTCTTCTTTTCAATGAGTGCATGCATCCAGCTTTTACTTTGATCAACCACACTTCCATATCTTTCTGTATTGTTTTTATCTTCATATGGTGATTGTTCTGCACCATACACTGTTACAGTAGACAAATTAGGCACCTGCAATAACAATCTGCATCCCTCTTTAGGCTCCCACCCAAGAGAAGATGAATACTGCTTTGCAAATAAAAGGGTTATTTCATCAACCCTCCTCATCAAGAATACATGGTTGAAACTAATATTGTGCAATGGAGCCAAAACCTTAGCACTGTTATCAAGGCCCATCGAGCAAAAGTGCTTAAAGTCATAAATCTATGTGAGGTGTTGAACTTCTGGTTTTGGAGTATATGCTTCTGAAATCAGCTCAGATAAAATCGGAAGAGTAAAAGCATTGTTACGTGCCAACTTCTTAGAGAAAGTACTGAACATTTGATCAATGTGATCATGAGTGTGGCCAACCAGAAGAAAATTTACCTTAACCTTTTGAAATACCTGTTTTTCAACAAGCATGCTTAAATATCCAATGACTGTAGAATGTTTATTCTCTCTTGCAGTATTATCTAGTTGCAAATATAGAGTTGGTGGCAAAAGACCCTTCCATGATTGCAAAACACGATGAATGATAGTAACTGTAAGGTTTGGATCATTATGCACATTCGGATATGTGAAGAAAACCTTGGACATTACAGTTCCATTGTATACCAAAGCACCAACCAAATGCATTTGCACAAGAACTTCATCTCCAATGTCCTTAGGGATGCGATAAAAATGTGGCAAACAAGTTTTTTTTTGATCCATACCATCGATCAACAAACACATATAACGCTCCGGATTTCTGAGTGCCTTACTTCGATGATGAATTGCTTTCTTTCTCTCTAATGCTTGACTCTCACGATGGTTGTTAAGAAGGTTTTTAAAATTATGCTTTTCCTGTGGTGTTGTAGCCCCTTTTGCCATGTTTTTCAAAGTGGCGCAAACTGAACATTCACCCATTCTAACTTTACGAGGAATAGAAACATTGTTAAACTCTTCCTTCCATAATCGAGTAAAGTGACGATACAACACATACTTCTCATTTCTATTTTCCATGTCTTCTCTATATATTTGAAATACCTCTCGACGAGTAAAGTTATCTGACAAGTGCAACCTTCCAGTTGTAGGCATAACTTCACAATGCAAGCTAAAATAGTTCATCATCCAATTCATTGCATGACGTCCAACAGATCCTTTGGTCCCAACATGGAACGTATCCAAAATGAGATCCCCATTCAAAAACCCTTGTTGAACCCTATGTATTCTAAAATTTCCTACACCCATTGCAATTTTAAATGCAGCCCTACAGCATGGCATCCCTTGAGTAAAGAAATATTCAAAACCAACACGCGTTACTGACATGTTATCCTCAATCATTTGCATGCAAGAAACAAGGTATATATCTTGCCTTTCACTATCTAAATGGAGGAATTTTTCTCTTATGTGCTTTAGTTTCTTCATTCCTAAATTATACAAACATTTCAAACCACAACAATGCTTCACAATATCCAATGCAATCTGTCTATCTGAAGTAAGAAATTTAAATCTTTTTCGACTTACTTCACGAGACCTTCTTTTAAATCGTAGATTGAGCTTGCTTTGCTTTTTCGTTGCTCCACATGCACTTGAGTCAGAAAGGAGATCAATGGTTGGATCAGATGGGAGATCAAGAGGTGCATTTGGTTGAGCAGCATTGCACTGTGAATTGGATAACTTAAATGACTCAACAGAAAACATGGAATCATCAGCACGTTCTAAATCATAGGGATCATCACTTCTCTGGAAAGGCTCAACTGAGAACAATGAATCAATATGAGCAGAGGAAGCTGATGCTCAAGCATCCACTGAAAAGATTGAGCTCATCTTCACTGAGTTCACAGAAGACTGAAGATGAATGACCTTTTTAAATAAGTAGAAATCCGAGATCAAGTGAAGATGTCACATCAAATGTCACATCAAGAAGATATGAAATCAAAAGCTTATTAAAGTACATTAAATAACATTAAACATCAAATCACTTAATTACTCAAATATACACTAATAAGGGAACCAAAGATTTGATTCACTTTTGATTCAAATGAGAAACACAGTTGATTTCTAACTACATATGAGTCATTGAGTCTAAGCATTGTGAATGAATCAAAATATATCCAAGTTGAGTTCCAACAGGAATATATAATAAAATTGTTTGGAGAAATTTTACAAGAAGAGATTTTACAACTGGAATATATCCAAGTTGAGTTCCAACTGGAATATGCTATGCCATTGAACCCTATACAAGAAGAAATTTTACATTTCGTTAAGATTTCAAGGATTAGGTTTTATTCTGGTCTTGGCTAGATATCAAAGAGGTAGATGAAAGTATATTAAAAACGAATTATGTGTAAAAGAGGTACACAGAATGTTTATCCATACATTGATTTTCCATTTCAACATTGTGTTACAAGATAAATGTGAATATGAACTAAAGTGTGTGGAGGATAACACTATAAAGATGTCATTAATCTCACAACTTAGACCTGATTTTCTCCCAAGCAACAGACTCTAAGAAAGAACTTCTACATGAGATTAGAAATCCTCATGTACATACCATACTGTTGCCATTGAAGCTTAATTTCCATGCAAATGTATATAAATAGTTGCAAGGTTCTGTACTTGAATGTTTATTCATACATTGATTTTCCATTTCAACAGTGAGTTACAAGATAAATGTGAATATGAACTAAAGTGAGGAGGGTAATACTATAAAGATGTCATTAGTCTCCCACAGTTAACACAACTTTGACTTGATTTTCTCCCAAGAAAGAGATTCTAAGAAACAAATCTCTACATGAGTTTAGACATCCTCATGGACATACCATACTCTTGCCATTGAAATGTAATTTCTATGCAAATGTATATAAATAGTTGCAAGGGTCTATGAATATTTCATAAAAGTGGCTCTGAAACAGCCTATTACTGTGGGTGCTATTCCCTGGTTAGATAAGTTGACAGATTTAGTTAGCAACTGGACTCATTCAGTTAGATCCAGTTAGTCTCTGGTTCAAGTTACCCAATTGCCTATAAATACCAGAGGAGGAGATCATTCGCATTTTCAAAATCCACGAGCAAGAGAGAGCAGCAGAGCACAGACAGCCATGGAGCACAGAGCCCAGCATACCAGCAAGCAAAGTCAGATGGAGAAGAAGAATGTTGGCAAAAGTACCAAGAGATAGACAAAATAATACCATAAATAAAGATTCCAGAAAGATTCCCTCTCTATGTCTATGTAAAAAGTCTGATTTCTAGGTATTTATTTTTCTTACCTCTAGAAATATGGATCCAAAGAATGTACAGCTCGATGCCTAGCATCGACTTTAAGGTGTAAGCCGATGCCAGGCATCGACTTAAGATTGCAAGTCGATGCCAGGCATCGACTTGCAGGGGCAAGTCGATGCCAGGCATCGACTTTTGGGTCCAAGTCGATGCCTGGCATCGACGTTCAGGTGCAACTCGATGCCAGGCATCGACTTGCACCTGCAAGTCGATGCCTGGCATCGACTTGCAGCCTCAAGTCGATGCCAGGCATCGACTTGGGGGTGCAAGTCGATGCCAGGCATCGACTGGCATGGACAAGTGGATGCCTGGCATTGATTTACACCTGAAAGTCGATGCCAGGCATCGACTTGGGCCCAGAAGTCGATGCCAAGCATCGACTTGCCGGCATGAACATGCACTGAAAAGTCGATGCCAGGCATCGACTTTAGGGTGCAAAGTCTCTGTTTGGCTTCGAATTTTGGGCCCAAGTCGATGCTTGGCATCGACTTTTGGGCCCAAGTCGATGCCAGGCATTGACTTTGTGTGCAAGTCGATGCCAGGCATCGACTTGAGGGTAAAAGTCGATGCCAGGTATCGACTTGGCCCAAAAGTCGATGCCAAGCATCGACTTGGGCCCAAAAGTCGATGCCAAGCATCGACTCTTGCACCCCCAAGTCGATGCCTGGCATCGACTTTCACCCTCAAGTCGATGCCGGGCATTGACTTGCACACAAAGTCGATGCCTGGCATCGACATTCACTTAAACATCGATGCCTGGCATCGACCTGAGGCTCAAAATCGATGCCTGGCATGGACTTGGGCCTTTGAAAACCACATCTACGTTTGATCTGATATTTCCAAGTGCCTTCAGGGATGCGGAGTACAAGGATGAAAGGCCCATCAAGAAGCTCAGAGTCACCATGGGCTCTGTTGACCAGCAACGTGACAAAGGCATTGGTCACCAAGCAAAACAAAAGAAAATTATTGCACCATTATCCTCTGAGAAGGCTAGCAACCCACTAGGAATATCCTCAGGTGGACAGAGTAGCATAAAAATTCCTGAGGAGGATCCAAATATGAGGGAAAGGTCTAGGGAGACGGAGGTCATGAGGACAGATCGTCCACTTCGGGACATGACAAATCTAGAGTGGTGCCTTTAGTACGTTGAAGAGAAGAATGCAGTCCTCCTTGTGTTCGCAGGGGCCTATGGCAGAGGACAGATCACGACAACACAAGGTTTTCAATATGGCCTTGTTTACAAACTAGATTATGAAGATGAAGATTCTGACAACCTGCTTTTCTTGGTGGAGACATCGAAGGGATTAAGAAATGTCATATGCAAGATGGAATTCTTGTGCCCAGAGTGCTGTGTTCCAGAAGGGCTAGCTCAGATATGCAGAGACTCAGTGAATTTCATCAAAGACCTGATGCCATGGATCCAGGGCAATATCATGCCAGCACAACAGAAGAAGACGACCCCTATAAAGGCAAGGGGTAAGCCGAGCGTGCAGAAAAAGCTTCAAAAGAAAAAGAAGAGAATTTCAGAAGAGGAGTCTTCTGACTCAAGCTCTAGCTCTGAGGATATAATTGTTGCACCTGGTGGAGAGCTTGCCTCGGGTGTTCTTGGTACTGAGCAGAACAAGATGAGGGAGGATATAGCTAAAAGAAAAATTGTGAAGAAGGGGCAGTTGTTCCACCTCCCAATCAATATCATCCACAGGCCACCTATAGATCCAGTCACAGGGAGGAGGCCCCTTGAGATCAGGGAGCCACACAATTTGCATGTGCAGAATCTTAAGAAGAAAATGAGAATAAATCCTCATGCTACTGTTGTGCCATTCCTTGTCATGGTGGATCCGAATGAGTGCAGCTCTGTGGAAGAGTTCAATGAGGGTTTATTTGAGGAGTATACTTATTATGTGATTGGAGGTTCACACTCTACAGAGGCCCGTAGACAGCTAGTGAAGGAGCACCCTACCACTTTTTTCTTTAGGTATGCAGAGTGTAAGATATATGCTGGTCTTACAACTGAGGAAGCCAAGCTTCTTGCTTGGGATCACAACAATGACAATGACTACAGGAAAAAAATGTCCTCCATAGAGAGAATTCGGTTCTTCCACCATGAATATGAAGATTGTCTTGTTAAGGAAGCTGGAAGAATACATCCCAATCTACGAAAGCAATGCCTTATTGAGGTTGGAATTGCACTGGATGAGAATACAAAGTCTGATGCCTTGAGGAAATATGATCCATGGTTTCAACTGGCATTCAGAACAGGTGAGATCTGGGATCTACACGATAGAATTTTCACAATGTGGGAGAACAGGGAAGTCAAGGGCCAGAAGCAACGAAAGTCGAGGCCAGACCCACAGGTTGATCTGAAGGGAAAGGGAAGGAAAGCTGACCTCTCAATTGAAGAGGCTCCCGAGGACATGAAGCTGACACCATGGAGGGCCCTTCAAGGAATCAAGGATGATACATTGATCATATCAACTTTGTCGAGGGTAATCTCCAAGGACTTAAGCCTGGAGGAGATGGTGACTGAGCTCAATAAGTATGTATGTTATTCTCTGATCCTTTTTCCCTCCTCCCATGTTTCTGTTCTCACCTAGTCTCTTTTTAATTTTTGTGACTGTAGTCATAAAGTTTACATGAAGATTCAGGAGGTCATGATGAAGAGGCTGGGTTGCTTTTCTTGGACAGAGGTCCAAAGAGACTATCCAACCACATCATCCTACAAAGCTTTATCAGAATATTTCATCCTTTTCCGTGATTGGGTAGGTTCTCTTTCTGAGGTTGTGCCTGGTTTGCCATTAGGTTAGATGCCTTGATTCACCAAAAAAATTTAATGCCAGGCTTTTAGTACGAACTCGATGCCTGGCATCGACTCACGGCTAAAGTCGATGCCTGGCATCGACCTTCAGCCAAAAGTCGATGCCTGGCATCGACCTTCAGCCAAAAGTCGATGCCTGGCATCGACCTGCAGCCAAAAGTCGATGCCTGGCATCGACTTGGGGGCATAAGTCGATGCCCGGCATCGACCTGCAGCATAAGTCGATGCCTGGCATCGACCTCGTGGCATATGTCGATGCCAGGCATCGACTAATGTCCCAAAGTCGATGCCAGGCATCGACTTTCAGTAGAAAGTCGATGCCTGGCATCTACCCCCACATGAAATAGATGCCATTCATCGCTTCCTTATGTTCTGCTTGCTGTATTGAAGAGCTCATTTAGTTGTCTTTCCACTTTTTTCTGCAGAAACCAAAGAAAAGTAAGTCTGCGGAGCTACTAGATGATTGCCCCCCTGCATTCCTGGCTCACATTCAAAGAGAAAGGCATGAGAAATCTAGGCTGAAAGCCAAAGAGATGGATTTTGATGATGAACCTGATCTTAAATGCTTCTCCAATCCCCTAGACCCCCTTAGGCCTGTATATTACAATGTATACTGTAGTGATGTAAATAATATTTGTTCTGTTGTGCCTAGAAAACATTTCTCCCTTCTCATAGCGGACATACCCTATGGATTTAGGATGTTGGGATCAGTTAATGATGATGAACCCTTCAAACATCCTCAGATTCGGAAGATGGTCACTGATTTTGCAGAGTTGACTATGTCTCCTCTTTGGAGGATAGTAATTTTCCATAGCAGAGACCAGTCCTTCTCTGTTTCAACTGCTCTGAAGGCAAGATGTCATGCTGTGGAGTGCCTCACATGGTAAGTAATCTTCTTTCTATCTCTGTGGCTTTAATGATGCTCTCTGTGACTCATAGTTCTTGTTTGCAGGGTGAAGACAAATGTAAATCACACTCCTTTGCATAGGTTTGTGAGCGCCACTGAATGCATTACAGTTGGCTATTATGATGAAGTAAGCAAAAGGAGAGTCAGGGAGCATTGCAATGAGAATGGGATCTCAAATGTGCTCATGTTCCCAGCCGTTACCAAGAAACTTCGTCATGTAGCTGGGGACATGACATTGTTTAACCCCTATCAGAAGCCACAAAAACTCATAATGAGATTGCTTCAGCTATTCTCCAATGATGATGACTCGGTCCTAGACCTTTTTTCGGGCACAGGTAATTTAAATTTTCACAGTTTTCATTAGTCATGGTTGATTGGCACCTCTAAGTGGTTTTTGCTGTTTCAGGAACGACTCTGGCTTGCTCCTTAAAGATGTTCAGGCACTGCATAGCTGTGGAGAAGGATGATCCTCAAGTGAGCTTTATTAAAATGAGAATCAATGGGCTGAATGAATGCCCAGATGAAGACCAAGAGGTTGGAAGGAAGCACATTGCAGATACGGAGAGATTCCAACCAGCTTCAAGGGAGCCTGTTCCCCCACTTGCAGATGAACCGGGGGACATGGCTGACCTTGAAGAGCCAATCTTGGAGCAAGAGAGGCAAGATAGGTGTTCTAATGTGCCAGAGGATCCCAATATCCTTGAGCCTGAGGAAAGCTATGATCAGCTTCTATTGTAGATTCACATTACTCTTGTAGAACACATGAAATGTAAAAGATCATTTTAATGGAAATATTATTTGGAGTTCTTCTTCCACTTTGTGTTCAGCTTGATTTATCTTGAGCATTTCTCTGATCATGTGTGAATGTTTTTTAGTATAATTTTGTTGAATATTATCTTCTCGTGGGAATGCTTTTGTGAAATGTATTTCATATTCTGTTAATATGGCTAGACATTCAATGGGGATCTTAACCATACAAAGGGGATGATCTTAATTGCCTTGTTAAAATGCTCTGATTTTTGCAACACATGTAATCTAATTTTCGAGTAACTTTTAATTAGCTATTATCTGTGCTTGTTGAGGTTATAGATGTAATGAAGGAGCTTCACGAATTCTTACTTGTACCTTTTCAACTCTAATCTATTGTCCAAGATCATGATGTGGGATTCTTGGTCATGCTCAACAACTAGTTTTCATGGCAGCAAGAATTTTAGTATATCTATCTTGACTACTTGGGATATGAGATCAAGCTTCTAGTGACAATATTTACAAGCAAGACTCGTGATGCTTTCTAGATATTGTAAAATGCCCACTTTTTTGCTTCATATAATGGTCTTTAGGTAAAAAGAAAAAGAGAACATGTCTTTGTTCTCCTTTGTTGTGACTCAGTGTTAACGATGTGATGTCTGTCAGAGAACTCAGTATCCTATACGTAAAGATGAGATGCCACTGAAACCTATGATGGGTGGACGTGCATTCTCTAAGTGGGGAATAGACTTTGTGGGTCCTATTAATCCCCCAGCGAAGGGTTCCCATGCAGAATATATCATTGTTGCAACAGACTATCTAACAAAATGGGTAGAGGTAAAAGCCACAACGAAGAACGATGCTCAAACGACAGCCAAGTTTTTATTTGAGAATGTGTTCACTAGATACGGACTACCTATAGAGCTAGTCAGTGATAGAGGCACTCACTTCTTAAACGAAGTTATTGAAAATCTACTCCAAGAATTCTTGGTAGTTCATAAGAAGTCTGCCCCCTATCACCCCCAAGCTAATGGCCAGGCTGAGAGTACCAACAAGATCTTATGCAATGTACTGACGAAATTAGTAAACAATAAACGCTCTGATTGGGACAAACAGCTACACCATGTTGTTTGGGCATACCGAGTCGCCTACAAAACGGTACTCCAAGCCACCCCCTTTCAGATGGTATTTGGCCAAAACGCGGTGCTACCCTTGGACTTCTTGATACCTACATTGAAGGTAGCAGAAGAGCATGAATGGACGGGTCATGAACTCTCCTCTAGACTTTTTGACCTTGAACGATTAGGAGAAACTAGACTGAGAGCAGCTGCAGGGATATATGCAGCTAAGAAGAGACAGAAGGCATACTTTGATGCCCATGTGAAGGATAAGGGCTTGAAAGCAGGAGACTTAGTTTTAGTCTACACACTGAAGCAACATGCGAGGAAACTGGAGAAGCGTGGCTATGGACCTATGATCATAAATAGGATCTCCACTAGTGGAGCAGTGCAACTAGCCACATTGGAAGGTGACGTTCTCCCAAGCTATATAAGCGGATGCAGAGTCAAGTTATATCAGGAGCCTCTCACAGAGGAAATGCTAAGTCAACTCAATATCGCCAAGAAACGCAAGGAAGAAGAAAAGCGGATTCGAGAAGAAGCTCAAGCAGAAGCTTTAGAACGCATCAGAAGGATGAAGTTGCGAAGACAAGGTAGAGATCAGACTAGAACAAATGACTATGCAGATCAAGGATATCATATGGCAATGTGTGAAGTCGCAGGAACGAGTCCCCATAGAATAATTGATCGACGACCTTTTGTGACCATAGAGGTAGGACAAGGAACTAGTGTACAGTCCGTGCGAGCATTGATTGACTCAGGTGCAGCCACTAGTGCGGTGAGACTCTCTTACTGTCAAGAACTGAAATTAAAGGTCGATCCTATAGAAGCTTATCTCATTGGATTAGGAGGTGTGGAAACCCCTTGCATGGGCGAGGTGGAGCTTCCCTTCTACATTCAGGATATGTTAATGACAGTTAAGGTACTAGTGTGCCAAGACGAAGACCTCACTGAGCCTCTTGTCTTGGGTCAGGACTGGATCTATGATCATGCAGTCAATCTAAACCTAAGAAGTGGACTTCTTCAGGTATGGGTCAATCATAGTCGAATTACCGTAGAGTTAGAGAATGGAGCACTCAAGGAGCTAGGAAAGGCACACACTCCTGGTTCTTCCAGGAATACACATGAAGATGACCATGCTGTTCTTGTCCAAAACTATGTGTTGCAGAGGAATGATGTTCGCAAAAATGGAGTCAGGGATGCGACGGAACTCCCTTCTTTTCCAAAGGTCAGAGAGAAGCAGCAACCAAAGGTGAATCAACGGCAGAAGAAGCAGGGTACTACCTATGTCGGAGATCAAAAGCACCTGCGCAGCAAAGTGTCTCAGCTAGTGAAACAAGTATGGGTGCGGAAAGGCGAACACGCGGTTGCACTTAAGTCAACCACACGAGCAAAGCCTCTCATTAGTAACCAACAACACGACACCTATAAGAAGTCTTTCAGAAGTTCTTCTGCTAACGTGAAGCCTATTTGGGTGCCCAAGAAGTCGATGAAGGCTAGCCCACAATCAAGAAAAATTTGGGTGCCTAAGGCTTGTTTGCGGGCTCAAACAACTACACGAAGGCCACACCCTTTACAGCGTGGTCCATTCACTCACACCGCCGACATCCACTCGTTTTCAACACTCAGGAACACACAAAGGCCCATGAGCACGAACAGAATCACTTGTAAATGGGTCCCTAAAAGGTCTCATTTTCAAGCCGACACACCCATAAAGCTCTCGAGAGTCTCTACGGAACCAAGAGCAAAACCCATCCACTGCATTTGGCAGCCTAAGACTTGTAACAAACCCCCGGACCCCAATTGTAAATCCATGATAACCTACTAACCCCATCACTATCACACTACATCATTCCACTTAGCTCTTAGGTGTACTGAACTCCTAACCACACACACACTCACACCGAGCACTTACTAACCCATTAATCTCTCCCAGCCCTCGTGTTAATGCTGTAATGGGAGCAACAACAGTTCTCTCTTGTCCTGTACAATGTTAACACTAGTTTCTATATTCTCATAGAGACAGGCAGCAAGAAGTAACATGGCAGATACAATAGGAACTAGCTCCCAGGCAGGCACCAGCCCCCAAATTGTGGACATTGAAAGCCTTCCGGTGGAGGAGGAATTAAAGGAACGACCAGCGGCATTAAGGGCATTACATGCCATACCGATTCAGAATCCTCCACAGGGTCACACAATGCCGGTGGGCAAAACCTCACACTGGTTCAGTGATGTTGCGGGACCTCTGGGTGAAGGCACATACATGTGGGAGTCCGAGGTAGAATTCAATGGACGTTGGGGCAGATACCACTTCTTTACCAGAGAGTTTGAAAAGCTACAGAATAACGAAGGACTGAAGCCGATATGGAAGAAAGCTGGGCTCTATGATTATTTCAAGTTCCAACTACCAAAGCCCGACTTCCTAAGGTGCTCATACTTGATTAGCACCCTCACTCCAAGCAAAGACAAAAAAGGATACAACTCCTTTGTACTCCCATTACTCACAAGGGGCAATGAGCTGAAGCGTTTCCGCTTGACTATCAACTTGGTAAGAGAAGCTCTCGATATGAACGGAATGCACATTCCTACGGAGAAAGAGACTATGGTCCCCGATAATATGAAGAACAGGAATCTGACAAAATTAAAGGACATGGTAGCGATGACTCCCACGATCGCCATTCATTTACGTATGGTCATGCAACATTTCGCATTCCCCGCGCAAGACAGGTTCACAATGCCTCCCAAGAAGATCTGGTTTAGCCTCTACTTAGCGGATGCCTTTGATTTGACAATCAATATGCCCCACTGGATTATAGACCAGATCCATATGGCTCATCAAAGGTGGTATAAGAAACAAAAATCTGTACTCTATGGATGTTGTGCGCTTACCAGAATTGTGTATAGATGTCTCGCATATGATGTACCGGTGCAAAGGGCTCTAAATTGGTCCAGAGCACAGGAGTTTCAACGCAGATTGTCAGCCGTCAGACCTCCCTCAAAGAAGATGAGAGGCACCGTACAGATGCCTTGTGCACAACCCCGCGGTGCAACCCTAACACCAGAAACAACTCCAAGGCTTCCTCGAAGAGTGCAACCATTTACTATCAGGTTACCCAGGCACAGCACAGATGGCCCTAACCTTGTGTTTCCACCAGTACCTACTGATCTGGAATTTCCGCACAGATTTACTTTGGAAGATCTAACGGATGAAGAAGTGGCTAGAATTATTGAAGCAGTTAATGCGGAAGTCGAGGCAGAGCAGGGTAGTGGACAACAAACGGCTACACAACAACCCCAGACAAGACAACCAGAAGTGGTAGAAGTGGAAGATGAAGAAGAAGGAGACCAAGAGGATGAACAAGAAGGATTTTCTGATGAAGGGGCGCATGACTATGAGCAAGAAGTTATACAGGAGTTAGAGGGTGCCCCAGCATATACAAAGGAGTTGAAAAAGCTCTACGATACCATCAACAGGGTCCAACAACAACATAAGTTATCCCTTGCAGCAAGAAAGGCTATCATGCACCAAATCCTTGAGGAGGAAGGATTTGATGAACAGTATCGTGCCACACTAGATATGATCTCTGATGCCCTAGGAGTACCTGAGGCAGTGCAGACGGCCCTGGCACAATCACGCAGAATGGAAAGAAGATACGGAAGACGTCCCCCACGAGCAGGGAAACAAATGAATGTATTAGGATCAGGACCACAAGGCACCCCCACAACCACGGGCACTGCACACACCGCTCACGACACCGAGGAAGCCCATATATCAAGTGCACCTCCATCACCCCCCTTACCACCTTCGCCTCCCTCTCCACCACATTCACCTCCCATTACCAATGTAACAACCACCGCTACCGCCTCCGAGCCCACCGCCATGACTGAAGCACAAACCGCCAATCAACCCACACACCCTCTCAACACTTCCCGTGTATACACCTCCACTAACACTGTGACCCTAATGGAAGCTACTGACATCCCCATTCCCCCACTCACACTTTCGGGCAGTTCACATTCACAACTGCACACACCACTGTACACATTCACCACAATCACTGCACCCACAATTCCACTATTCACAATCACTTCCACTACTGCTTCCACCATGGATTTTATGGACATATCACCCCCCACTGCACCTCTCCCTCCCCCCTTACCACCACAATCTCCCAATCCCCCACCACCCACTTCACCATTTTCCAGCCCGCATTCACACTTCCCTTTCCCTTTCCCTTCCCCGCTGCATTTAACACCCTCCCTGCATCCACCCCCATTAATAATGTATTTAATAATATGTATCAGTGCATGTCTCAGTTACAACAACACTATCAGCACCTCGATGCTCAGCATACAAGTTTGTTCAGGAGTCATGAAGAGTTACAAGGAAGATTCATTGATTTAGAGAAAGAAAAGCATCAATTACAACAGCAGTTTAGTGCATTGCAAGAACAACATGAGCAACTAGTGGCAAATCCACCGCAGCCAGATGCAGAAGAAAGACAACATATGGATGATTTGCTACACTCACAAATCACAGAGAACCTCAAGCTCCGCCGCAACATGGCTCTATTACGGAAGCATATGTCTGCAGCCCTAGAAGAAAATAGACGGCTTCAGACACAAAACGAAGAGAACTTGGAGTTAGCCATGGAAGGTTCCCCACAAGAAATTGACCCGGAGAAATTTAAGGCTATTCCCTTGGACAATATGCAGATCATATTGGAAACCCATGCTGATCTCCTCGAAGCCCATGCAGCCTTAGAAAAGGAAAGAGACGAACTACGAAAGCAATTGGCAGCTCAACCAGCACCACCCAAAGAAGTCCCACCCACAGCTGACACAACTGACGAAGTAGCAGTGCTCAAAGCACAACTCGAAGAATTACAAAAGAAAGTGCTTGTTTATGAACGCCAACCCTCCCCCTTGGTAGAACCAGAACCTGAAGACCTAGTACCAATCGAAGTAGAGGAAACCTTTGAGGACCCGTACGTTCCGATGCCAGCACCTGGGAGCAAGCGAACAGATGAGGGCATGGACACCCTTGAAATAGAGGCTCCGGAATGGATGCAGAAATTGGAAAAGGTGGCCACAACACATGATGATAGGGTGGCAGTCCAGATAGCATCGATGTCACGCTTAGAAGAGGTGGTCATAAAATCGGACTATTTTAGGAACCTCTCTCATCACAGGTGGATCGGCACCTCTGACGACTTGTACGTTCCTTTTTGTGTCCTAATGGCAGACTATAATGCTGAGATCAAGCACCACACTTCACGGGAACCAACCTCTGCTACACAATTTGCACCAGACGACCTCCCAGAAAGTGCTAAGCAGGGAAATATTCACCAACCGACTTGGAGGATTCGGCTGCTTGAAACCTATCCGGAAATGAATCGCACCTGGAATAACATGCCCCTATATATCAAGTACAATCCCTGCTACTGTCCTGTTTTCAGAAGAAGGTCGTGGCCAGAATACACAAAGATGGTGCTGACAACCAAAGGCTGCGAGAAGTGGCTCAACTATGTCTACTTAGCACCCCCTAAAGGCCAACCTACCGTAGGGTATATGATATCGACAATTCGGCATTGGGGTGTCAGGTTCAAAAACATACCAGATGTCATGACACAGATGTGTCTTAAAATTTTTGAACTCATGATAGTCACCTTCCGGACCTTCAAGAATGTTTAGGAACCTCACCTCTCTGCGCTTGGATTCAATGAAGGCAATCATGATCTTGTTTATGATATGAGCACAACGCCCTCTATTAATGTTGTTTATGCATGGCACGCCCGCATCAAATACCTACCGGCCTGCTTCAAACAGACATTTGAAGAGATCTTTGTCACAGGGTTCTGGGAATATCACTCAGAGATCTTCATTCCCAGGCCCTCACATTTATTACAATTGTTTGCAGTGGAACAAGCTCTCCACTCAGAAAAGTTACGAATGCCACATCCAGAGGTTCCCGGGCCGGTAGATTGGGATGCTCTACTCACAGACTTGGCCAAAGGATTGAGGATTGCCGAACATCACTTAGCGCAAGACGTTGTCGAATACTACATCCAACGACCCTCCCAACAAGGGTCTGTCAGGGATGACAGACGCGAGAGAGGGGGGAGTGTTAGCAGAAGACAAGGGAGTCAACGACGATCTGGCAAGTAGGCCAATACTTTTCTTCATGAAGAAGCAAGTACGAGCATTCACGCAGATCTAGCACTAAGGCAACCTTTAATTTTTCAACACCCTTACACCAATTAAAAGTGATTCTCATCACTAACAACCCCTGTAAATACCATTTCATATTTTTGTAGCTCCATTTTGTGCAAACCAAGGAGTCCTTGAGCTTGAGGAGCCTTAGAAGTACCTACATATCAATTTTCGTATTTTTTAGACTCCGTTTAAGCCCTCAAATCGGCCCTGGAACCTAATTTTTAACTAGGCCGGACACTAGGTCTGGACAGGGCCAAAGCTAGTCAAAAACTATAAAAGGAGCTAGAGAGCTCATTTTTGAGGTTAGATTGTAATTGAAACAAACTTGTAAGAGCTTTTTGAAAGTAATCTAAGAACTCCATTGCTTCTCACTCTTTGTCTTGCCGTGTGTGCACGTGTGTGTGTATGTGTGTGCATGCTTGTGTGCTTCTCACTCACGCACTTGTGCCTCCACTTGCTCGAGGTCTTCATACCATCCTCACGTCTTCCCGGATTGACATTAAAGGAGGTGCTACTCATCACTGAGCTACATCATACCTCTCCAATAGTTTAACTTGCTTTCAAGTCTGGTGAGGACCCAATTCCACCACTGCTCGAAGGAGATATCAAATCCCAAGGGAAGCCCAAGAAGCCAATTAGGCATGGCGGAATATTTTAGATAGCCAAGATCAAAGAGGTCGGGATGGCTCCCGACAAAAGCTATGAAAGTGATCTTTGAGTGGTTAATTTTGGATCTAGAGGCTTCACAGAAAGTATCTAGGCACCTCCAAAATGTCTCCAGGTGATACTATCGTTGTCGACAAACATGTTCATATCATTGGCAAAAAGTATCATGTTGACTTGACCGTGGTCATCTGGCAATTAGAGACCTTTGATATTACCTGCTTCCACCTGTTGTTCCATCAACCGGATAAGCCCTTTTGTGGCAATGTAAAGAGAAGGGGATCCAATGGGCACCCTTCTCCAATCGATCTTTTTAGTTTGATCACCTTTGAAAGTTGGCGATTAACATTAATTTGAGTCGACCCATTTCCCATAAGGGTCAAGATCATCTTGGTGAATTTCCGACTGCATCTGAGATCTTTAAGTGACTTGAGAATATAGTCTCATTCTAGCCTGTCATAAGCTTTGTCAAAGTCGATCTTGAGGAAAAGCACATCTTGTCTTGACTCCTCTGCGAAGTCGAGACCTTCCCAAATATCTATAATGGCTTCCAATATTGACTTGCCTTGACAAACCTTTTTGGTCATTGCTTAACCACGATCTCAGGTGGCAGGAAATTCTATTGGCTATGACTTTGGCAATGATCTTATATCTCATTTGAAGCATTGTAATCGCACGCCAGTTCTCAATTCTGTTATTTCCCCCTTTTTTGTGGATTAGCTTGATGATGCCATTGTTGAGACAAGACGACAGTGCGCCAAACTCGAGCGCTTCTTGCTAGACCAAACAAAGAGGGGTGGCAATCACCAACTTGAAGGACTTAAAGAACTCATTAGTGAGCCCGTCTGGCCCCCGACTTTTCCCTTTAGGAAGGGCATCAATGACTTCAATGATTTTTTCTTTCGAGAAAGGGGCATCAAGTAGGGGATGAAGGTTGTGTGGGGATCCTATGAGAGGATACTCTAGAGATGGCCGCCATGTAGTCCTATCTATGAGGGGAGAGCGGAGTCGAGGTTCCAAGGACTCTCGTAAAATGTTCTTCAATGATTCCAAATTTTTCTTCTTCTGTATTGCATACAAAACCATTTGAGTCTAGCAATAGGGGAATCGATTCTCTATTTTTTTTTCTTTTAAGAATGTTGCACATCTCTTTGGTGGGCTTGTCAGCTTTGCCAGCCCACCACTCCTTAAAGAAAATTTGCAAATCATTCCTTTGAATTTCTTCCTCCTACGCTCTGATCCTACGAAGAGCCTTCTGGGATTGAGCTTTTCCTTTGTTCACTTCCTCCTCAATTCTCCAAAGTCTTTGATGAAGAGCTTCTCTCTATGCATGTCAAACAGTCTAGAGCATCTTCTTGGTTCTTATCATGATCTGTCCTGACTATGACCACACATCTCCAATTCTTGGCTGGGGACGAGCCAGGGGCAACAACCGCCTTCCACATTTCAACAATTTCTTGATGGACAAAGGGGAGAGAGAAAGAGGTTGAGCAAGCCTGAAACCAAGGATCCTTATGGATTATGGTGGGAGGTTGGAATGAGATAATTATCGAGTAGTGATCAGAGATGGCGATGTTGGTGCATTGCAAGAGGGTAGGACGGCCAAAGTGATAAATAATGCTCTGAGAAATGTGGCTTCTATCGATTCTAGCTTTCCTCAAGTCCTCACTCATTAGGATTTGACCACGAAAAGCCATTCGCATCTTTGAATTCGACGAGATCCAAGTGCATCTAAATTTTGTCCCAAGTTTCGTTCTTAGGATTGTCGATGACCCATCCCTTGTTGTTCCACCTGTCTACAAGGTCCTCCACCATGTTGAAGTCATCGCAAATTAGCATGTTGTCAAGGAGAAAAATCAAGGAGGCCCAGGTGTCCAGTCTCTCCAGCTCCTCGTTTGGGGCATACACAGAAGGCAACATGAATCAAAATGGGGCACCAAAGGAACTAACAATCCATCGATGTTTTTGATCTTGAATGGAGCTCTCAAGCTTTTCAAATCAAAATTGATTTATACCAATAACCATCCCACCGGACCCCCGAGGGTGCGATGTTGAGATCCAGACATGAGATGGGGAGACATGCGTAAAACATTTCTAGAGGTCTACTCCCTCAATTTCAGTCTCTTGAATATAGATAAAATCAGGGTTTATGCTAATTTCACGAAGCCATTGATCGATGATGGTCACTCTTGAGCGGTCAATTAGCCACCTAGCATTTAGCGAGATGATGATCATTGCCATACATTGCCCTCTTTGCAAGAGGTGGGCTTATCCTTTCTCCTCGAGTTCATCTTTCTTTTTCGCTCGGAGGCAGTCGTGACTTAGCAATTTGTTCTTAAGGGGGCTTTTCAAGGTTAATTAAATAGGTTGTTTACCCTTGCAGGAGGTCTCCTACTGTAAAGAGCAGGAAACTATTTCTGAAATAGTTGATCCAATGATGGAACTTTCACTGTCCATATTGTCTTCATTACTAGTGTCAAAGCCGTGTTCTTTGCTTGTAGTGTAGCCCACCTGATTGGTTTCTTTGTTGTCAGGGATCTCTAGGGCTTTGTCACTGGTGTCCACCTCAAACTAATTCCTACCTTGGTAATCAAGCTCACTCCTTTTCTAGACTACAATACAAGTTTTTTTTTGGGGGGGTGGGAGGTTATGTGGAGTGTGGTTCCTCTCAAAGGTCACCCTAGGACTTCTTTTCCTTCTTAGTCGGTTTTTGGATTTCAAGAGGCCTTAGCTTCATCTTTGTTTGCCAAGAAGTTCAGAGACCCATTATTGTCTTGAATTTTTCTGGGTGCTTCTTGTCTTTGTTGGCTTTTTTGCATCAGTTGGCAATCTTTAATCCTATGGCCTTGCTGGCCACAATGAAAACACATGTTAGGTAGGTTTTTGTAATTAACATCTTGTTCCTAGACTTCCCCTTTGCTTAGGTCCACCTTGATCTTTGTAGGAAGCGACGTGCTGAGGTCAGTCTCAACACAGATTTGAGGGTGCTACCGAGCATTGAAAGAGTGTCTTGCAACTTCATAGATGAGACCACCAAAATCCTCTCGCGAATCCAACGGCTTGCCGATTGGAGATACGATGTCCCACATGAAGTTGTACAAGAAGTACAACAAGGTGAGCCCTACTGAGAGAGGGTAATGGAGAGATTGTGATTTTTCATAAAATCAAGAGACCATCTGAACACGCACAGGGTCACTCGCTCAAATTGCAAGGTTGTGACACTGAGGGCTTGGAAAGCCATATCTTCATTCTCAAAAACTAACAACATATGACTACCAGGTAAGAACAAACACTTGCTAACAATCAATCCACGATGGAACCACTCTTTACAAAGCCACTGGCACATGGATTCGAGCAGAGGCCTAGGGCAAAACACTTGTCCAACGAGGCAAACTTTCTTGAGCTATAACTTCTTGACCTGCTTTTTCACACTTCTGACTACTTGATGAATGATCTGACAACATCTTTATGATCCTCATGCCGAGAGCTATCATTTGAGATGAAAACCCTAAATCAATAGAAAAATAGGGTTAGGGTTTTCTCCCAAATTTGATCTCTGATGACTGCATGCCGTATACCATTGGAAAGCTCTCTTCAAGCTCTATAAGGTAGGCTCATAAGAAATTTACCCATTTTTTGTGTAAAAAATGACTAAGTACCAAAATTAGGGTTTCTGCCCTAAATCGATTTTGGACTGATGTGAAATTGTTTTCCAACAATCCCCCCTGCAATGTCATATTGGTACAAACTAAACTAGATAAGAAACTTCATTCATCTGCAAACTGTCTTAAACTTCAAACACCTGAACTTGCTAAATATGAACCATAATACTTGAGAAAATATGCAAACTAGATATCCAATTGTGTATTTATCAAGCAATCATTTGCTTGACAACAAATGTAGCAAGTACTGAATCTGAACCTGCTATCTCCTATCTTTTCAAACCTAAAAACATACACTAGGATCCACATATTTGCATTTACCTTAAGAAAGGTTTCTCAACATACTTGTGTTGTGTCATGTAAATACACTAAACAAAATTAGGAACTGAATCCTGGGACTTGTGACTGACAACTCACAACTTAGTGTATTATGAACACTAGCTGGTTCATCTCTGACTTTACTGAATTCAACTCATCCTATGAGTCTCATCAAAATATCATATCTATGATGTCATCATGTCTTCATGTCTTCATTTTTGTTCATACCTGTAAGTCCTTCATACCTCTTTCCTTTAGAATCTGGTATAAACATAAATGTGCACACCTCTAAAACATACCTCTCTGAAATATCAAGCTTGTCTTCAATAGAATTTTGGAACCTTCTCCCGAACAGGAACACCTAACAGGAACTTTCTCCAGACATTCTCCTTCTTCCTTCTTCTTTCAAAGCTGGAACATAAAGAGAAACTGACAAAGGAAATATAGGAATACCTGATATAGGAATACCTGGAAGACTTATAGGTATGAATCTGCATTCTTTTACATATGGCTGAAAATAAGTCTTCATGTTTCATCACCCCCCTGGATAATTTAACACTAGTATCCAGATTTCTTCAAATATATTAGACTTTATGAAATTTGGAACATCTTCCTTCATAAATCTGATTTTTCATAACATGTTAGCTGATCTATCATAAAAACCTTGCTGAAAGCATTTTAGGACTCATAACCTTCTACAACATAACAAGTATCTTCTTCTATTCCTCTGCAATACTAATCTGATAAATGCTGAATCTTTGACTTACTTCTTCCAATGCTAAGAACTTTGATAAACAAAGGATAGACAACTGACTCATAAATACTCAAGATCTTCATGATCATTCAAGATCATCCAAGATCATACAAGGTCTTTCCAATAAAATACCTATGTAGAATCTGCTCTCATCAAACCTTCATGACTGAATGTTTGATTTGTTACCTAAATGTGTCTACGTGTCCATGCTTTTCACATAAAGTCATAAAACTTTCTTCAACCAAATCCTTCCAAGAATCTGCAATTCCTTCTTGAAACATAATTGGATAAACTCTCACCTTGAGAAGTCCAAAAGTTGCAAGTTGATACTTCATCTTTTCATATTCTTCCCAGCTGAAATGTGATAGTATCTGCTTGAGTTTCTTTTGGCTAACTCCACTTCTCAATCAAGTGATAGGATCTGATGGAACACCTGTTCTAATACAAGCATGTATCCAAAAAAACAAGACAATCATAGAAAGTAGATTCTTCAACTGACTAGTACATCAAAAAATCTGATTTCTTTGAAGTTTTCTTCCTAAAAACTCTGAATTTTTTGAGTACACTGAATATACTCAATATGAGGTAACTTTTCCAAACTAAAAACCTCACTTAAAGTCTTCAACATGTGCTACAAATACTCTTTTACCTCAAGAGTTAGATAAAGAAGAAATATACTTCTCTGCAGTGTATCATATACCAAGTAGCTTTGTATTGACACTCCAAGATTTCTTTGAGGGAACATATAAGCTGCCTACTCAAAAGCTTCAACTAAAACATAACTTATACACATATGAGTCAAAACATATAGATGCTGCGTTTCTTTCTCTCAATGCAATTCATTGTCAAAACCTACTAAAACATGACCAAGTGTAAAGCAAAACAAGAAACTGCTTCTTCTTTAGACTATCTTGAAACAAAAATGTTCTCGTAGATTTGTCTTTGGGTGTAGAGGATAAAATAGGAAAAGTATATGGAAAATATACGAGAAAAGGAAGTCTTACTTTCCCTTTGGAATTTATTGGACTTTCTTCTTTTGCATCTTTCTTCCACCTGATGATGATGTCAACATCTTCAAACTTCTCTTCCATAACTTTTGTTTTCTTCATTTAGAAGTATTAAGCACTCTTGACTTCTTCAAATGAACTTTTCTCTTGCTCTAGTGCTAAGAGTAAGAGATAAAACAAACATGGTATACAATGGAAGTAAATATAAAATCATGTTTTACCATCTCCCCATATCTTTGAATCAATACTCTGCCTCAAATGTGACTGATATGACTGAATTTACCAATCTTTTGGCTTAATAATGAATTACCTCTCTAGGTACATAATGTGATAAAAAAAACTTCCAACCAACTTACTACACAAGATTGGTTGAAAAAAAAACTCATCTCATCTCGAAATTTTTCTTCTTAGATGAGCTTTCTTGCCATGAAAGAGATCATCAAAACTATCAAGAACAACCCCTAGATACTTGTTTTGATGTAGCTAGTGCTTTTACTTTCAAAGAATGAAAGTGTATAAAACCACTTCTTCAATCCTTCAAATCTCTTCATAACTCTTCTAAGATATGACGTGCAAATGATAATCTCATAGTAGAAACTAATACTTGTGATTTGATGTTGATTTGGTTCCTTTGTCTTCTCCAAACAATTGTTTTTCCTTGAATTTGAAGTAACTTTTTTTTCATCAAGTCTAGGTCTTCAAACAATACTTCTGTAAAGTATTTTCATACTTTTCCAAAAGTATTTGGCTGCTAACAGATCATCAACTTCATACTCCACACTCATGAATAAACATGTGACTCAATTGTCAAATTCTCAAATCTCTACTCATCTAGATTAAGTGTGTATGTCAAATGTCAAATGTTCGAAGATGCTCTTAAATCATAGGTTGTAAACCTGGAAGTCTGGGAACCTGAGCCTGAATGAGCTCTAATACTGAAACCCTACCAAATGTTGGAAATTTAGTAGACCCATAACTAATACCACAGGTCCATGGTTCCATAGGTCTAGCCTTTACAACATAGATTCCAGCAATCTTCCAATATTGGCAAAACATGAACATACCACACTTAATCATACAAATGATGAGACAAAGATAGAGAGAGATTAGACAACATGTGTAAACTGTTACGTAAGCCACTGCTTTCTCACACTATCACATATATAAATGTCAATTTTACAATGTGGGAGCAAAACTCTCAACCACTCTATGTGAACAGAAATAGATCGAAGAGTGTGTGTACAAATGTAACAAATATATTCAGATATATGGACAAAAAATCTGAATATATATGAGATGTGTGACCTAATAGGTTGTAGAAGAGTGTATATGAGTGACAGAAAGAGGAAGGATCAGTCTAAAATGGATAATCAACAAACTCTCATCTGAACTTAGGCTATGGAAGACCCTAAGTCAGATACGTGTGTGAAAGATCACATATTTACAAAAGTAAAAAAGAATGCTAACAACTTTACTGTCAAAAATCCTCATACTCATGTGAACCACCTTCTCTAACACCTCCTCCAAATGCATGTAGCATGCATGTACTAATTCTCCTTTAGATATGCCGAATAGGACTCCTCCTGATATGGATGTCACTGCCTTCATAAACTCCAAGTAGTACCTGTGAGCATAAAGAAAATATGTACCTGAATTTTTAACATAAGATGCAAATCTTATGTTTACCTCCATCCAATGTCTTTGAAGTACATTGAAATCTTCATGTAGAAGACAATCTTCAAATACATTATGTAGATGGTTGATCCACACCACCAAGCTGCTGATGGGTAGGTCCCCTCCATAAGCAAGAGTGTGAGCACACTCTTCTCCAAGAAGAACTCCATAGCTTCTCCTCAACATGCTCCTAAAGTGCACCATGGCTGCCCCATGTGTGCTAGAGCACCACCTCTACTGAGGGACAAAAGCTGGCATTGCAATTGGTGTAGGATATCTAACAAAGTGACCCAAGACTCTCTTATATAGTTTTTAAAGCTCCATGCAAAAAACTCACAAAAAAAGCACTTTATTTTAATCACATTGCTTTTCAAATTGTTTTTTCTTTATTTTAAGTGAGTTTGCTTTATTTTCTAAGTTGCTTTTAGCTAACTTTAAAAATAACTTTTTGACCTGCTTTTTCACATTTCTGACTACCTGATGAATGATCTCACAACATGTTTATGATCTTCATGCCGAGAGCTATCATTTGAGGTCAAAACCCTAAATTACTAGAAAATTAGGATTACAGTTTTCTCCCAAATCTGATTTCTAATGACTGCATATCATATACCATTGGAAAGCTCTCTTCAGGCTCTACAAGATACGCTCATAAAAATTTTACCCATTTATTGTGCCAAAAATGACTAAGTACAAAAATTGGGGTTTTTGCCCTAAATGGTTTTTGGACTGATGTGACATTGTTTTCCAACACTCTTTGCTCAAGAGTTTCTCTCTAACATAGTGATAGTGCACGTCTATATGCTTAGTTCTTGCATGATAAATGGGATTGGCTACAAGATGTTGAAGATAAATGTACAAGCTCATTTTCATATGAGCCATGATTGGATAATTTACCAACTATAAAGATAAAGAAAAAAGTGGAGGAAAAAAGGAAAAAATAATAAAAGAAAAAGTCTAGTCAAAATTCATGATGAGTAAGAGATACAATATCTTGCCTTGTAGTTAGTAGCATGTAGTGGAGAAAGTGGTGAGTTAAGAAGGAGGCACAAACTTCTTCACATGCTCATTGGTTATAAAAGTGAAGTGGGAGCACATTCAAAACAAGGAGAGAAAGAGGCAAGAGCTCCCAGTAGTCGGATCTAGCCATTTTGTCATTTTGGCTTTCCCTTAGACTCCTTCGAGCCGCACGTCAGTTTGTACATAGCTCTGTTGCAGAGCTCATATCTCACTGCATATGTAACCATTTTGTGCGTTTAATCACTCCTTGGCAAGCTTATCTTGTGCACTTTGTGCATATTAAATATCTCGTTGAAAGCTTATGTACTTTGTGAGATATCAGTGAAAGAGGGAACTCCAGTTTTTCAGTATACCTGTGTAGATAGGTAGTCTATTTTGGTCGGTTCAGTTTCCTGACCAAAACATATCCAACTTTCGTGAATTTTGTCTTGTTGGAAAGCTCTTGGCATCTACTTTAACTCTTTGAAATCTCTCATTGAGATCATTTATATTCTGTGAGATATCTATCAGATAGTAAAGTCCAAGTTTAGAGTGTACTTATGTGTGCAGGTGGTCTATCTTGGTGAGTTGAGTTTCCTGATCCAAACTCATCCAAATTACTTTTTTTTATCTTCTTGAAAAGCTATTTGTGTCTAATTTCTCTGTATCAAATATCATTCTCAAAGTATATATATTCATAGAGTTATCAGTCCGAGAGTGAAGCTCAGTTCTTTAGCATATCTGTGTGGACAGGTAGGTCATCTTTGACAGTTGTGTTTGCTAATCAAAACATGTCCAAATTAGGTCATTTACAGCTTGTTAAAAAGCTCTCTTTGTCTACTTTGATTGACTAAAGTCTCAACTCTATTTGAGTTTTGTATTGAGAGCAGCAAGCTATCTAAGGTGCAGATGTTTGTCCAAGTGCTGGACATACAAGGGTTCACTACACACTTCCGTTGCGCATAGGAGAACTCGTTCTCCACAGTTGGTATCAGAGAGAACTTGGTATTGAAGCTTCATCAAGAGAGCTCGAGGTGAAGCAAAGCAAAAGAGGAGCTACAAAACAAGAAGGAGCTTCACAAAAGCAAGAGCAAAGGACTATAACTATTCGAGGTAACTCTCAAAGTCTTTCATACTCTTCAATGGCTGACTTGGGTCAAAAAGTAGAGAAGTTGGACAAGGATAACTATTCCGTGTGGAAGTTTAGAATGTCCAACTACCTAATGGGAAAAGGCTTATGGGGTATTGTGAGCGGCGATGATGCTCAACCTCAAATCAATCAATCTATGGCCACTGAAGTCCAAAGGAGGCAAGCAAAAGAATGGGAAGAGAGGAATAGGAGAGTCATGTTCCTCATTTCGCAAGTCATTACTAATGCCATGGTAGGTCATATTCAACATCTAGAGAAAGCTAGGGATGCTTGGGAAGCTCTTGAAAAGATGTATTCCACAAATACCAAAGCTAGGAAACTTCAACTCAAGAATGAGTTGAACACAATCAAGAAAAGTTCGAGTCAATCCATAGCTGAATATACTTTGAAGATTAAGGAGCTAAGCGATGCTTTAGCTTCTATTGGCACAAGGGTTGAAGACGAAGATCTTGTGTGTTATACTCTCAATGACTTGAGAGAAGATGAAAGATGGAAGCCTTTTATAACTTCCATTAACTTGAAAGATGCATATCCAGGTTTTGAACAACTAATCCCTCATCTTGTCACAGAAGAGCTTAGCTTCGGTGGTCCCAAAGGAAAGGACAACCACAACCAAATATTATATGCAGGTCGAGGCAAAGGAAGAAACTCAAGAGGAGGCTCAAGAGGAAAAGGAAGAGGTCACAACCACTCCAACTACAATCAAAACAATTCGGAAGACAACAAGGATGCATCAAATACCAACACACAAGGAAGAGGTCGAGGTAGAAGTAGAGGAACAGGCCGAAGCTCCTACAATTCTCATAAAGGTATAACATGCTATCATTGTGGTAAAGTAGGACACTATGCTAGTGATTGTTGGCTGAAGAATGGAAGACCAAATGGAGGCAATCAAAGGAACTAAAGCAACTATGCAAGCACCTCAAGTGAAGGAAGCAAGGACGCACTACTTGCAATGAGACATGAGTATAGAAGCTCTTGTGAAGATGACAAAAAATGGTACATTGATTCAGGTTGTAGTAACCATATGTCATGCCAAGGAAGTTTGTTCACTAATCTACAGGTACCAAGTGGAAAAGGATGTGTTGAAATAGGTGATGATACTCAACACATGATTGAACACATTGGAGATATAAGGCTTGGAGATACAAGCAGAGCAAAGGTACTATCTAATGTTCTTCATGTTCCTACAATTTCAAAGAACTTGATTTCAGTAGGACAAATGGTACAGAAGGGTTATCATGTCATATTCAATGAGAATGGGTGCTTCATAAAGAATCCAAAAGAAGGCTTCAAGTTCATTGCTCAAGGTAGAAGAGAAGGAAGGATGTTCACTTTGGATGTCCAACATCCACATGGAAAGGTCATGTACATTCAATGTGGGAACAAGAAGATTTCAGAGCTGGACTTATGGCACAAAAGAATAGGACACATCAACATTCCAAAGCTGAAGGACATGAGCAAACATGAAGTGGTAAGAGGTCTTCCAAAATTTAATAGCATTGGACTACATGAGTTATGTGAAGCTTGTCAACTAGGAAAGCAAACGAGGCAGCCATTCAAGAGGAGTAATTATGTGGCTCCAAATGTCTTGGACTTGATACATACGGATGTATGGGGACCAACCCAAGAGGCATCAATGGCTGGTAATAGATTTTTTTGTCACCTTCATTGATGATCACTCAAGAAAAGTATGGCTGTTTTGTATGAAGCAAAAATCAGAGGTGTTTTCTATATTCAAAAGATTCAAAGTTGAAGTTGAAAAGGAAACAGGAAGGTCTATCAAAACCTTAAGGTCTGATGGTGGAGGAGAATACTTCTCCAAAGAATTTTCAGATTTTCTACAAGAGAATGGAATCAAAAGGCAGTTCACTTGTAGGTACACACCACAACAAAATGGAGTAGCTGAGAGGAAAAATAGGCAAATTGCTGAAATTGCAAGATGCATGCTCAACGAGATGAAGGTACCATTGTACTATTGGGCTGAAGCTACCACAACAGCCATTTACTTGATGAATAGGTGCACAACATCGGGAATACATCACTTGACTCCAGAAGAGGTATATTCCGGTAAGAAACCTGATCTTACACACCTCGAAGTTTTTGGATGTGTTTGCTTTGTTCACATTCCACAAGAAGTTAGAACAAAGATGGAACCAAGATCAGAAAAATGCATTTTCATCGGCTACTCCACGGAGCAAAAAGGATACAAGTGTTACAACCCTAGAACAAAGGAATTAAGAATCTCGCGAGATGTGGTCTTTGATGAACTAAGACCATGTTATGAAGATAAAGGAAAGGAAAAGATTCTTGAAGAAGATTGTGATGATTATGCAGGAACAAATCAAAGAGAAGTTCAATAATCAAGCACAAAGGCTTCAGGTCCATAGGCATCTACATCAAATGAAGAATGTTCAACATGGAGGGGGATCCATTCTTTGTCTCCAAATTCAGCTCATAGTAGAGCCAAAGATGCAAGTGCTACTCCAAACAGTGAGGTAGATGCAAGTGAAGAAGAATATGAAGAGGTAATCACTCCGATGGTAAAGCTAAATAGGTTAAAGAAGCAACTCTCTAAAGGCAATGAAAGAAGATCTTCAAGGACAAGGTATCCAACTCAAAGGTTGAGTTATGATAGTTTTATGGCGACACATTTTGTATACATGATGCAGGTTATCAAAGACAAAGAGCCTGAGACATATGAAGAAGCTTGCACACAAAAGGAATGGAAACAAGCTATGAAAGAGGAGATCATAGCTCTCAAAGATAATCACACATGGGAGCTAGTGCCAAAGAAAGAAGGTATGAAGATTGTTCCAAATAAATGGGTGTTTAAAGTAAAGAGGAATGCTGATGGTTCACTAGCTAGATATAAAGCTAGATTAGTTGCCAAAGGATTTAAACAAACATAAGGCATAGATTATGATGAAGTTTTCAGCCCCGTTGCAAAGATGGGAACTATCCGAACCTTAATAGCAATTGGTGCTTCAAGGAGATGGCCATTATATCAACTCGACATCAAAAATGCCTTTCTCGATGGAGAACTACAAGAAGAGGTATACATGAGTCAACCGGTTGGATTTGAAGATGAAAACCATCCAGATTTTGTTTGCAGGTTGAAGAAGTCACTTTATGGCTTAAAGCAAGCACCAAGAGCATGGAATCAGAGATTGGTAGAGTATCTAACTAAGTGTGGATACAACCCAAGTAGTGCAGATCCTTCATTGTACATGAAGAAGGAAGAAAATAGAGAGGTATATATTTGCATATACGTCGATGACCTCATCATAACAGGAAATGATGTTACAGGGATTAAAGATATCAAAAGGAAGCTTGGTAAGGAGTTTAAAATTTCACACCTTGGAGAGCTAAAATATTTTTTAGGAATTGAAGTTGTTTATGGAAGAGTGGCATCTACTTGATGCGAAGGAAGTACTTGTTGGATGTTCTTTTCAGATTTGGAATGAGTGAATGCAAACCACTCACTCAACCCATGGGCACAAATACAAAGATTTGTTCAAATGATGGAGAACCATTGGAAGATGTAACGACATACAAAAGCATTGTAGGATCATTGATCTATGCAAACATTACAAGACCTGATTTGTCTTATGTTGTTGGTGTACTTTCTCAGTTTATGCAAGCCCCGACAAGTGAACACTTAAATTCAGCCTAGAGAGTGTTGAGATACATAAAGCATACAGTTAATCATGCTTTGTTTTAGAAGTTTGATGAAGAATTGCAGGTCAAAGGCTTTAGTGATGCTGATTGGGCAGACTCAAAGGAAGATAGAAGATCAACCTCAGGTTATGTGTTCATGATAGGAAGCAAACCTATCACGTGGAGCTCAAAGAAACAACCTACTATTGCACTTTCATCTATGGAGGCTGAATATAGAGGATTAGCTTTTGCCACATGTGAAGCAATGTGGATTAAAAAGCTTTTGGCTCATCTTGGAGTGCAAGTTGGAACCATCCCTATATATGGTGATAACATGTCAAGTATTTACTTGGCAAGCGATCCTATGTTTCATGCAAGGAGCAAGCACATAGAGGTCCACTACCACTATGTAAGGGAGAAGGTGCTGAGCAAAGATGTGGAGGTAAAGTTCATCAGAACCAAAGAGCAGGTTGCAGATATGTTTACAAAGTTCTTGGATGCTTCTAAACTCAAAGTTTTCAAGGATGCGATAAATTTGAAGGACATGGATGAAGATAACTCTCAAATGAGCTTGAGGGGGAGTGTTGAAGATAAATGTACAAGCTCATTTTCATATGAGCCATGATTGGATAAATTTACCAACTATAAAGATAAAGAAAAAAGTGGAGGAAAAAAGGAAAAAATAATAAAAGAAAAAGTCTAGTCAAAATTCATCATGAGTAAGAGATACAATATCTTGCCTTGTAGTTAGTAGCATGTAGTGGAGAAAGTGGTGAGTTAAGAAGGAGGCACAAACTTCTTCACATGCTCATTGGTTATAAAAGTGAAGTGGTACACATTCAAAACAAGGAGAGAAAGAGGCAAGAGCTCCCAGTAGTCGGATCTAGCCATTTTGTCATTTTGGCTTTCCCTTAGACTCCTTCCAGCCGCACGTCAGTTTGTACACAGCTCTGTTGCAGAGCTCATATCTTAGTGCATGTGTAACCATTTTGTGCGTTTAAGCACTTGTTGGAAAGCTTATCTTGTGTAATTTTTGCATATCAAATATATCTTTGAAAGCTTATGTACTTTGTGAGATATCAGTGAAAGAGTGAACTCCAATTTTTTAGTATACCTATGTAGATAGGTAGTCTATTTTGGTCGGTTCCGTTTCTCAACCAAAACATATCCAAATTTCATGATTTTTGCCTTGTTAGAAAGCTCTTGGCATCTAATTTTACTGTCTCAAATATCTCATTGAGATCATTTATATTCTCTGAGATATCTGTCAGATAGTAAAGTCCACTTTTATAGTGTACTTATGTGTGCAGGTGGTCTATCTTGGTGAGTTGAGTTTCCTGATTCATCCAAATTACTTTGTTTTTTATCTTATTGGAAAGCTATTTGTGTCTAATTTCTTTGTATCAAATATTTGTCTCAAAGGATATATATTCATAGAGTTATCAGTTCGAGAGTGAAGCTTAGTTCTTTAGCATATCTGTGTGGACAGGTAGGTCATCTTTGATAGTTGTGTTTCCTAATCAAAACGTGTCCAAATTAAGTCATTTATAGCTTGTTAGAAAGCTCTCTTTGTCTACTTTGATTGACTAAAGTCTCAAGTCTATTTGAGTTTTGTATTGAGAGCAGCAAGCTATTTAAGGTGCAGATGTTTGTCCAAGTGCTGGACATACAAGGGTTCATTACACACTTCCATTGCGCATAGGAGAACTCGTTCTCCACACAAGATGCAAAGAACTAGTATTATCACTAAAGATCATTGGTGAATGAGTGTGAAGTCCTAGATCTAAGTAGAGCAATCTAATCCAAACAGCTTCTTACGTAGCATTTGCTAATCCCTTTTATTCAACCTCTGTTGAAGTTAGTGCAACAATTGGTTGCTTCTTAAAAGACCATGAGATGGGCTTATCACCTGCAAAAGATAAATAGCTAGAAGTACTTCTTTTGTCATTCTTAAATCCTGCCCACTCTGCATCTGAGTACAACTTTATGTCCAAATCTGATGTGTATGGGAAGTATAGACCTTGATTTTGAGTACCTTTTGGATACTTCGAAATTCTTCTAGTAGCTTCCAAGTGAGGTGCTCTAGGTTTACGCATGAATTGACTCAGAACACTTACTCCATAACATATGTCAATCCTTGTTAATGTTGCATAGTTTAGACTTCCAACTATGCTTTGATAACCTGCGATGTCTTCAAGAAAATCACTAATTATTGTTTTACCTCCATAGGGGTGCTAGCTAGTTTTGCATCCTCCAAGTGGAACTTCTTTAACATGTCCTGCACATATTTCCTTTGAGTGATGTAGATTCTAGAGTTAGTCTATACCAACTCAAGTCTAATAAAATATTTCAAAAACCCTAAGTCATTGATCATAAACTCCCGCATCATCTGATTTTTTATTTGTTTGATGCCATTGGCATCACTACTTGTAAGAATGATATCATCCACATGTACACATAAATATATCATTTTTTAGTTACTGCTCTTGACAAACAGAGAAAAATTTTCCTTGCTCATCATGAATCCTTGGTCTTGAAGATAGGTTGTTAACTTATGGTTCCATGCCCTAGGTGCCCTAGGTGCTTCCTTCAAAGCATAAAGAGCTTTTTTTAATTTGCATACATGATTTACCTTGCTTGGATCTTCATTGCGAGGAGGTTGAGCCATGTAAAACTCCTCTGAAATCCATCCAATGAGAAAAGCATCTTTCGCATCTATTTGATACATATTCCAATTTCTAGATGCACCTACACTTACCAATACTCTGATGGTTGGCATCTTAGCCACTAGTGAAAAAGTTTCTTCACAGTCTACTCCATGGGTTTGTGCAAAGCCCTTAGCCACAAGCCTAGCTTTGTACCTATTAATGGATCCATCTGAGTTCCTTTTGATTTTGTAAATCCACCTAGAACCAATAACCTTCATTGATGCTTTCTTGGGTACTAGATCCCAAGTGTCAGTCTCTTGAAGTGCTTCTATTTCTTCATCCATAGCCTCCTTCCATTCTACTTTGGTACTTGCTTCTTCATATGAAGAAGGTTCTTCAAGTGATAAATCCTTAGCAAGATAAATAGAATGCTTTGTGACTAATGAAGTATCATACCCATATCTGATTTGGTTCTTACTCTCTCTTTGTGATCTCCTTAAGGCTTGGTTGGATGAATCAGGTATGTCCTCCAACTTCTTCATCTTGACCTTGCCTTTTGATTTCCATGCTCTAAATTCTTTCAAGTTGATGGTGTCCTCATCATCGGATTTGATTTCTTTAATTGTGTTTGGCTCCTCCTTGGTGAGGCTTGGAAATTCTTCTTCCAAGTCATATGGCAATTTGACCTTCCTGCATTCAGTTTCAAACCAAGAGTCATTCTCATCAAACACAACATCTCTATTGACCAAAAATCCTTTGTTGGATTGTTTATAAAGCCTGTACCCCTTTTGATTTATATCATACCCTATGAAAATACATTTCTCTGCCTTAGGGTCTAGCTTATGTCTGATTTGAGATGGAACATGCAGATAAGAAACACATCAAATATTCTGCAATGTTCAAGTGATTGTCTCCTACAATTCCATGCCTCATAGGGGGTCATCCCATCAAGGGACTTAGAGGGTAACCTGTTAATAAGATAAGTGGTCGTAGACACAACCTTTGCCCACAAATAATTAGGAAACTTCTTTTCATTTAGCATAGATCTAGCTGCTTCCACAATCAATTTATTCCTCCACTTTGCTACTCCATTTTGCTCAGGAGTATATCTAGTTGTGATCTCTCTCTTGATACCTCTTTCCTAGAAAAATGCATCAAACTCATTGGAGAAGTACTCACCTCCTCCATCTGGCCTAATCTTCTTTAAACTCTTTCCTATCTGATTTTCCACAAGTGCAAGATACTTTCTGAAACAACTAAACACTTCATCCTTATGTGTCATGAAATACAAGATAGTACACCTACTGAAATCATCAATAAATGACACATAGTACCTTGAGCCTGAAATTGAAGGGTCTTTGCTTGGTTGCCACACATCTGTGTGGACAAGTTCCAAATAATCCTCATGCACATAGCCTTTCTTTGGAAAGGGTAACATGTGTGATTTACCAAAATGACATGCACCACATTTAGAGATCATATGTTGATTGGATACATTAGGTATTCCAAGTACACATTAATCTCTACTTATCTGCTTGTGCCATATCTCTAGCTCATACAAGATTTGATCCTTAGAATTATAAAGTGCAATGTTTCTAGTTTCCTCAAGCTCAAATGTAAACAATGTACCTGTTTTCTCTCCCTTTGCAATTCTCCTGAATCCAAGTTGGGGGTCCTCCACAAAGGCTCCAAATTTATTCAACCTAACCTGCAAACCCTTTTCCACTATCTGTCCAACACACATCAAATTTTTTATGATAGAAGGTACATAAAGAACTCTGCTCAACAGATTCTTATTCCCATCAGGAGCTTTGACATTTCCTACCTTGACAACTGAATGCTTAATATCATCACTTATCTGCACTTGGTGCTTTCCCTTGGGCTCTTCAAGATTAGAAAGGAGAGATATTTTTCTTGCTACATGGTTTGAACAACCTGAGTCAATATAGAAGAGGTGCTCATCATTCATACCTTGTTTTGAGGTCATGTTCATAATGAGAAGAGAATCCTCTTGATCCTTTGTATATTTGTTGAAGTCTTTTCTTGATTTGTATCCTCCTTGATAATTGTTGTTGTAATTGTTGTTGTAGCCATGGTTTTAACCTTGATTATGGTTGAATCTTCCTCTTGATTGTGGGTAGCCACCTCTTTGGAATCCTCTTCCTCTCTAGTTCTTGAAGTTCCAATAGCACTCATCTATTGTGTGATTAGACTGTCCACATATATTGCATGGAGAAGAGTTGAAAGGTCTCCCCCTACCTTGCTTACTTCCTTTGCCCCTTCCTCTTGAATTCCTACCTCTCCCTACATAGTTAGCTTGAGATGTAGCGCCTCTTCAAACTTTTTACTCTTTCCTTTATCCTTAGACTTTCCTTTATCTATATAGAGGGTAGAAGAATTGTTACCTCTTGATGGTTCACCATTTTTTGTTGAGCTTGGCTTCATGGGTGAAGACTTTTCCCATGAGAGAGGTTAGATCAAGGATTTGCATATCCATATAAAGATCCATTACAGTTGTGAAGGATTCCCATTTATCATTTGACTTGATGCCATTGATTAACCATCTCAATATTTGCTCCTCTTCAATCTCCTCTCCTATGCTTGCCAACTGATCAGACACATCCTTCACCTTAGTCATAAATTCTGAAACATTCTGCTTAGGTTGCTTCTTTTGAGTAGTAAACCCCATCCACAATTGATTCTTCCTAGCTCTTGTATTGGAAGAAAAGTATGAAGATAGAGTATCCCAAGTTCTTCGAAAGTTTTGCAATTCCTAATATGAGGGAGAAGGAAGTCAGAAATAGAGTTATGTAGATATGACCTGGCTAAAGCATCTTTGGCACATCATGAGTTTTCTTTCTCAATTCCTCTCTTGTAGGTTGATCTTTGCTTCTAAATATGGGCATCTCCTCATCTCTTCATATGTAACCATAGAGACTTCTTCCTTGTAGATAGGTCTTCATCCTCAAGGACCATGCTGGATAATTATTACTGTCCAATTTGTTAATGAGAGAAGGGAAACCATCTTCCATTTTACCTCAACTCACTCTAATACCATTGTTGTGAGAGATGGATGGATACCTCAAGGAAGTGAGGTGTTATTGCTAAAACCTGCTTTGTACCAGCCTTGATATACTTCATAGTTATAAAGTAGGCCTTTTTAGCTTGCAAATGAAACCAAGAAAGTACCTATGTACTTTGGAGTTCATGCTTGAAAGAATCAATCCAAAACAAACTAGTTAAAGGATAGCTAGTGTTGAAAAACTTGTTATTTTAGTCCATATACCTGCTAACTTTTTGACTTAGAGCTCAGAGCACAGTAACAATTGACAAAGTTCCTTTTGAGGTAATTCCATCAGCTTGGATGGCTAATGATTGCACGTGTAATCATTTAAAATGATCAACTATGCTCTGAGAAATAACTTAAGCAAATTAAATCTTACCCCCATCTTTTTAGGGATGAACCTGTAGATGACCAATGAGCACTTGGAAGATGATTTCTCCCAGATGTGTGAACCAAATGGCTTAAAATTGTGATAACTCAAAATAGACTTCAAGCTGGTTCGAACAAGCCAAAGATTATGCAAAATGGTTGAGTATTCACTTCGATATGACCAGAAGACGTTAACTGTTCTAAGTAGTCATAGCAGAGAAGTAGACACAGTTGTTCAATGAGCTATATGTATTATAACACATGATTATATAGATTCATTGGCATTATAATGATGCTCAATGATGATGAACTGAGTGAGCTATGTTGTGAGCTACTCAAGTTCTACACATGATCAAGGAGAGAGCTCTAACATTGAGGCAGTCACCCGCAAGTTTTACAAGACCGTTTTATAAGTATTTCTTCTAAGTTTGAATTTTGAATTCACACTTGGCTCCAATCAAAATGTAACTCCTCTGATTTAGGAGACATTCCCTCATCTTTAATTTGTAGCTAATATTCCTCCCAACTCCACGAGATATAAGCTTTTACAAGATTCTCCAAGGATTTAATGATTTACAATGGTAAATGATCAAGTAGTTACAAGCTATAGTTCACATGAATCATCAAGTGCTTCTACACAATGTCTTCCATGCTAAGCCAAATATGTAGGCTTGTACATTTGCACCAACATTTTCCCCCTCTCAACTTCATGTGATGTTTGAAATACTACGGTTTTATTTTCTAAAAAAAACAATCCCAAGAACTTTGAATTTTTATTTACAAAAAAGTTCTAGTTTTTATTTTTCAAAAATCATGATTCTATGCTATGAAGAAGGTACTACTCTATAGGGATAAAAGTTTTGCCACATGATTGGAAAAAAGTATAACTTCCTATAGATGTTTTCTTTTGAAAAGAACTCAAGAAATCGCTCTTGCTCAATGTAAAAAAATTACGATTCGTTGATGTGGTTTCTGTCCAAAAGTCACGATTGCTACATCAAGTTCAAAAACCCAATTTCTTGAATTTTTCTCCACCAATTCGGGATTTCTTGTTCAATCTAAAAGTTCATGATTTTATGGCTTTTTGGTCATTGTTTCTAGATTTCTAAGTACCTAATTGTTTTGTTTATTTCAAAAATTTGCAGTTGTGTCAAGATAAGATACTCCAATAATTCGTGATTCTCTCTCCCTCTTTTAATTTTATTGATGTTTTTCTTTAAATAATATGTTTTTCAATTTTAGAGTATTAAATTAAAAAAACCATGTTTTCTTACCTTGAAGTCAACCCAAAAAGTCATGATCCTTTGATGACCCCCTAATACCAAATAGTTTTTGTCTCCCCATCAATCCTCAAAGAGGTGCCTTCTCATCCCTATTTTCTTTCTCTATTCATTTGTTGAAAATAAATCCTCAAGGCTAAGTTTTAAATGAAAATAGATATTCACGATTTTCTGAACAAATCCAAAACAATACAAACTCTTACTTTTTTCCCTTGTAAATATTGGAAAAATGTGTTGAGGTTACCCCTTGCGTTTGGAAATGCTTTGGTTGCAATGCTAGCTATGTATTTATTGCTTCTCACAATCACGACTCTCTATGCTCTCTCCCTCTATCACTCTCCCTCAATGACTAAGTTCCAAGTGTTTTTTTCTTTTATACTTCTTGGTTCTAAAAATTTATGATTTCCTCTACTTTTCAACAACAAAAGGTCGTGATTTTTTCAAAAAGTCGTGTTCCTCTGGCCACGTACCCAAAAAACAAATTCACAATTATCTCACGATTTCTTGATCTTTTTTAGGCAAAACATTGTGATTTTTGCACTTTATTTTACTCGCTTTTTATCAAGTTTTTATAATTTTTAGCTATTGACAATAGTTCCTTCCTAATATTATTCTTCTTTGATTGATTTTTCTATGGAAAATCCCCCAATTTTCCTTTGTTTATTTCCTTTGAAAATTTGGAGATTTTCTAAGATCTTTGACCCCTAGAAAATCGTGATTTCTTGATTATTTTCTATGACCACTTTTGCTCACTTTATGCCAGTTTTATATCGTCTGCTATCATTCCATGTCTTCCCACTCAGTTGTCTCTCTTTTTATATGCAATTTTCCAAATTCTTTCAATGATTTGTTCTTTTTTATTTTTCGAGAAAATAAAAACAACTTTCAAACCAAAAGAAAGAGCGTTTTACACTCCCAATAAAAGGGTGCTTTAGGGATGAGTCTTCCTTCTATACTCCAAACTCTTCAACTTAAAACTTTCACCCTTCCATTCCTCCTAGAAGAGATACAGAGAAATGCAAAACTTCAAACTATCAAGCAAAAGACAATCGCTTTGAGTATCAAAATACTCACATGACCATCCTTTCTCCTCAATTGACTGAACTTTCTCAAAGGACTCATTTGCTTGCCTTGTTATTCACTATTGAGAAGAGAATACCCGGCTTTTCTTCCTTTCATGTTGATTTACACAACATAGATGCCGTCGTTGTGGTATGTAATGTGACATTTACTTATTATTTTGACGCCACGATACTAGGTTACTCATTCCCTGGCAACAACACCAAAAACATTGTTTCACCATCCAATACTAGAACATATGTCCCATTGTAGCAATAGTGACTTAATTGATCTTGTTCAGGAAAAGAAAACTTCTTCAAATTCTCAACTAGAGGATGAGTTAACTTGATTGTTGCTTAAAGACTAATGCAATAAACCACATATCAAACATTCATACAAGAAACAAGTCAAACTTGAAATGAGATTATCACATATGAAAGGAATATGAAGTTAGCAAGAACACAACTTTCTGAGTATTCATGACTGAAAACTTTTGATGTTCATATAAACGCATGAATATAGCACCACATTGAGTGATTAAAGTGCCTAATCTAGGCCATTTTTCATATAGAATTTAAATATGATATCAAAAGCTAGTTATCTTGAGTAGAAAGCAATGATGTGACCTTCTCAAAACAATCGACTTTCTTCAACTCAAGGAAAGATCCTCAAATAGATGTACAAGGTTATCAATGATCTCACATACAAGTCTAAACTCATTCCACACACGTCACACAAAAGATGACAGAAAGGAATCAAAGTGAAGAGGAAGATGATAGCGAAAGGAGGAGTTCTCTATTCTCAAGAATGAAAGAATACAAATGACATCCAATCCCATTATATTTCTTTACATTGACTTATATACTACTTCCAAAATGATCAAATTTCCACTTCTAGACTTGTAAACTAGTATCTTTGATTTTCAGATGACTCTCTAACTTTGAAAATAGCTCTATGATAAGTCAAAGAAGATCTTTATGAGTTTTAACAAATTTCGAGCTTTCTATTTTGTGATGTTTACAAAGAAATATACAAGTGTTTTGTTTCTTTAACTCTTTATTCAACAAAGACAAATCAAATCTCAAAGCCATTGACCAATCACGACCACCCTTGAGGGGTTGGACATCCCTCTTTATGATGGCAGAGTTCTTTGTTGGTCAAGGACTTGTCCGTGGTTTTCTTGGTTTTCTCTTGCTCTTCTACTTGAAGTTGAGGGTTCCTAGCACATGAGTCCTTCTTTCTAAGAAACCACCATCACAAACAATTTCGAAAGTAGACTAAGAATCATAGACTCAATGATTGACATTTCACTCTGAGGGTTAAGGTCTTTGTTGTGCCCATATTGATTGCCTTGTTTGCTTGTGGAACGATTCTCTTGGGTTTCTTCATTAGTCAACTGTTGATTCATTTCACTCAGGTGTTCTAAAAGACTGACCTCCTTTTCTAGATTGTGGAATGTATTTGTTTCATATACCGAGCGAGAGCATGGGGCTAAGAGACGGCTTCAGGAGCTCACCTAATGGTCTTGAAGGAAACCATTCGAGACACAATATTGCATTTGTAGAAGCAGCAAACGGATCAGCAAATGGATCAGCAAATTGTAATGCTAGTTTATCTAGGGAAAATGAGTAAACAAATGGATCCCCCCCCAAACAGTTGTAGCCGGACAAGAAGATGAAATCAGGACTTTGTTTGGAGCTGGTTTTCAACATGCTACCTATTTTGTGCAAGTTAACAAAGGCTTGTCCTCAAAGCCCTCTTTCGTTAATGCCATGCGCAATGTGTCCTTCTTGGAAAATCCTATTTTGAATGCAGCAGGTAACCTCTCTAAACCTTACTCTAATAAGGCATCAAGTATCAAAGGGAAAGAGAGGGTCCTAGAGGAGAGGGGTAATATAGAGATTGAAGACACTTATGAGGATATAAAAGATAGTACCCTTATCATAGATAAGACTTCTTTGAATAAATGGCATGATAAACTATAGGAACATGTTGTCATTGGTGTCTGCCATGGCTCCAGACCGGCCAAGGATACTCTAAAATGGTGGATTAAAAATAATTGGGAGAGTCAAGTATCTTTGTCAATCATGTTTAGTTTTTACTGAATAATTATTACATGTTCTTCTTCGATAGTGCTAATAGTGCTATGGAGACTATCATGGAGGGGCATTGACTTATTAAGAATAGCCCAATATCATTCTTTAAATGGTATACCTCATTCAACCCAAGGGGTCCGAAGCCAACGAGGGTCTGAGTTTGGGTGGAATTTTCCAACCTGCAAGTTGAGTTGTATCCTTGGTTGAATAACCTTGGAAATCTTCTTGGAAAGGTGTTGGGTCAGAGGATTTTGATGGTTGTAGATTGCACGAGCAAAAAAATACTTACAAAAACATTCCCAATGCATGCTTTCACTGTTATAGATAGGTTCATCTAATAAAAAAACTACCCTTTGTTGAAGCCTAAGAAAACATTAAGCATAATAATAATGAGAGGTTCAATAAATCTGAGGTTGGGTCCAAAGAAAATACTAAAGTTAATGAATAATCCTTCAAAAAGGTTTCTCAAAAGTTCAATAAAAATATAAGCACTTCCAGGCGTCAAAAAAATGAAGTTTTGCTTAGTAACATGTTTAATCCTCTTTTGGATGAGTCTAAAAATATGATAAATATTTTCTATTATGAAGATGTGTAGAAGTTTATGGGATTTCCTTGGTATAGTTGAGCTTAGACTTATCACTTCGGAACTATGAGATAGTTATCTCAAGGTACATTTAGCAAACATAGTAAGGGTGGTCACGGAGGAAATTTCATGAGCATTAGAGGAAAACAATGAAAATTGTGGATGCAAGCTTATGTCTATTGGTTTAATGAAATAAAATTGAAATCTAGTAATCGTTATGTATATGTGCACATTAGTTTCTAATACATTTGAACAATTGGAAGCAGCGAATTGTCTTATGTGGCACTAGGCGTTCTTCCATGTAAAGGAATGCTGCATGCTTGAAGTTAACAGAGGTGATTGCATGAGAATGGTTGGGCCTTTCGCCTCTTGAGGCGGGGGTGAGGGCTCAACCCCCCTCGGCAACATGTAAGGGACATGTTATCATGGAGACTTGTATCTTGTGGCTGATGTGTCACCGTTTGTCCTACTTCACGATAGTTGTGACCGCAGTCTAACATAGCTATGTAAACCCCTGTTCTTGTGGGATAAGGGGGGTCCCATGGGTACTATGCCCTTCGTTATACAGTTGCAATTTCAAAGTTAAAGCCTGGAGGAGTAGGCCTTGGCTAAACCTCTATTTTTAAAAGAAAAAGGTGGATAATTGGAGTGTGTGCATGGAAAATGTCAACATGGCAGAGAGCTTTGCTCATCAAAGGAGTTGGGGGGAGATCATGTGGAGGGGGGGTGACACAAGGAGATTCAGATGATGGGATGAGACCGAAGATTGATTTCACTGGACTCCTTTATATGACTAGATGGAATATATGGAATCAAAGGGGGCTCTCTCTTGCGGATGCCATCAATGAAGGATGCATAAGGGGGGCTCAGAAGAACAGGATTGCAAGGGTTGAAGTCATTGATCATTTTCCTGTTTTTAAGATACTTGATCTACGTCTACTCAAAGATGGACTGCGAAGAAGTCACATCATTCTCTGCATGTAGAGGCGAAGGAGGTAAACTCATGAGATTTTAAATCTATATCTTCTCATCATTTGTTTGAGTTCCAATACTTATGCAAAGAAGGTTTAGATGCATCCTAGGTGTTGGAAACATGCTTGATGTGATCTGCAATCCTAAAACTTTGTGTTTCATCTTTGATACTCTGCAATCCTAAAACTTTCTGTTGATACTCTGATACTTTTGTGTGCTCTCGAGTATTTGCATCTAAATGCATGGAAACATCATAATTAGGAAAGCATTCCGGTCCAAGTAATAGCATTGAGTTTGCTGAAGAATTCCGGTCCAAGTAATAGCACATCTGCGAAGATTTTCTTCAGCATTATTTTGTCTATGCTTGTTCATTTTTGGATTGACATGTTTGGACTTGTTCTTGCTTCCAATGTATAATTGTTCATTCTAATTTTGATAGATCTTTGAGCGAGCTATGTGGCTAGTTCATTTATGATTACTAGTGGAATAGGCATATTGTGCTCCGTCCTCCTTTGAGTATTTGAGTATCTGCTTTTCTCTACAATCTACAAAAAGTTCCTATCGAACTGTATTTGAAAATCATTGTTCCTAAATAAAGTCCACCTTCACTTTCGTATGATTAAATAGATGATAATAAATGACTTCAATTAAATGTATGGTGAATTATTGTTTTTCCAATGCACATGAGAATACGATATGAGCTTTGCTATTGATCTACGTTACCTCTTTAAATTGCAAATGAAAACAATATTTCTATTCTGCTTTAGTTGCAATTAATGTGCTTACATACCTTCTGCTTAATTGATATTCATGTTATGATGATATGCTGTGTTCCTGAAAACCATGATATGTGGCCACGGAAGCCGATGAATTGTTGAGCTATAATTTTTTATGATATCTTTAATTTGCAAATTGAATTAATCACATTCCTGGAATTTCTATCAATTGAGGCTCCATTCACCTTTGAGCTCACTAGATGCACCCGGCGTGCACTTCCCTGGAACACTGACGGTTGACTTGATCCATCGATCGAGCCCTTCACTTTTGCATAAAGCCTTTTACATTTGATAACGAGGGTCATGGTGAGGTTTTCATAATTGGGAGACACCTAGATGTCGGGCTCTCTTCGATGATGTAGGTGGAAGAATTACCCAACCTTGCCATAGGAGATATATGCTATTTGTTCATATGTGCTTCATAAGCCTAGTTGGCTTCTTTTGGGTACTTGATTATATGCAGTGGAGTCAGTCATTTGCTCTGCAGGTTTCCCTATCAATACTTGCAATTTTATGAGACTTTGATACTAGTCGTTTAATTATTTTGCATAGCAGTCTCTGGCTAAATGTTTTCTAGAGTTTTTTGGTTTTTCCAACTATACAGTGGTCAATTTACTCCTTGATACACTTATTGAGGTGAACACATTCTCTCACAGAATCCTTTGGGTTGGTCATTATTGTTGAGTAATCCATTTTTCTGGGGAGATTGTTGACTTTTTCCCTGAATCCAACACTTAGTCATCCTTTCTTGAACTGCAGTGGTGCTTGGACTATTCTAGCTCCATTTTAAGTCTAATAAAATTTCTATCATCATGGCATCAAAAATCTCAAGGACATCTTATGGATCTAGTTCTAGTGCCAGTGTTCCCAAGAGGCTATAACTGGCAAGGTAAAAACCATTTTGAGATCCGGAAATTTGATGGCACAAACTTTGATCTATGAAAGAATCAGATCAAAGATGTGTTGATGGAGAGGATATACTAGAAGCTAGTAAGTGGAATCTCAAAGAAGCATGTTGATATGGATGATGATGACTGGGATGATTTGGATGAAATGGCTAGGTCTACCATATGATTACACCTAGCAAAAAATGTTTACTTTACAGTATTGGACTAAAAAAGTGCAGAGGAGCTTTGGAAGAAGCTATGCTTTTCTCATTTACCTTCTTGTTAAGCTCAAAAAAGCCTCTGTAGAATGTATTCAGAAAATCAATTCTGCCCCCATGTACAATTCTAATATTTATAGGTTGATGTCTAAGAGCAAGTTCTCTGCATGGAGAGAATTAATCTCCTCTCTGTACTCCAGTAAAAGGTTAGCTATGGTTTCGGCTTTGTAATCCCTCTGCTCTTGTGGCTCCTGCCCTGAGCCCAATTTGTACCATCATTTGTTAATTTAAACTTTCCTGTTCTTTCAAAACAAAAAAATCTACTCTTCAGAAGATAGTCACTCAAAACAAAAAATGATAGACTCGGTAAGAACTCTAGCTTTGAGAAATATGGCACGTTGAGAAACCCTTGCTTCTTCACGAGGGATGTCCCTCTGCTACCACCTCTGATGATGGGAGGGCTCTTCTTTGTGCCACTTTTGGTGATGGGAGGACTTTTCTCTGTGCTACTTAGTTCAGTCGTGGTCTTATGCTACTTGAATGGCTCTCCATGAGGCCCTACACAATGGGATATCATCTGGATTGAACCTCGTTGGCCCTCCTAGTAAGTTACATAACCATTTCTCTGAGTATGAGCATCTTAAGTTGAACCCTGTACATGGTGCTTGGAACCCCATAATGTCAGGTATGACTGATGAATATGATGGTAATGGGAGAAATGGTTTGGCGGACCCTAACCCTGTGCTAGCCCCCAAAGCGATGACCAATGTTGGTGCTAAGTTTCATTCTATTACAAATGATTATCCTGAGAAAAACTATTTGTAGAACATCGGTAACTCTAAAGGTTTACAAAACCCTAGTAATAAGGGAACCTATGCTACTGTCCTTCAACGACAGCAAGGTTCTTGCTCCATGTTTGAAAACCCATCATTCATGGGTAACTCTTTCTCTCATTCTGATATCGAAGGTAAATAGAAAGTCATTGATGATGTGAGCAAAGATGGAACTATGGAATTTGAAGCTGAAGCTAACAAGATTAATCTCGACTCTGAAATTGAGGATAATGAGGATAGCACTTTAATAATAGATAGGAACTCCCTAAATAATTGGCACCCTGTATAACTTGCCAAAACTGGAAATTTTTCCTTCTTTAGTAATTTTGAGTGTCTAAAAATGAAAATTTAATGCCTATGGTTTGATCCAGAATGTGATGAACCAAAAACTTCAAGAAGTGGAGAACTCAGAAGATCAACGAGGCACAAATGGAAACCTACAAGGTATAGCTATGATACTTCATTTTTTAGCACTAAAGATTATGCTTATATGATGAAAGCAAAGGAAGTCCCTTCTCCGTATGAAGAGGCAAAAGGTAAGGAAAATTGGGAGAAAGCTATGCAAGAGGAGTATGATGCATTGATGGAAAATGAGACTTGGGATTTGGTTCCTAAACCCAATAATCAGATTATCATTGGATGCAAATGGGTCTACAAGACAAAGAGGTATGCAGATGGAAGTGTGTCTAGGTATAAAGCTAGACTTGTTGTGAAAGTGTATGCTCAATCCTATGTAGTAGATTTTGATGAGACTTATAGTCCTGTGGAAAAGATGACAACTATAAGAACCCTCATAGCTATTTTTGCATGTAAAGATTGGAAGATATGTCAACTAGATGTGAAGAATGCTTTTCTAAATGGTTACATTTCAGATGATTTTTTTATGGAGCAACTAGAAGGTTTCAAGGATAAAAGGTATCCAAAGTATGTATGTAAGCTCAAGAGAGCTTTGTATGGTTTGAAGTAGGCCCTACGCACATGGAATTATAGAAAACTTTGCATCTATGATGAGTCATGATGTAAACATCTATATATACTTGATATAGATGTACTATAAGTATGAGGGGATGATGAGTGACAAATTTAGAAGTCATTAGGGAGTTTAGAAAGTGAGAAGAACATGTAGTATCATTGAGATGTAAGATTTCTCAAAAAAGAAGAAAGTTGTGCCTTGATCTTTTGTTCAGTGCTCCTTTTCTGTTTATCTTCTTGATGAATTCTTTTGTATAACTTTAATTCTATAGTTAAGTGACTTGTGTACAAGTTCGAAGTAGCACTCATATAACATAGAGTGTGCCTGAAATCATAAATGTGGCTTCTTGGGAACCTGCATAAACTGACTTTCAAACCCAATAGTGCAGCTAAGATCATGCCTCGTAATTGTGAGATATATCATGCTTCTCACAATTTTCCTATACATAGTGGCATTTTCAAATGCTTCACTTGACGTAGTATCCAACTTCAAATTCTGATCTAATGGGATAGAGATTGGCTTACAATCAGCCATACCATACTTTTGCATCAACAAGATGTTTTACCTTTCCGTCCTCCATAGAGAGTGCTATGTTTCCTATATGCTCAATAGGATGTGATGTGTCATCACCTGTTTCAATATATCCGAGAATTGGCAATTTCTACAAACTACTAAATCATTATGCATGACTGGTCATGTGATTTGAAGCACCTGAATCAACATACTAGACATTATCATTCAATTTTGAAACATAAGCAGACATTGTGTTCATCATATGATGTTTAACCATGAATAAGTTCTCAGAATCATCTACACTTGTGGATGCATAGTTATTTTGCTGCCTTCTATTATTTTGATTCTTCAACCTTCAATCACGTTCAAAATGTCTAGGTTTATCACAATTCCAGCATCCTTTATTGTCATTACCTGAGTCATTTCTTTGGAAATTTATGTGACCTCTTTGGTTCCCCCAGCCTCGATACTATCCTCTTCCTCCTGCGTGATTCTATTGTTGACTTTGGTCTTGATTACTATTTCCTCTTCCACTTTCGAAACCTCTACCTCTACCTCTTCCTTTTCCAGAGTAGAATATTTGCTCAGAACTGGGCTTTCCTTGGGAGTTTGAGTCCTCAACAAGATTCTTTTCTTCAAGAATCAGCATGGATACCAAATCAGCAAAATTCGGAATATTTTCTCTGGTCTGTATAGAAGTTCTGAACTACTTATATGCAGCTCCTAAACCACGAAGGCACACTTCCACCTTATCATCATCATCTACATTCACGCCAATAGATGCAAGTGACTCACATATGCTTTTGATTTTCAAGGTGTAGTCACTTACCAACATGCTCTTCTTCTCCAATGTATACAGCTCGTTCTTGAATTGCAATTTCCGTGTCTTTGTATTGGTCTCATACAATGTGACCAAACTGTTCCAAGCCTCTTTGGGAGTCTTGGCATCCTGTATGTGTCCAATCATGCTATCATGTATGCTAACAGATAGCGAGTACACTACCTTTTGTGCTCCTTGATTCAATTCCTCATATGCTCTTAATGGATTTGCAGTCCGATTCCTTTCTGGTGAATGCGAAGCATTTTCATTGTCTCCTTTGATGTACTTCGAGTAGCCTTTTCCCATCAAGAAATTCATCATTATGAATCTCCAAGCATAGAAATTGTTCTTGTCCAGCTTATCACTCATAAGCTGACTCATTCCATCTGCATTTGCCATTTCTGCAGCAATTCTTAACACTGCAAAACACTACAAGTAGCACTTCTGCTTGAACACTATCGCACTATGATGTGAGGGTTCAATCTCAAAAAAACACAATTTTCGTGTATCAACAGTACACAAAATCGCTTGAAATTCTGGATCTAGAATATATGAGTGTTGTTGAACACAACGCAAGTTACAATTTTTGAAACTGACCTAGTTTTTCTATGGGCCTCACCTTGTGAGCTCAAAAGATGGCTCCAAAACTTCGATCTGACAAAAATGAGTGACCCCAAAGGGATAACTCGTGAAAATATTTTGAGGTCTTCTACCTTCACGTCGATTTTCATAGCAAATGGAGGTCGTTGTGAATCACGTTCTCTCCATGCCTTGTTGCATACTCTTCACCGTCCCCTTCTCCACAAGCTCTCTACAACCAGACTGGCTCTAATACCATGTCACAAGGAAGGAGATAAGAAAGAGAGCTCACACACACACTCTCACTCTCAAAGAGAAGCACACACACAGATTGAGGCAAGCATACACATAGATTGAGGCAAGGAAGAATGATTTTCTTCTTCTTCTATTACATAAAAAGGAATGTACAAGAATGACCTAAAAAACAAGAATACAACTAGTGCAATATATAAAGACCAATACATAAGGAAAAACCTAATGTCTGCAAATGAGTGAGTTGGCAAGAAACAAATGTTCCATCACTCTCGGTAGATAAATCTAATAAAGCTCAATGAAGTGTCCCTGACACATACTCGCATGACCACTATACATGTCAGAGAAATGAAAAAGTAATACGTGTCATCCTGGATCATCACATGTTGAGCTTGATATCTCAACATGTTGATCCTTGGCTCCCCTTCCCAATTAGGACTACAAATGTTTGCAGATGATTCTAACATGATTACCAAGGTTGATAATGTGTATACTAAATACTTTCTTAAATTTCTTGACTTATTATGTTGTTCTAGTGGCTCCATAGTCAACCAAAAAAAATTGGTTTTTTCCTCCTCTAACAATTGCATTCTTTTTTGTGTTTTTGAAAAGAGGTGTGAAATTATCAAGAGAGGTTCTCTTTTTAGGTTACTAGGCATACCTTTGGACTTTGACATCACTATGGACCAGAGATTTTCTTGGATCATTGATAAATTCACAAAAAGAGTTTTTCACTAGATGGGACTGCAACCATCTCTATCTCAATGGATTTTTGTTTTGGAACACTATATTTTACCTTCTCTCACTTATTTCTTTGCTTGTTGGTAGCCCAAGAAGAAACATCTTTCCCAAGCCATGTCTTTGGTTAGGAGATTCCTCTGGGTAGTACTCAGCATGTCAATAAAATACCCAAGGTGGCCTAGAGCACATATTGCATGAAAAAAGAGGAAGGGGGTCTCGGTCTTATTTGCCCTAATTGTATGGCTACACAGATGGTAGCTAAATGGATCTTGAGGGCCTTTCAAAGACAAAAATTCTTTTTTTTCATTTTAAATATCATAAGAATTGAAGTAACCATAGTCTGTGGGATATTTTGACCTCCCCTTACCCGTTTACTCCCAAAGGCAGCCCTCTTGTTTGTTCATTCTGGAATGCTTGGATGAGAATTAAAAAATGTTATGTGTTGCCTGATTACTTTTCTAACAACCTCTCTTTCATTTTACAAGATTCCATTAGGATTAGTTGGTTTGATTTCTCCAACTCCCCCCTTCTATCAAAGCTAATAAATGCAAAAAAATTGGTTCTAACAACTAACTCTCTTTTTATAGAGACAATGGGATCATGAATGATAATGCCACCATGAGTAATGATTCTCTCTCCTTATCTTGTAAATAGATCTTGAACGGGGAAAAATGTTTGGTTGACTGATAAGACGTCTATCTACCTCAAGCACAAGACCATCTCAATCCTTCAAGTTGTTGGAGATATGCTACAAATCTTCAAGAAGACTGCCAACGATATTTAGACCATTCTGCCCAAGCTCAACTCCAAATGGAGGATACAATGGAATGCTCAATAGTGGAAGTTCAGGTTCAAGTCAATTTGGGCTTTTCCCCACTCTGCCAAGCAATCCTGCCTTCTTTGGATGATCATGCACAGAGGACTACGGCAATTGCTGATAGCTCAAATCTTATGGTTCATCTAGAAAAATAAGAATTAGAGGATCTTTTCTAAATCTCCAAAGAATCTTTTGTACTATTGTATATAGGAGATAAAAGCCTATGTGATTTATTGTAAGAATACCAAAAATGGAAAATTAAGGTTGTTGCCCTCTACTCAGGTAAGAGAGTTAGTCGCGTGATGTATCTTGATTGTATGTTGTAACTGTCCCCTTTCCCAAGGGACTCCTTTTCTCTTCTTTTAATATATTTTCCTTCCTGTTGTCTTCAAAAAAAAAATTATATTCTCGAGAAGAGAGAGAGTAGAATTCTGTTTTTGTATGAGGTGGGGCTTGTCCCTTGCACATCTATATCATTTTTTCATTAATCTAAATTCCCGAATTTCTTCAAAGAAAAAAGTCTACTCTCCAAAAAATGTGGTGCATAGCAGTACCAAAAACTCTCTCGGTCCCAGTGCTAGGGCTTTTGAGCGACCTGTGATATACCTCTTCTTGCCTATGATCCTTGAACGGGGTCATGCAGGTTCCGCCTCATTGGGTACTTTCACGGTGTCCTCTGGCGAGTAGCGTAGGACATGAGCACAGGGTATGTATCATGGAGAGATGTCTCGAGACGATGCATTAAGGGACGGCTATACTGAGAACTCTAGAACTCGAGTGAAGGAATACAAAGATCATGCAAGCACTCATAGTCTGGAAGCACACACTATTTCATATAGAACATTCCCGTCTTCCCCCGGAGGTTCTAATAACATGATACATGGAGGTGAAGTGATGGACTCGCAGGGAGGCAATGATAGATACAATGAATGGTACAAGCGAGGATCTCACCCGGAGCAGATAAGTTCTGCAGCCAAATCCTTTACTGAAGCGGTAAAGAATCATGAACCCTCTATTCAATCATACTGAGATTTTAGGTATGATCCCATTTTTAACTCGATACATAAAGGCAAACAAAAAAATGATAGAACATCAAATCTGTTTGGATGAAGAGTTTGTCGATCGCGATGAAGATGCACTAGTCATAGAACGAAACGCGTTAGATCTGTGGCATTCTCAACTTGATGAGAAAGTAGTTATCGGCCTTTTTCATGGTCCTAGACTCGCCCTGGATGTGATGAGAATTTGGATCAAATCTAATTGGGAAGCTAGAGGATTGTTCATTAGACATATTCAATTTCTGCCAAATCACTATTTCTTGTTTTGCTTTGAAGAATCCTTGAGTGTTTTGAAAGTGATTAGTGAAGGTCAGTGGCTAATTAAGAACATGCCTATATCCTTTTTTAAGTGGTATGTTGGTTTTAACCCAAGAGGGCCAAAACCTACGAAGGTCCCTATTTGGGTTGAATACCCAGACTTATGAGTTGATTATTACCCCTAGATTGATAGCTTAAGTGGGCCGATAGGAAACGTTTTAGGGTAGAGGAATAGAGGAAACATTCATCCCAAATGGGATGCCCTAGTGATGATTGAGGTTGACACTTCCAAACCAATAGAGGAAACGTTTTAGGGTAGAGGAATAGAGGAAACATTCATCCCAAATGGGATGCCCTAGTGATGATTGAGGTTGACACTTCCAAACCAATAAAAACTTCTTTGTTCAATAAAGATTGTGATGGTAAATGTCTCCATGAACAAAAAGTCGTTTATAAGAATCTGCCTAATGCCTACTTCATTGTTACAAACAAGGACATCTAATTAAAGATTATCCCCTAATGCTTAAAAAAAGGAACAAGTCTTGGATAAGCAGACTAACCCCAACAGTGGACCCTCCAGCCCCAATACTAGTAACCCCAAGCCTCCAAATCACAAAAAAAAAAGATTATGTAAACCTACAATATCTATGATGTGCTGTTGAAAGAGGTAACTAACCCCGTCAAAACTGAGTTTGATAAAAACAGAAAAGAGAAAGAGAATCTAGATCCCAATGTTTTAAAGAAGGATGAGAATATTATTCTTGAAGAAGAAAATGTTGAAAACACTCCCACCAGTAAAGAAGCAAAGGGTTGGACTCATGTCCAAAGTAAAAAAAGCCATAACCATGCTCTGAGCCCTAACGAAATATCCTCGCCTTCAAGATGTAATGGTGTCTGAAAAATATTGATAATGTTTTCTTGCAGTAACTATATAACTTTGACCAGAATCTGATAAAGGATATTTCTCAAATGGAAGAACCCCAGGAAGATGTTGAAATGGACAAGATTGAGGAGCCTACTTCTTGAGTACATACTAATCTCAAGATCAAAAGAAGAGACCCCTTGAGGGTGTCAGCTTCTATTTCTAGACCCTCTAAGAACTATAGAAAATAATGGGTGTCACCAAGTATTATTATCATTTCATGTATATAATGATTGTTTCCTAATCTAATGTGTTTGCCACCTCTCTGATGCAGGAGATGTTTTCTGCAGAATATGCTAGGGATGATTATTCATGATGGGTTCTATTCCTAGGTCCTTAACTATAAGAAATTCCTAAATAGAGGATTACTTTATGATTATCTAGATATGATGATGCTTTATCATTGGAGTATCAGGAAAGCAGGGCAGGTCGATTCTTGCATTAGGAATGGGATCAATTCTAGTTAGTTGGGTATTGTCTTAGCCCCTGAGTGTTTCTATAAAGGAATTAATTTCCTAGCCCCTAAGTCTTTTTATGGTTATCTTGATAAGAAGATGACTTATCAATGGTATATGAAGAAAGCTGGTTTTCTCTCTCCTTTCTTTGACAATTGCTCTATTTTTGGAAAGACTATAGTGGCTGCTTCCTTATGGACTTCACACAAAAAAACTCATGAAGTCAATTTTGTCAACTGAGAGCCCAAGGGTCTTAACTAAGAATATTAGGGGTAAGTTATTGGTAATTTTAGGGTAGGTCAACTCCTGTAAAAGGGGTTTAAATTATGTGGTTGGTTGGCTATTCTCTTAGCCACTGATTCTTTTTATAAAGAAATTGATTTCAAGCTTTTTGTATCTAATAATATCTTGATGCAGAAAACGTACTCTCAAGAACCTCTGATGAGGAAGCATCTTGATGAGCCCTATTCCCTTCTTCTTACTGGTAATGAGCTCCACAATAATGATCTGCTTTATTGTTGTTGTGTCTAGAAGATGATGTGTCAATTGAACTACAGGAATAGTGGTCTCCCCTATTTATTTAGTGTCCCTTGCACTCATTGTGGAATTAGTGAAAAAAATGGACCTTGCATGGGCCTTGTAAGGATTCCTAATTTTAAAGGATTAAAGAGCTTAATCCATGAGCTTAAGGAAGAAATTGAAGCCACCACTGGTATTTGCAAATAAAATAATACTTCATAAAGCTTTGCATTTAATAGCTCATGCGTAAGTATTCATGACCATTAGATTTGTTAGATCGACGGCTAGATTTAAATTTTGTGGAAAGTTAGAAAGAGAAGGTCTTGGAGTGGGCCTAATTCTCATGCTCTCTTCAAGATTGTCAACCTTTAGATCTCCAAGAATCCAACGATTCCCTGCAAATGGGGATGAGCTCCTGTTTTCGATCATTCTCTGCAGCATTGTGCACCCTTCGATCTACGAAGATCCAACGATTCCATGAAAATGGGGCTGATTTACATGGCACATGCGATGAGGTCCATCCGATGAAGACTTTCATCCAACGGTCAACAAATAAAGGCACCCGTTCACTCAAGATTTGGACAGCAACAAATGGATAAAGAGGCACATGAAATGGCCCATGTGGGAAGGCACCTAAATTTCAAGATCTTCATTCTATGTCGTTCGATGGAGCCTCAAATCCAAGGGTCTGAATGTGATGGTGCAATTTCAAAGAATGAATAAATCATAGCCTTCCATTATCTTACAAATCCAAGGGCTCTTGATGCAAGTTTCTTTGACTTTTGCCACTCAAACTCAACCTTTGATCATTAAGCCAATTCAAGGGCTGTAGTTGATTTCAAAGAGTTCCAAAACCATTCACATAACTAAAACCACAAATCCTAGGTGGTTTTCTCCTCTTTGGCCACACAAAAACAAGGGAAGCCTATGCCTAGCCTATGTGATTAAGGGACACAAATGCCTAGCCTTTGGCCTCCTCTCATTGGTCCATTCCTAATCACTCCTTAATCTAAAAGGCCGATGCACGGTTCATTTTTTCCCATAATGGAATATATCTGTAGTGGCTGTCTATAAATGCTTTTCACATTATGGAGTATGGGATCATCGTGTTGCCTAAGAGCATAGGAGACATACCTATGAGTTCCATAGGAAAGTTCAGGAGGTTTTATGATTTTGAAGAGTCGTTTAATTAACGCATGAATTCCATCATGTTGTTGTGTACTGTTTTCACTTTTGATTGTTTTCCTAATGAATCAAATTAAGTTATTGTCCCTCAATATCAAAGGTTTGACTAACCCACCAAAGGTGAAGTCTGCAACATATGGATGACAGATATGAGTCTCTCTCCAGATTTTCTTCTTTTACAGGGAGTTAAAAGTAAAGGGTTCAATATCACCAAGAACCTTATCATTTTGTCTTCCAGTCACTCATGATATTATAGAGATCATGATCATGGAAAAGGTGGGGCTTTGATAGGTATACATTTTGTTCTAGCTCATCGGGTTGAAAAGGTTTTCGTTAGCCCCACACATCAAGATTGGGGTTAAGTGTATGACTCGCTTTGAATATGGCCTTTGTTAGTGTGTATGTTGCTAATAACATTCTTGAAAGAGCTAAATTTTGGGAAGCGCTTATTGATGTTGAGGGGGACTTGCTTATAATGGGGGACTTCAACATGGTTATTGATGCCAAAGATAGATATGGAAACTAGAATATTGTTATATCTAGTAAAGAAAAGCATGCTTAATACAACCAAATTAATCACAAGAATCTTATGGATTTCACTCACCACACTGGCATGACGTGGACTAATAGAAGCAAGGACCAATTTCTGGCTACTAGAGTAGATAGGGGTTACCTGAATGCTGATAGAATCCATGACTATTGGCACATAATGAGTGAATGTGACTTATCGTTTGGTCTTTCTAACCATGTTCCTTTAATTACTCACTTGCTCAAGAACGAGCCTAGATCTAGGGCTAGTTGACCTCACTTGGATGCTTCTCTGCTCAAAATCCCTAGTGTGATCAACAACGACAAATGTATTTTCAATCATTACTTCAACTCCATTGCTTCCCACCTTATGGATTGGGAGAATTAATGAAGTGTACAACCTCTTAACCCACACAAGAAGCTTGCGAAGAAAATAAGGGCTGATAGAAGAATGATGATTCTAAAAGAGATGGAGAAAATAAAGAATGATACTCCTAATAACTCCAATTATTGTCAGAGGATCATTGAGCTCCAGAATAAATTGAGACAGGAGGACTACATCTTCGCTCATGGATCTCTTGCTGCCTCAAGAGAATTTGGGTGGAGAAAGTGGATAGACCCAACAAAAACATGTTTGATTTGCTTAAAAAGAAGATAATTAAAGAGTTCATCCCCATGTTGAAAAAGAGGTCATGTGGACATGCTGTCAATATCGAGGAGAACCTACAAGAGGTGGTTAGCTTCTTTACTAAAGTTTTCTCCATGCCTCACAAGAGGGGGGAGGACATGTAGAGAGATAGAGCCCTTATTGCTCTTAATAGGAAGAAAATGATTCTTACTAGCCTGGCTTCTATTCTGGACCTACCCCTCTCTGTCAGTGAGGTCAGAGAAACCATAGGTAAATCAAAATCCTGCAAGCCTCCTGAAACTGATGGAATTCCTAATGAATCCTTTATTACTTTGAAGGATTTTTCGACCCCACTGATTCTTTTGGTGTGCCAAGATGTTGTGAACGAAGGTACTGTTTCTGCCTCCATTAACACTAGAGTCATCAAACTGGTACACAAAAGGGATCCAAGGATGACCTGAACAATTGGAGAGCCATCTCTTGTCTGACTTCTATATATAAGATTTTATCCTCGACCTTGGCTAGAAGACAGAGTCCCATTATGAATTCTGTTATCGTCCCGGAGCAAAAAGGTTTTATAAGAGGGATATACATCTTGGATGCTATAATCTCCTTGTGAGAGGGTATGGACTTTGCTAGTGGAAGCAAGCAAGATTACCTGTTTTTTTAAATAGACTTTGATAAGGCTTATGATAGAATTGATTTGCACTTTATTCTCTAGTTGTTGCTTGATATTGTTCTTGGGACAGGCTTCATCAGGTTTCTTAATACCCTGTTTGGAAATGCTTATTCTAAGGTTGCTATGAATGGTTTTGTCTCTTTTCCTTTTAAGCTTCAAAGAACTATTAGACACGGATGCCTCTTAGCTCCATTGATCTTTGTTATCACCAGTGATGTTGTTGGTTGGTTTGTTAAGGATTGTATGGTTTCTTTTAAATATGTGGCATTGAAATTCCAAATGCTCCCACTCAGCTATGTTTGCAATTGTTTTCCAATGATACGACTGTGATTACTAAAGCTAATGACTTGTATGCTTCCCACTTCCTAAAATGTTTGGATATCTTCTGTATTGCTAGTGGATCTCTGATCAATCATAAAAAAACTTCAATTAGATCTTCTAACAAGTTTATTCCTCAATGTGTTACTGACCTTGGTTGTGAAATTATTTAGGATGGTGAAATTTTTAGATTGTTGAGCATTCCTGTGGGATTCCCGGTTACCTTCTCTCAAAGATGGGACTGGGTAGTGGCTAAATTTAGTACAAAGATTTTCAAATGGATATCCCTTCATCAAAGCTTGTCTCACAAGATATTTGTGTTAAATCATTACATTTTACCTTCTATTATCTAATATTTTGGATGCCCACCAAAAAAGAAATGCAGCAGATTATTGCTATGAAGATTCCTATGGAATGGAGACTGGCATGGATCGTGTCTCTTGAAAGTCTCTTGGCAAGTTTGTTGTATGAAGAAAGAGGAAGATGGAATTGGTATTGTGTATGACTAAACTGGCCAAACAATTGTTTGCTAAGTGGATTCTTAGATCCATCACTTCTAATGATTTCTAGGCTTATTTAATGAAGAGGAATATTGGTAAATTCTATATAAAAGGATTAAAAGCTTGGTCTAATTTTGATATTTGGAACCTTATTTGTTCTCCCCAGGTCTATGTCCCTACTTGCAGCAGACTCACAAGTAACATCTGGGAATCCTGGATGGCCATTAAAAAAGATTATATCCCTAGACCGAGATTCACCACTAATTTCTTTTCTATCTGCAAGAATGTCCCTCGACTGGATAGATTGTACATGAATTAGATGAACCCTTAAGTATCATAAAAAACAATTGTAGAAAAAGGGGGTTCGAGAAGTTTGCTGATTTTAATTGTAATGGTTTTATTGTTTCTATTCAGTCGGTCTCTAATTTATATTCTCTTTTTGTGGCTTCTAAACAATATCTTTTGAAGGTGAAAGGAAAACTTGTTGCCAAATCCAAAAGCTGCTTCGGATATAAGGACATTGACATTGCTGAAGTTGCTCAAGATATCTACAATAAATTCAAGCATAATTATGGAGACTTCTTTGCGATGGTCAAGAAACTAAACCAGAGATGAATGATCAGCTGGACTCCTAAACAATGGAGATACATGTTTCAAGCTAATTGGGCCTTTCCCATAGCCTTGAAGCACTATACTTTACAATGGCTTATAATACACAATGGTGTGTGGATAGGTAAGAAGGCAAAGACATGTAACATTAGTAATGAAGAACGTTATTTTTGTGGCAAGCAGGAAGATCTTTCGCACCTCTTCATCAATTGTACTCATGCCCAAAGATTCTAGGGGCTTCTCAATAAATGTTGCATGGATATTGGGATCCACAACCTTGGGTTCAAAGAAATTCTGCCAAGTTTCTGTAATAAAATGGACCTACTACTGTGGAAGATGTGGAGATCTCAGATACTCTCGCATATTTGGTCCAATAAGAACCAAGCCATCTTCCAAAGTGATACAAAAGACTTTATTACTAGTCGTAGAAAGGAGCTCAGATATGTTGCTAATTTGTGTACTAAATTATCAACACTCTGTTGATAGAGATGTCACATTGGGGGATTTACTATTAGAAACAAAACCTAGTAGATGGAGAACTTCTCTCCTCCCTATGTATTCAGCCTTGAGATTCATTTTTGTTGTGGAAAGAAGCCATGAGGAGAGGTACCCTTTCTACCTTTATGAATTCTGGAGTGATTAAGTTGATTCATAAAAAAAGGATCTAAGGATGACTTGAATAACCCCATACCTATCTCTTGCTTGACTTCTTTGTTGTGGAAAGAAGCCATGAGGAGAGGTACTCTTTCTACCTTTATCAATTCTGTAGTGATTAAGTTGCTTCATAAAAAAAGGATCTAAGGATGACTTGAATAACTCGAGACCTATCTCTTGCCTGACTTCTTTGTATAAAATTTTTGCTTCTTCCTTGGCTAGAAGACTCAGACCCATCATGGACAAGATCATTCTTCTTGAGCCAAAAGCGTTCATCAAAGGTAGATACATTCTTGATGCCATTATCTCTGTGTGGGAAGGTCTTGAATTTGCGTAAGAGCACAACATTGATACTTTCTTCTTTGAAGTTGATTTTGACAAGGCTTATGATAGGATTTATTGGGATTTCATTCTTCATTATTTACATGATGTGGATGCTGGTAAAAGGTTCATTAAGTATACCAGCATTATGTTTGGTAATGTGAATTCCAAAGTTGTTATGAATGGCCCCTCTCTTCTTTGCCATTACTAGTGATGCCCTTGGGTGGCTAGTTAGAGACGCTATTGAGCAGGGAAGTAGCCCTCCCAAGCTATGGCTCTCCCAAGCTATGGCTCTGGCTAGAGGATTCCTTTGGGGTGGATCTTAGCTGGTCAATAAGATCCCTAAAGTTTCTTGGAGCACCTGTTGTATGAGAAAAGAAGAGGGATGTCTTGGTCTCATCTATCCTACTCGTATGGCTGCCTAGATGGCTGCTAAATGGATTATGAAGGCTACTCAAAATCATAACTATTGGGCCTACTTAATCAAGAGGAATATTCACAAATTTCATATAAAAGATTTTAAGAGTTGGAAAAATCAGAGTCTTTGGGATGTGGTCCCATCTCCTGACATTTTTATTCCTAAAGACAACCCTCTTGTGTGTTCTTTCTGGAATGCTCGGATGAGGGTCAAAGAGCTTATGCCTTACCTGATTATTTTGCGAATAACCTTTCTTTTGTTTTGTAGGATTCTATTTGGGTTGGATGGTTTGATTCCTCTAACTCTCTCCCTCTCTCTATTAAGACTAACAAGTGTAGGAAATTTGGTTACACTAATTGGCTTTCTCTGTATAGAAATAATATGATTATGAGTAATACTGATATTCTAAGTCTTGATTCTCTATCCTTGGCTTGTAAACATATTTTGATAAAGAAGAAGGATTGCTTGATTGACAAGACCTCTACCTATCTTCACCACAAGAGTAGAAAGATTTAACATGTTGCTGAAGACAAGTACAAAAGTTTTAAAAAGACTTTCATCATTATGCACTCTATTCTACCCAAACTCAACAATAAATGATAGATCCAATGGAATGCTCACCAGTGGAAATTTAGCTTCAAAATGATATGGTTCTTTCCCCCCTCTGCCAAGCATTCCTATTTGCTTTCGATGATTCTTCACAAAGGGCTGTGTATTGGGAGCAGAGCTAGGGACCTTAACATCAGCTCTAGGAATTGCTCCTTTTGTGGCATGCTTGAAGACATCCCTCATATGTTCATCCATTTCCGCAATGCTCGAAGTTTTTGGAAGGTCCTCCACCTTTTATGTATTAGTCTTGGATACCCAGTCCTCTGTGTCGAGAAAATTCTTCTAGGAGAAAGTGGCAGATTGGATATTGGTCTTTGGAAACTTCTGAGGGCTCAACTTTTATGGTGCATTTGGAAAAGCACAATTCACAAGACATAATCCAAGTCTACTAAATACTTTTTTTTCTATTGCGTTCAAGGAATAAAAGCCATTCTCAAAGCTTGTAGAGCCTCTATGAATGATGCTCAAATAGAGTTCAATTCTCCCCATGATATCTTTAGGAGATTTGGATAGAGTAAATGGAAAGAAAAGATTCTTTCTTTGTATTCTGATAAGAGATTGAGTCTAATGCTCTTCCTAGACTCCACTTTGTAATCTTTATACCTCTGGGATTTCCTTTTTTATTTAATTTATTCTTCATTTTCCTGTTGTTTCAAAAAAAAAGTCTACTCTCTAGAGCTTTAACTTTGAAATTATAATTGTAGAGAGTGAATGGGCATAGTACCCATAGGACTCCTTTTATCTCATAAGAGTAGGGGTTAGATTAGTTTGACATGAACTTACAACTGCCAAAAGATGACATCACAGTTGGTTTAGATTGATTACACATGCTCGAAGGTCTGGTTTAGATGTCCAAATAGTGGAGAGGATTGAACCCTTGCCCCTGTCTCAAGAGACGAGGGACGCAATCATCTCACCCAACATGCACGAAGTTCTTTTCATTTCTTTCGTTTTTAATTTTGCTTTTTGGCTTCAACGCTGATTTTATTTCCACCTTTTGAAAAGAACTATTTATGCTCTCCCTCTTTTTTATGATGGTTATCAGAAAAGTCTTTTACAAGTTTAAAATAAGCAAGTAAAAAAAGGGAAAGAAAAAGAGAAAAAAAAGAAGAAAAGAGTGAAGAAAAAAGAAGGATATGTTATTAAAGAGAAAAGGAGAAAGATTTTAGAAAGAAGACGGAGGTTTGCGAGTCTATGATCAACAAGGACAAGGGGCAAGTAAGTTGTTTCGAGTGTTTTTCATGGATTTGCAAGAGGGTTGCTTTAGGGGGTTTCTGTTCGGGCTTGCCCCATTCTTGATCTCCCTTTTGCAATCTTCATGGGCTTACCTCTTTCTTCATCTCCCTCACTATGATTTATGGAGGGATCCGTTCCCTTGTAGGCGATCAATAGTTTGGGTTCAATTTCAGTCGATAAGGCTGATGGTGTCTCTCTTAGTATTTTTCGGATTAATGCTATGATCTTCTCCTTTCTATGGAGAGCATCCTTGCTAAACAAAAAGAGTTCAAAAGACTTTGTCTCATAGGACAATTGTTTGGCTCTAAACCTCCCTGGACTCCCTACGATAACACTTTTGAAAATAGTGGTTCCCTTGTGTTTTGGTGGTTTGTAAGTGTCAATTATTGCTTTTGGTTTTTGAGAATGAGGAAATGTCCTTCCAAGTATTGCAAGTTCACTCTTGGGACTTTGGTGCTTGAAGTTATGTCTATTCACTTCGTTCCTAGATTTTTTCCTAAATAATTGCAAACTACCTTGTTTCCCACTATTTGTGGAACTCCCTTACCTTCCCCACTTCTTTTACAGATTTATTAGGGAGATCATTCCTCGCATTGGTCACCCATTGGCCTACAAAGAAGATGTTGGGGGTTTCATCTATCAAGGCGTGGATCACTCTTTCAGTGCTAGATGGCACTCATAGATTTGTGTTGAAACGGACCTCAACCTAGTTTTTTCCACCAATATCAACATAGACATTCATGAAGGACTCCCTCTCAAATAAGATTTAGTTTACATAAATTTACCCTATGCTTGCTTTCACTGCCGGATGCAAGGCCACATGATCAAAGAATGCCCTCTAAGGTGGAAATCGGTATGGCTTGAAGGGAATAAGCGAAATGCTCATGGAAACTTTCATACTTGGATTGGCAACATCATTCTGACCCCTAAAGATAAATCCCTAGATCTAGAACTAGAAAATGTGAAAATCATTCTGAGCCCTAAAGATAAATCCCTAGAAGATGTTAGAGGGGAAGAGAGAACATTATCCACCTGTTCTTCTCTTGCCTGAAGAGTGCAATGGTATGTGAACGAGCTTTAAAAGCCTTGCAATTGGATTAGAAGTGAAGCCCTTTAAAAATTTTGGAAGGAAATATATGATATCGACCTCCAAGCATCTCCTAAAGAATGATCTGTAGAAAACTCTTTACTGTTTGTTTCCCAGAACAACAAACATAAATGCATGTAGAGCCCTCATGAAAGAGATGGTAGAATCATCCACCTACTTTGTACCTCTCTCGTTTGATTTAAAGCTCTGTTTGAAAGAAAAAAGATATAATACAGGCAGCTCCGAGTAGGGACAATGAGACATTTGAATATGCTCGATAGATGCATGCATACATGTGGACACAGACATCCGTGATAAAACACGTAGAAAAGGCAAAGCTGTTCGTGGAACAGGAAAAAAGCAGGGATTTTCTGTGGGAAAAAGCTTTGAAAAGCAAGTGCTTAGCACGGTGTGGGAGAAAAGCTGTGAAACAAGTACTTGCAATGTAATTGACATATCAACGAGAACAACCGTCCCTTCATGAATGACAACGAACAACCATCCCTGCATGATTTACACAAGGAGGTAGGCAAGGCGCAAAACTATATGTTAAACCTCGTATCAACACTTCATATACACAAGTCTTAAACCTGTTCATGTAAACTAGTAGCATTGGGCCTCCTTAAAAAAGCACAAAACACATTCACATATTTCTACGTGTTGTAAAAGCTTTACACCATCGTCTACTCTTTTTGTTACACTTTAAAGGTTTAACTGGTACATTGACAGATTAAACCAGTGAGTGTACTTTTTCTGTGCCTATGAACACATTAGTTCTTTGAACTCAGCAATGATGAGTAGTTACCAACCATATCATGTTGAAAAAGCATATAAATTTTAGTTATGTAGTATTTCAAACAATCTAAGTTCTTTACAAAGTTTTCAAAATAGAGTTACATTTTCTTTTCGATAATAGGTGTATCTAAAGTATTAAATTTTTTTTTAAAGAGAGATGTATTTTCCTTGATGATAACAGAAACATTAATGATTGCCCAGCGTTGGTGTCTTTTATGGATTCATTAATAATTTCTTATGTTTTTGTTCTCTCTCTCTCTCTCTCTCTCTCTCTCTCTCTCTCTCTCTCTCTCTCTCTCTCTCTCTATATATATATATATATATATATATATATATATATATATATATATATATATATATATATATATATATATATATACTCTCTCTCTCTCTGTATATATATATATATATATATATATATATATATATATATATATAATTTAATTATTTATTTATTTATATGTGTGTGTGCCTCCTAACTATCTTCTATTTTCTTATTGATTTTAAGGAAGTAATCTCAAAAATTATATTTGTTATGTTCTACATTCTGTATATGCGAAGAGAGTGTGTGTGAAATTGGGGGCTTCTCATATGCGTGACGAACACAAGAATCCATTGAGAATGAAAATGTTTTCCCGTTTGAATGACATCAAAACTTGCAATAATAAAAAGATATTTCGAACAGTGATAATGAAGTAAAGAAGACGATTAATGGATAAAGAAACTATAGTGATAGCTCCAAATCTCTACTGTATTTTTTATGACAAAATCCGGGACTTCTATATGATGAAACTATACTTGGCGCACTAATTTCTTTGCCTTTGAGAATATTCTTACTACAGTTCAAATAGGTGAGAACACAACATAATTGTAGGAGTCCATAAAAAACATTCTTCTCATTTTTTTACTTGAAGTCATTGAGTAAATAATCACTTCTACATGCAATTCGATTGAAGCATAACTCCCTATATTTTACGAAAATTATCTCGGTCTATTGTGTCCCATCGTCTACTCTTTTTGTTTAAACTGGTACATTTACAGACAGTAAACTAGTGAGTGTAATTTTTCTGTGCCTATGAACACTTTAATTTTTTGAACTCAGCAATGCCGAGCATATCAACTAAGGTCTTTACAAAGTTTTCAAACAATCTAAGGTCTTTACAAAGTTTTCAAAATCGAGTTAGATTTTCTTTCCAATGATAGATGTATCTGAAGTATTAAGAAAACTTTAAAAAGAGAGATGTATTTTTCTTGATAATAACAGAAACATTAATGATTGCCAAGCGTTGGTGTGTTTTATGGAATCTTTAATAATATTTCTTTATGGTTAAGTATTTTACCCTTACCAGGTTCAGAATTATCTTATGTTTTTATTCATCCTACCTAATTGATATTATCTGTTTTCGTTCATGTATAAAAACTACACACACATACATACATACATACATACACACACATATACATACACACACACACACATATATATATATATATATATATATATATATATATATATATATATATATATATATATATATATATATATATGTATATATATATATATATATATAATTTCTTAAAGTTCATTCTATTCGTAGGTTATATATATATATATATATATATATATATATATATATATATATATATATATATATATATATATATATATATATATATATATATATATATATTCTTAAAGTTCATTCTATTCGTAGGTTATATCTTAGCACAAATTGTGAAAAATACTAAAAAAATGAGGGGCGTCCTTGCACATTGTCATATATGAGAATAATTTACTTAGTCATTCTTTATCAAAATCATTATCATTTTATGAGCATTCAATTGGAGTGACAACATGCATATTAAAAGAAATTTGAACTTTAGTTCTAGTTAGAAAAAGCACAAATATAATCCTTACGTCGTCCCTAATAAATACTTTTCCCAAGTACACTTCATGGGGTTATGTTGTATAAAGCAGGGATTCAAAAGGTTAAACGTATGGAATTTTAAGGGTTAAAATGTTCAAAATAACCCTTGGGTTTATATTGAGCCTCTGTTTTTTTTTTCAAATTGAGGAGTTTTGATCCTTAATATTTATTTTTCTAAGGGTATGCTCTTTCGCTCTTACAAATAGAGAGAGAGGTATCAAGGTTATGTGAAGATCGTGTTATTTCCAAGGTTAGAAACCCATAAGATGGGCTTTGAATTAGCATTCATGTGAAAGGGTATGGTCTTTAGCTTTTATAACGAGGTTCTTAAGGTTGTATGAAAATCATGTCATTTCCAAGGTGAGAAACCCATAAGATGGGCTTTGAATTAGATAACACTTGTCTAGCTCTCTTCACATTTTTCCATTGTCCTTGGAGGTATACACACACACACATAGGTGAGCTCGTGGAGCTCATATTGCTCTCTTGGCATGCCCATGCTCAAAAAGAGTGGTTTATTTTGTTGGGAAAGACGGAGGAACAATGTCCATCCATCATGCTCATAGGTGAGCTCGTGGAGCTCATATTTCTCTCTTGGCATGCCGATGCTCAAAAAGAGTGGTTTATTGTGTTGGGAAAGATGGATGGACACTCCAAGAAATGAATTGGTACTACTAATCCTTGCTTTGTACCTGCCCTCTTTCACTTTAGAGTTGCATTGTAGGCTCTTTTAGCTTTCCAAATGACACTAAATAAGTGCCTATGTACTTTGGAGATGATGCATGTAATGATTAATCCAAAACAAATAACTTCCCAATTCACAAGTCACCAAAAACTTTCTATTTTGGTTCACACACCTGCTGCTTGTTAAGCTCAGTGCTCCCAGCACAGTAGGAACTAGAAAACTTCCTTCTAGGGATATCTAATTATCTTAAATAGATAATGATTCCAAGTGGAATCACTTAAAATGATTGACTATACACAGAGCAATCAATTTAGCAAATGAAACATTACCCCCGACTTTTTTGGACCTCTGCAGAGAATGAACATTGACCACTTCAAGACGCTTTTCTCCCAATCCACTAAATGGAATATCTTCCAAATGTATCAGCCTATAGTAGGCTTAGAGAGGATTCCACCGAGCCATAGAACATTGAAAATAGTGGCATAATGACTCAAATATGAGCAAGACAAGAACATTGTTCTGAGTAACAATGACAGAGAGACCAATAGAGATTATCAATTATCTATTGTATTATATGAAAATGTTGTACATGATCATTGGCATGATGAACTATGCCCAATGATAGTGAGAAGTGTAGAATATAGAGTGAGCCACACACTCTCTAGAATATTATCAACTAAGGCACTATAGTGGAGAGGATTATCCAGCAAGATTTCACAATCCTTTTTATAGATGCTTTGTTCAAATTTGAATTTGAATTCAAATTTGGCTCTCACTAAAAATGAGCCCTTAATCTAGGAGATATTCCCTCAAGAATGATTTGTAACTTTATCTCTTCAAACCACCACAAATTTGTAGGCTTTACAAGATTCCTTTAATGTAAATGAAATTTACAAAAGGTGAATGGTAACAATCCATAAGCAATGGTTCTCATGGGTCTTCAAGCATTTGCACATAAAGACTTCCTATGCCTAGCCAAGTGTGAAGGCTTGGATCTTGCACCAACAGCTCCCACTCAAGCCAAACATCTTGGCTTAGTCTTCTTCATGAATCCTCTTCAATGTCTTGCAATCCAATCATAGCATTAAACCCACAAACTTTAGTACCATCAAGTGCTTTTGTCAATAAGTGTGCACATTGCATATTAGTTGATACATATGCCAACTGAATTTCCTTGCTCAATAGCTTCTCTCTGACATAATGATAGTGGACCTCTATATGCTTGGTCCTAGCATGATGGATAGGATTTGTTGCAAGATGTAAAGAGCTTGTATTGTCTCCAAAAAATCATTGGGGAGTTAGCATGTAATCCCAAGTCTGCATATAGCAATCTAATCCATATGGCCTCTTGAGTGGCATTGGCCAATCCTCTATATCCAGCCTCTATTGAAGATAAAGCAACAGTAGGATGCTTCTTAGAAGACCATGAAATGGGCCTATCACCTGCAAAAGATAGATAACCTGAGGTACTCCTCCTGTCATCCTTACAACCTACCCAATCTCCATCTCAGTATATCTTGATGTCCAAATCTGAAGTATAAGGAAAGTATAAACCTTGATTTTGAGTACCCTTAAGGTAATTCAAAATTCTCTTGGTAGCTTCCAAGTGAGGTTCTCTAGGTTTGTGCATAAATTGACTTAAGACACTTACTCCATAAGCAATATCAATCATGATCAATGTAGCATAGTTTAAGCTTTCCAGAATGATTTGGTATCCTCTAACATTTTCAAGCACATCACCTTCATGAGCACTTAATTTTTGGTTTACCTCCATCGGAGTGCTTGCTACCTTGGAATCTTGCAAGTGAAACTTCTTTAACATGTCCTGTAAATACTTTCTTTGAGTAATGTAAATTCTAGAGTTAGTATAGATAACTCAAGTCCAAGAAAATACTTTATTGACCCTAAATCACTGATTTTGAACTCCTTCATCAATTGCTTCTTGATCTGCTTGATGCTATTGGCATCATTACGTGTAAATATGATATCATCAACATGTACACATAGGTATATCACCTCTGAATTACTTCTCTTAACAAACAGAGAAGTATCTACTTTAGTCATGATGAATCCTTGATCTTGAAGGTATGTAGTCAACCTATGGTTCCATGCCCTAGGTGCTTGCTTCAACCCATAAAGAGCTTTGTTCGGTTTACACACATAATTTACCTTGTTCGGGTCCTCATAGCTAATAGCTTGAGCCATGCAGACCTCCTCTGAAATCCAGCCATTAAGAAATGCATTTTTTACATCCAATTAGTACATATTCCAACTCCTTGATGCAGCCACACTTACCAATACTCTGGTGGTTGGCATGTGGGCCACAGGTGAGAAGGTTTTTTCATAATCAACTCCTTGGATTTGTGCAAAACCCTTAGCCGCAAGTCTAGCTTTGTACCTGCTTATTGATCCATCTAAATTTCTCTTGATCTTGTAGATCCATCTAGAGCTAGTTACCTTAAAAGACTCCTTCTTTGGCACTAGTTGCCGAGTATCATTCTCCTTGAGTGCTTCACTTTCTTCATCCATAGCTTCCTTCCATTCTGCCTTGGCCTTTGCCTCTTCATATGATGATGGCTCTTCAAGTGATAAATCTTTGGCAATATAAATAGAATTCTTAGTAACTAAAGAGGTGTCATACCCATATCTAATTGGCTTCTTGCTCTCCCTTTGTGATCTTCTGATTGCTTGGTTAGATGATTCAGGTATGTCCTCTAACTTCTTCATCGTGACTTTTCCTTTGGATTTCCATGCCTTGAATTCTGGTAGGTTGATGATGTCATGATCATCTGATTTGATGTCTTCAATTTGATTTGGCTCCTCGTTGGTGAGGCTTGGAAACTCCTCTTTCAAGTCATAAGGTACCTTTACTTTCCTACATTCACTTTCAAACCAAGAATCATTCTCATCAAAACATCTCTACTGACCATAAATCCATTGTTGGAAGGATTATAAAACATGTATCCTTTCTTATTCAAATCATACCCTATGAGGATGCACTTCTCTACCTTAGGGTCTAGCTTACCTTTGATTTGAGATAGGATAGGCACATAAGCAACACATCCAAACATCTTGCAATGGTAAGTGAAGGTCTTCTCCCATGCCATGCTTCATATGGGGTCATCCCATCAAGAGATTTTGATGGCAACTTGTTAACAAGATAAGTGGACATAGATACACTTTCTGCCCACAAATAATTTGGTAACTTTTTTTTATTTAGCATTGATCTAGTTGTTTCAACAATTAACCTATTTATCCTCTCTGCAACCCCATTTTGTTCAGGGGTATACCTTGTGATTTCCCTTTTGATTTCTCTATCATGCAAGAATACATCAAACTCATTTGAGAAGTACTCACCTCCTTCATTTGACCTTTGTCTTTTTAGGCTTTTTCTTGTTTGGTTCTCCACAAGTGCAAGATGTTTCTTAAAGCTACTGAATACTTCATCTTTGCCTGTCATAAAATATAAGATAGTCCATCGAGTGAAGACATCAATGAAAGATACATAATACCTTGATCCAAAAATTGAGTAATCCTTACTTGGCCCCCATACATCTGTATGGACAAGCTCCAAGTAGTCCTCATGCATGTAGCCTTTCTTTGAGAAGCGTAACCTGTGAGATTTTCCAAACTGACGAGCACCACATTTATAGATCATTTATTGCTTGGAAACATTAGGTATCCCAACATATTTGCTTTAAGGTTCTCTCACTAATATGCCCTAATCTCTTATGCCAAATTTCAAGCTCTGACAATGTTTGATCTTTGTAACTATAAAGTGCAATATTCTTTGTATCGTCAAGTTCAAATGTAAATAAGCTACCTGTCTTTTCTCCTTTGGTGATTCTCTTGAATCCATGTTGGGGATCCTCCACAAATGCTCCATATTTATTGATCCGAACTTGCAAAAATGTTTCCACAATCTCCCAACACTCATCAAATTCTTGGTAATTGTAGGTACATATAGAGCCCTCCTCAACATATTTCTATTTCCATAAGAGGTTTTAACATTTCCTACCTTGAACACTAAATGCTTGGTGTCATCACCTGTTTGTACTTGATGTTTTCCCTTAGGTTCCTCAAGGTCAGAGAGAAGAGGTACATTGCCTGTGACATGGTTTGAACATCCTGAGTCAATGTAGAAGAGATGGTCATCATTCATACCTTGCTTTGAAGTCATATTCATAATCAAAAGGGAATCCTCTTGTTCCTCTATGTAATTGTTCTAGTGTTTCCTTGATTTGTAGCCTCCTTCGTAGTTGTTATTGTATTTGTTGGTGTAGCCTTGATAGTGCATAGAGACTCCTTCCTTGAAAGTATGTCTTCATCCTCAAGGACCATGCTTGGTAATTGTTCTTGTTCAATTTATCAATGAAAGAAGGAAAACCATATCCCATTTAAGCTTAGCTTGCTCTGATACCACTGTTGGGAAAGATGGATGGACACTCCAAGAAATGAGTTGGTACTTCTAATCTTTGCTCTATACATGCCCTCTTTCACTTCAAAGTTGCGTTGTAGGCCCTTTTAGCTTTCCAATGACACTAAATAAGTGTGTATGTACTTTGGAGATGATGCATGTAATGATTAATCCAAAACAAATAACTTCTCGATTCACAAGTCACCAAAAACTTTCTATTTTGGTTCACACACGTGCGGCTTGTTAAGCTCAATGCTCCCAACATAGTAGGAATTCAAAACGTTCCTTCTATGGATATCTAACTAGCTTAAAGATCTAATGATTCCAAGTTGAGTCACTTAAAATAATTGACTATACATAGAGCAATAAATTTAGCAAATGAAACATTACCCGAGACTTTTTAAGACCTCTACAAAGAATGACCAGTGGCCACTTTAAGACGTGTTTTGCCTGATCCCCTATAAGGAATGACATCAAACTTTGTCAGCACGTAGTAGGCTTAGAGAGGATTCCAATGAGCCATAGAACATTGAAAATGGTCGAGTAATGACTGAGATATGAGCCAGACAAGAACAATGTTTTGAGTAACAATGATAGAGAGACCAACATAGATTATCAATGATCTTTTGTATTATATGACAATGTTGTACATGATCATTGGCATGTTGAACTATGCCCAATGATAGTGAGAAGTGTGGACTATAGATTGAGCCACACACTCTCTAAAATATGATCAACCAAGGCACTAGAATGGAGAGGATTATCCCGTGATATTTGACAATCCTTTTTATAGATGCTTTGTTCAAATTTGAATAAGAGATATTCCCTCAAGAATGATTCATAACTTTAGCTCTTCAAACCACCATGAATTTGTTGATATATTTAGGTAGTGATGTGTGTGAACACTCTAGGACTGCCGGGGCACTTTTTTCCCTCTTTAGGAGGTTTTTTTCCCCCGGCTTGTATGTACGCCTATTGCCCTAATGGGCTACTTATCTTTGTACATTCTCTAGTAATACATTCAGTCTTGTGTGTTGTGCTCCAAGCTTCTTCTTCTTCCTTGTGCTGTTCGCGTGCTTCTGCAGACGTCTAACTCCAACAATTGGTATCAGAGCAGGTCGTCGCTTCTTCTAGGGCGCCGTCGACACTCCTCAGTTTGCAGTCTCAGATTCGCACGAAATTCGCTCGTTTCGGCCTCCGAACGCACTATCGCAGCGCTTTTGCAGGCTATTTCGTCCTTTTGTGCCAAAGGTATATACCAGTTTCTGTTCGCCAGTTTAAGCGTCTCGAAGTCTGCTACAGGTCTAGCAGAACTCGTTTGGGCAGTTCCGTTCAACTTTTTTAGATACAGTCAATTTTCTGCATCAAGGTATTTTAGTCACCGGCCATGGCTGAAAGCAGTGATGTATTCCGTATGTTGGCTGTTGAGGATAAGTTGGATGGTACCAACTACCCATTATGGGCTTATATGATGCGACATGTACTGGTTGCAAAAGGATTGTGGAACATTGTGCAGGGTGTTGAAAGACGTCCTCTTACACCTGTAACGACAGGTACTGCAAATACAGGTGTTGGAGCTGATGAAGATGGTGTCGAAGATGATATTCCGCAGATTCCTGTTCGTGCTGCTGTTTCTGTTGCACCTACTGCAGAGCAGATTCGTTGGGATGGCAGAGATGCCCAGGCACATGCATTGATAGCTTTGTCTGTCAAACGTGCCATTATTCCTCACATTCGCTCTTGCAGAACAGCAAAGGATGCTTGGGATACACTTACCACTTTGTACCAGGCTAGGAATGAGGCTCGTGTTGCATACCTCCGAAAACAGTTGGAGAGTGAGCACATGAATGAAGGTGATTCTATGGACAGTTTTCTTACAAAGATCAAAGACCTGAAGGAACAATTGATTTCTGCTGATGAGGTTATACCAGATAGCTCACTTGTGCAGACCGTTCTGAATGGTCTTCCTGATTCATATCAGAGTTTTGCCTCTACTCTTTGGTTGATGATGAAAGGCAATCCGAATGCCTTGTCATTTGAGGAATTAGTCTCTGTTCTGTTGCAGGAAGATCAGTCCAGGCAGAACAGGTCCATTATGCGTGTTGCAGATCAAGCTTTCCTGGCTAGTCAGAAGGGCAAAGGAAAATGGAGCTCTTCTACTAGTAAGCAGAAATCTGCAAATGCTGCACAATCGAAGAACCAGGATAAAGATGAAAAGAAATCAGAAAAGCAGAAATTGTTCTGCAAGTACTGTAAAGGAAATGATCATATTATAAAGAACTGTCCAAAACTGGATGCTAAAGAGGCAAAGAAGAAAGAGGCTGGAATGGTTGTTGCAGAGGCCTCTACACCAAAAACAGAGTCTGCAAATCTTGTGCAGGAACAAGAATGGGCGTTTACTACTGTCTGCAGTTTTGACCCATCTTCTCATGATCAGTGCATGTCTGCAGTAGACTGAGATGTTTGGTACTTTGACAGTGGGGCGACCAAACATATTACCTCGCAGCGCAGTTTCTTCTCTTCACTTGAGCCTTCTCCTACAGGGAATACTATCACATGCGCTAATAACTCCTCTTATCCTGTTATGGGAGTTGGTAAGATCATTCTGACTACTGCGGATGGTAGTTCTTTCACTTTGTCAGATGCTTTATTTGTGCCAGGGATCAAAAAGAATCTGTTATCAGTTTTCGCATTAGCCAAGATTGGCTTGGTTGTGAAATTTGTTGATGACAGGTGTACAGTCCATGATCTCTCAAATGGCGATGTGATTATTGCTTCTGGCATTTTATGTCGTGGGCTGTATAAGCTCATAGACTATGAAAGATCTGTGAATGATTCGGCATGTGCAGTTCATGATTCTCAGGCTATGTCAGATGCAAAGCTTTGGCATGCACGCTTTGGTCATCTGAATTTTGCTAGTTTGTTACGCCTGCAGAAATCTGAAATGGTGTCCTCTTTGCCCAAACTTGAGGCACCTGGAAAACATGTTTGTGAAGGCTGTATTTTGGGCAAAATGCAGCGTTCTTCCTTTCCAAAAGATGGTTCAGTTCGGGCTACGCAGAAATTACAGCTTGTACATAGTGATGTCTGTGGTCCTATGCAGACACCCTCTTTTGGAAATTACCTTTACTTCGTGACTTTCATTGATGATTTTTCCAGGCATGCATGGGTATATCCACTCAAAGCAAAGTCCGAAGTGTTCATGTGCTTTAAACAGTTTTTGGTTTTGGTTTTTGTTTTACAGTGTTCATGTAAAATGGGCACCCTCCGTTCTGATCGAGGGGGGGAATATATGTCTTCAGATTTTAATGCATTTCTGGCTGAACGTGGGATAAAACACCAGTGTACAGTGCCGTATACACCTCAACAGAATGGAGTTGCTGAACGAAAGAACAGGTCACTCATGGAGATGGCGAGGTGTATGGTCAAAAGTCAGGCTTTACCACATAGTTTCTGGCTTGAGGCTGTCATGTGTGCAGCATATGTACTGAACAGGTGTCCCACTAAAGCATTGCAGTCTATCACTCCATATGAGGCTTGGCATGACCGCAAGCCATCTGTTGCTCATCTGCGTGTTTTTGGTTGTTTGGCATATGCATTAGTGCCTGAACAACATCGCAGAAAATTGGATGATAAGGCAGTAAAATGTATTTTTGTTGGGTACAGTTCTGAAAGTAAAGGCTATCGTCTGTATCATCCACAAACTAAATGCATTCTGGTTAGCCGTGATGTTGTCTTTGTGGAAGATGCTATTCAGCCATTGCTTTCATGTACTAAGGAGACATCTCTTAGCTCCAAAGACATGTATGATACTTTGATGCCTCTTTTTAGAGGTGGACAGGCTAGTGCTAGTCCTAATGAGGCAACTTCTCAGCCTTTGCAGGTTTCATATGATGATGCAGATCATTCCATTTTTGATGCAGATTTACATGATGCACTTGTTGATGAGAAAGCTGATATTGAGCAGGCAAAAACTATGCCAAAATGGCTAGTGCAGACTTTGCGTGACAGCAAATTAGATGCACCTTTGTCATATCGTACTCGTTCAGGCTCTCATAGTGCCTCCTTTGCATCAGATTGCTATGCTATGGCTGCATCTAGTCTCTGTGATGAGAATGAGCCTGTTTCTTTTGATGAAGCACAAAATTCAGAAAATTGGATGGCTGCTATGCAATCTGAATATGATGCTGTAATGAAGAATGGTACATGGTCTTTATGTGACTTGCCTCCTGGCAAGAAGGCCATTGGCACTAAGTGGGTATACAAGCTGAAGCGTAAACCTGATGGTACAGTTGACAGGTATAAGGCTAGGCTTGTTGCAAAGGGTTATGCGCAGGAAAGAGGCATTGATTTTGATGAGACCTTTGCACCTACATGCCGTATGACTACTGTTCGGAGCATTTGTGCACTTGCAGCCCATCATGGTTGGAATGTACATCAGTTGGACATTAAAACAGCATTTCTGAATGGTGACTTGCATGAAGAAGTGTATGTTTTTCAGCCCCGTGGCTTTGTGCAGAAAGGGCATGAAAACCAGGTGTGCAGGTTAAAGAAGGCGTTATATGGTTTAAAGCAAGCATCACGTGCTTGGTATGAGAAGATACATGCCTATCTGATTGCACATGGTTTTGAGAACAGTCCAACTGAAAGCACCTTATATGTTAAGCGTGCTAATGATGTGCTTCTGATCATTGTTGTCTATGTTGATGACATGCTGCTCACTGGTCCTATTGAGACACATATTGCTGATTTTAAGGCTGATTTGCATGCCTCATTTGAGATGTCTGATTTGGGGCATTTGCATCACTATTTGGGCATTCAGTTTATGCACGTTGATGGTGGAATGGCTTTGTGTCAAACGAAATATATTGACACATTATTGCAGCGTTTTGGCCTTGAAGACTGTAAGCCTATTGCCACTCCTATGGAGACAGGTTTACGATTGAGTCTTCATGATGCTCGAGATGCATTTGATGCTGTTCTCTATCAGCAGGCTGTTGGATGCTTGATTTACTTATGCATTACTCGGCCAGATATTCAATTTGTTGTCTCACAGATGAGCAGGTTCATGCATTGCCCAGGAGTCATGCATTGGAAAGCGGTTAAGCGCATCTTTCACTACTTGAGTGGTACTCGGCTACTTGGGTTGTTTTATCCCAAGGGGGGATCACTACCACCAGATTTGCATGCTTTTTCTGACTCAGATTGGGCTGGTTGCTATGACACTCGTGTGTCCACCAGTGGTTTTTGCTTCATGCTTGGTAGCTCATGTATATCTTGGTTGAGCAAGAAGCAGCCTACTGTGGCCACTTCCAGTTGTGAGGCTGAGTATAGGGCAGCTTTCACAGTGACTGTTGAGTGTGTGTGGCTCAGACGCCTTATGGCTGATTTGGGTGTTGGCCAGTCTTCTGCCACCACCATCTTCACTGACAGTCAGAGCGCATTGGCAGTTGCAAGGAACCCTGTGTTCCATGCTCGCACTAAGCACATTGAGGTGCATTATCACTATGTCAGGGAGAGGTTCTCTGCTGGGGAGATCAGCTTGGCATATGTGGCCACGCAGGAGAACATTGCAGACCTTTTCACGAAGGCTCTACCTAGGGAGAAGTTTGAAGCTTTCCGCAAAGCTTTGGGCTTACTTCCTTTTGTGGAGTGATTTCCACATAGCTTGGCACTTCCTTATACATGAGTGTCAGCTCCTTGTTCACCGCATCACTCCCAGGGGGGATTTGTTGATATATTTAGGTAGTGATGTGTGTGAACACTCTAGGACTGCCGGGGCACTTTTTTCCCTCTTTAGGAGGTTTTTTTCCCCCGGCTTGTATGTACGCCTATTGCCCTAATGGGCTACTTATCTTTGTACATTCTCTAGTAATACATTCAGTCTTGTGTGTTGTGCTCCAAGCTTCTTCTTCTTCCTTGTGCTGTTTGCGTGCTTCCGCAGACGTCTAACTCCAACAGAATTTGTAGGCTTTACAAGATTCCTTTAATGTAAATGACTTTTACAAAGGGTAAATGGTAACAATCTATAAGCAACGGTTCTCATGGGCCTTCAAGCATTTGCACATAAAGACTTCCTATGCCTAGCCAAGTGTGAAGGCTTGGCTCTTGCACCACCATACTTGCATTCACTAGGTCCCTTGATCTATAGGCTTAAGCCAAGTGAGAACCCCATCTAAGAAAAAGCATGGGGCCCCTAGCCACGCTCATGGGTGACCATTGAGGCCCCACCTAGCCCCCAACATGTACTCGTAAGCTCTAGCATGTGAGCCTGACTTCACTCATTCCTCCTTGCTTGATGGGAGAGTAGAAGATAGAAATCTATTATATAGTGTTCTGGAAACCTTAAGAGTACCATATATGATATAATAGCCAAGCGCTCCTTCATTGCTAAGTGATCTGCATGCTCGAGATGCATACATATTCCTTTCTCTACTTGATTTAGTTTCTTCTATAGAACAAGTAGGCCCAAATGCTATTAAAATGTTTGTCTTAGAACATATTAGGAGCTTGAGAGTTATTTCCTCATTTTAATGAAAGCCTTTTGAGATGCACTATAATTCCCATTCACAAATTATTTGTTGCTCTTTTAGATCAATACTATCACATTCAAGAAGCAATTTAAGTGCCATGGTGGCCTAATGAGAACCAACATGTTCAATTAGAGAGGGAAGGAGGTATAATTTGTAAGGGGTATACTGGTATGAGTTTGTGGTTATGCCCAAAAAGACTAGAATGCGAAACTCACACTAGAGACTATTGAGGGAATGAGTAGATTTATATATACTTATTACCTCAATAGTGGATGGGAGAGAAATGGAGGAGGACATGTTTTGCTTCATTTGGACATCTAAATTTGATATAGATGCCTTACTATGCAAATATATGTTAGCTAGTTTGAGAAAACTAGCTCTATTATCAAATAACATAGAATTGATCCTCTGGAGTGCATTTGAACAAAGAAATAGTTTCTTATTAAAGAAAAAAATGTTCCTTCAATATCCAAATATGACAATGCAAACATGTCCTAATATTTGATTAATAGTGTGTTGAACTTCTCTTCAAATTTTGTGATACCTTTGTAATCTTTGGGTCCATTTAAGTGCCCAACTTCAAATCCTCTAGCGTATTTGGTTTCAGTCAATAACTGTTCTTTCTCAAATCTAGAAAAATCTTTTGTAAATTATGAACTATCTGATGTATGTCAGCCGCTTGTTGGAGCACTCCCTCATTTTGAGCTACTTTTGTAGGATAAATATCCTTCTCTTAATTGCACACATTCTCTTAACTTATAGAATCAAGATTTCTAACAACATCCATTTTCTAATACGATTGATGATTACATTATTTTGGCATAATAAATCCTCTTCGTCATTTAACAATGCCTCTTCAACATTCATCATTTTGGCATAGAAAGGTTTATGTGCAATTGGAAATACTTTTAACTTCCTCATTGTTAGATGGAATTTTGGTTTCCCTTTCCGAATCACAATGGCATGAACTCCCAAAATTTTCTTCATCTTTCACTATGCCTAACCAAGGTCTCTTGAGAATCATTGTATATGCACATGTAGAAGACTAAAGTCCCAATATCACAATATTGAGCATGAATGATACACCAATTATTGTAATTACTTGGCTCTTCAGAATGGTAATAGTAGTACACTACGTTGATCAACCATTTTTACTCGAAATTGCATTAGAGCGCAACCTACTAAGCACCTCATGTAATGCATATGTCAGCCCTCCCTATGTGGGCTCTTCAACTATTGAAATATTCATTTGGAATTCCTTCATAGATTCTATAGTCTTGGAATGTTCATAGATTGTATAGAGTCTTGTATAGATTGTTTTCATTTGGAATTGCTTCCGTATGTATAGAGTCTTGCAGTTGACCATTCCAAAACAATGGATCAACACTCTATGATTTTCTCTTCAAATGTGATCTTGAGCCATCTAATCAAGATCTGCTCTTGATGTCTTCAAAGAATTATCTCTTCACTTTTTGACTTTTCATTTATCCCTTACTACTACCAATATTGTTGGCTCATGCATTGATAGAATACACATACTAGAATCACATTCATATGAATGTATTGGATATTTCCCTATTTGCACATCACTCCCTACTGAAGATTGAACATCCAACTATTCAATTATTACTTCATTGGAAGTTGATGTCCTTGTATTTGACATATATAATCATACTTGCTACATGTGTTCCCAAAGATGCATTAACAGTTGCAATTCCTTGTTTTGTTCTTCACTTGCAACATAACTTGAATGTGGGTCCTTTGTGGTGTGGTGCTAACCCACAATAAGCACAAGGGTAGCTTCTTCCCACAAACACCTATGGTCTCTTAAATCCATTCATCTATGCTTCCTGGTTTGATCCTCCTTGTTGGTGTCTTATTTGTAATCCTTGAGGTACCACCATGTCTTTTTTCCATTTTCAATAGTGTATGTGGATTTCCATATCCCTTAAAATTTGAATTATAATAAAAAGTATTGTAGTCATGCCCCATTCTTTGAAATATAGGGAAATATAATTTTTTTTGTAATTCGGTTGGTCCTTGCAGCGCATCCAAATATTTTGAGATCAATTTGTTTGTATTAATTCTACCATTAATAGATATCAAAGCTTTCAAGTGGTTCCATTTTGACTTCCTTACCTACCTTTTCTCCTTTCATTCTTTCTTGTATTTTATTTTCTTTCACTTTGATATCCATTCTTCTTTGTCATCATTCATTTGCGATTCTAACTTTGATTTACTTTCCTCATTAGAAGATACTTCATTTTGATTTGAGTTGTCCAATGGTTGACCCATTTGAATCCAAATCCTATCATGCTTTCTTCTCGTTAACTAGCTATTTTGCTTCTAAATTGCCTTTCAAGATATCAACAGAAATAATTACCCACTTGTTCCCAAGATGTCCATTGATTCAAAGTTAGACATTCTAACTATCTTTTGGACTCTTGTGCATAATCCTCAACTCATAAGTAACATTTTTAAGTATCCATTAGCTTTTGTAAAATGTCTTCCCATATCTTATCCACCATAGATCTAAGGAAGATTCTAGTATTGAAACTACCTTTATCTCAAAAACTAGAAATGTCCTATTAAATGAACTACTCCGTCGCCTTACCCTATAAGGTAGCTGCAAAATGTTCCATTTTTATCGAGTTATTATATAGATTTTCAAATCCATTAGTTACCCATCTAGTCTCATATTATCCTAGATGACTATCTACATCTTGATGGTTTTTTGCCATTGAATTGGGATGCCCATACTTTCGCTCATCACATGTGGTATTTGTTGGAACATTTGGCAAGCCTAGATGCTTGATCAAATGATCAGAACTCCTCACATTTAAATTGGGCTCAAAAATGACTTGCATATGAACACCTCTTTTAAACACTATGTACTTTACCTCCTTGAATAAAAGTAAAAGAAGAAGAAATGAGCAATTTCGTGAAGTTCCGAGCCAAGAACCACGACTCATTTGGTGGTTGACACTAAATCAATCATCACCAAAAGTGTAGCAACAATTTTAGGTGAGGGAAATTCAAATTTCAAATTCAACCAATGTGCATATATAGAGGTAACTTTTAGTCATGGGATATATGTGAGAGTATAGAGTCATTGAGCCTCATGGTTGAGCATATCCTAAGATTGTTTATGTACGAGTAAATCATCTACATCTCCTCTATATTATACACTCATTAGCACATATAATATGATACATTTATTTCAAGTTTACTTTGGGTTACTATTCTTTGCAACAACCTCTACAATTTAGTGATTCTGCTTGAACAATGTCTTTGCGTGTACTTCATCATTTGCTTCACTTTAACTTAGTATATTTAGAGTGATTAGTATACTATCTGCATATCAAATTTCATTACATTTGGTTCATTGAAGCTTGAATTATGAAGTGAACAAGCCTATTGTGTCTCCACACTTCCTTGCTCCTAAAAAGTCGGGTTTATACCCCTGAGTTCACTCACTCTAAATTCATGAAATAATTTTTAATACTTAGCTACGCCCTTGAATTAGAAGTTTCCAAAAGGTCTTGGGTTAATTTCTATTAGGGAGTGAGAACTACTTTTTTTTTTGAGCAGATGGAATCCAAAAATAGAAAGTTTTTTCAAAGTCCTTCTATGTGCAAGTTATCTATCTTGTTAAAAAATTTTGGAAATGATGTTCCAAAGTAATAGTGGGTTTAAATGCATATTTTGGAATCTAAAGAAGTCTACTAAGGATGCATGAAGTCAACTTGGCAGATGTAGAACATGAATTTAGCATTACCATTTCATGTCTAGATTGTATCCAACCATCTTCTCACACTATTGTGCCATCTCTCCTATTGCCACATTCTGTATTTCTCCTAATGGCTCAAATTTTAATACTATCCGGATTATTTTTAGGAACTTGAGATGTTTTTTTTTCTAGTGCTGGCCTGGAACATGCACCCCCACTAATTGTTGGATTGCCAAGATCAATTGCATGGGAATCCCCCTTTCCCCGATGGCTTTGGTATAAGATGCTTCACTTCATCTTGTCTATAGTATTCCTCTATCAAGGGAAAGGAGATGAGGAATGCAGCTCTCACACACTCTCACACCCAAAGAGAGGAGCATACACACGTTTAAGCAAGGAAGAATAATATCCTTCTTCTTCTATTACATATACAAGAGTGACCTTATGCCACAATACAACTAATACAATATATAAAGAGTAGTAGATAAAGAAAACCCTAATGTCCATGAATGAGTGAGTTGGGAAGAAAACAATGTGTCATCAATCACAATAGATACATATGGCAAAGCTCTCTAAAGGTATCCGTGACATATATCAACATAACCACTATACATGTCAGAGAAACAGAAAGTGGCATGTGCCATCCTCGATCATCATAGTTGATCTTGATATCTCAACACTCCCCCTCAAGATCAACGATATGTCCTTTAATCCAAACATCTTCCAAAACTTCTTTCGCTTCTCTCCTCTAAGTTCTCTGGTGAAAATATCAACAACTTTCTCGTTTGTCCTCACATAAACATGATCAATATCACCTACTCCATCACTATCTTCAAACTCTGCAGTTCTTTTATTAATACTAGAAATCTTGTCTTTAGCTTTCTTGGATTTACTTGATGAATTTTCTTGAATCAAATTCCCGTAGAATTTTCCACTCTATGGGTTTTGAGTTGGAACTATTCCTAGGTGATGCATCTGTTCCACTTAGAATTTGCAATTCTAAATTTGCATTTTTATCATTTCCTATATCATTTGAGTAAACATTAGGCCATTCTTTTGCATCAGCATAATAGATTTACATTTCATCAAACACCACATCTCTGCTAACATGTAGCACTTATATCCCATTTTCTCAAGCGAGTACCCGATGAAGATACATGTAAAGTATTTTCACTCTCTTGAAATATCAACAACTTGCTCATTTGTCCTCAAATAAACATGATCAATATCACCTACTCCATCAGTATCTCCAAAACTTGCATATCTTTTATTAATACTAGAAATTTTTACGTTTCTTGGATTTAGTTGATGAATTCGCTAAACTAAAATTCCCATCGAATTTTCCACTCTATGGGTTTTGAGTTGGAACTACTCCTAGGTGACACAGCTGGTCCACTTGGAACTTGAGATTCTACATTTGCATTTTGATCATTCCCCATATCATTTGACTAAACATTAAGCCCTTCTTTTGCATCAGCATATTAGATTTACATTTCATCAAACACCACATCTCTCCTAACCTTCACGTGTTGTGTGAGTTGTAGCACTTATATCGCATTTTCTCAAGGGAGTACCCAATGAAGATACATGTAAAGTATTTTCACTCTCCCTCTTTCTACTCCCTTCATTTCATCCAAAAAAGCAAGCAACTGAAATCCACATATGAGTATTTTTGTTTCCATCTCTCTCTTTTAGGATCATCCATTGATTCAAAATATATAAAAAATGGGTGATTGGATAGTAGGAAGTTAATTTCTATTCCTAGATAAAGAGAGATATCTAATCTTATGAGTCACAAGGAAGTTAAATCAAATTCATGATAGATCCATCACACAAGGATAACATTTGTCCCACTGCCCCATTCATGGTGATGCTTGAAGGAAACAAGTATTGCATATAAAGATCTTCCTAACACCTTAATAATCTCACATTGGAAAAATTATCTTTGTTCTTATGCAATTCAAGAAGATCACAAGCAACCATACCCTTTGCACTCCAAGCGATTGATCTTCTTTTTCTTATGGCCTATAGTGCATCCTAAAGCAATTTTAGGTCTCTAAAACTATTCATTCATACGTACTCTACAAAATTATGGATTAAGAAGATGTAAAGAGGAGATTTCATTCAATACAACGGATCTTTAACAAACTTCAAAGCAAGTAAAAAGTCTTGGAACAAGTTTTAGGATCAAGAATATGAACTTCACAAAATATGTCCTTCAATCTCACTAAAAGTTTTGGCTAGTCCTGATAGATTGAATCTATTCCCCTAAGATATTATGGATGCTAATAGTCCTAGGTACCTTCCCATAGCTAAGGATCCTTACATCATTATTCAAAATTCGAGAGACCTACATCAATCAATTAGTTGAAGCTAGTCTGTAACTTGACCCTAAATCTTACCACTGATGGAATAGTCTTGAAAAGTATCATTGAATCCTTGATACATAATCCCATTTCAAGATTAGACTTGAAAAACATTTTCTCTAGAACTTGAAGAGGATAATAATAGGATTGTGATAAAATATTTCAAACATTTCATACTTTTTCACTTAAATTTCTCGATTATCAAAAGAGCATGTTGAATTTAAAGATCCTAGATGAATTTGATAAAGTGGATGGCCTTGAAGGTATCTGAGATAGATAGATTGATAGAGTATACACACATAGATATATTGATTGATAGATTCAATGAATCATATCTACTCAAGCACTACAATAGATGAGGGGCATATTGACAGTGTCCATATCGATGATAATGCCCCGGCATTGGTATGATCGTTGAAAATGGTTGACAAAAACACGGAGGCCATACTGACAATCATTTTATCATCAATCATTTTGGAAACTAAAGGAGTCTACAAAGTATCCTTGAAGTCAACTTGGCAGATGTAGAGTAGGATTTTTTCCAATACCATCTCATCTCTGTATTGTATCCAACCATCTTCTCACACTATTGTGCCATCTCTCTTATTGATACATTCTGTATTTCTCGTAATGGATCAAATTTTAATCCTATTGGGATTGTTTTTAGGAACTTGACATGTTTCTTTTTTTTCTAGTGCTCGCCTAGAACATGCACCCCCACTAACTAATGGATCACCCAGATCAATGGTATGGGAATCTCCCTTTCCCCGATGGCTTTGGTATAGGATGCTTCACTTCATCTTGTCTTTGGTCTTCCTCTATCAAGAGAAAGGAGATCAGGAAGGGAGCTCTCACGTACTCTCACACACAAAGAGAGGAGCACACACACATTTAGGCAAGGAAGAATAATATTCTTCTTCTTCAATTACATAAAGAGAATATACAAGAGTGACCTTATGCCAAAATACAACTAATACAATATATAAAGATTAGTAAATAAAGAAAACCCTAATGTCCACGGATGAGTGAGTTGGAAAGAAAAAAATGTGTCATCAATCATGGTAGATAAATCTGGCAAAGCTCGATAAAGGTATCTGTGACATATATCAACATAACCACTATACATGTTAGAGAAATAGAAAGTGACACGTGCCATCCTCAATCATCATAGCTGATCTTGATATCTCAACACTCCCCCTCAAGATCAACATCATGTCCTTTAATCCAAGCATCTTCCAAAACTTCTTGAGCTTCCGTGCTCTAATTTCTTTGGTCAAAATATCAACAACTTGCTCATTTGTCCTCACATAACATGATCAATATCACCTACTCCATCAGTATCTTCAAAACTTGCAGAACTTTTATTATTACTAGAAATCTTGTCTTTACCTTTGTTGGATTTCGTTGATAAATTTGCTAGACTAAAATTCCCATAGAATTTTCCACTCTATGGGTTTTGAGTTGGAACTATTCCGTTGTGAAAACTCCTTCCTAGAGTATAGTATACACCAGAGAGTGAGTGAGTACGTATGCACCCAACCAACTCCACCCATATATATACCAAAGGTCCAAGAGTTGCATGCTTTAATCTTTAGCCATGTGTCCTTCCAAGTGTCCTTCATGTGGATACTTTCCAAAGAGAATCACATGGCTTCTATTTCAATTGAAGTCACATACGAGTCAAGGTGTCACTTGGGAGAAGCTTCTCCCAAGACTAAGGTTTTATTCCCTTAGGTTAGTTTTCTAAGGTAACAAACCCTTCACTTTGAGACTTCTATGCAATAAAACCTCAAGGGTTAAATCCAAGAAACATAGGTTCCTTTTGGAGGGTCTAACCCATAATTTATGCAACATTGTTCCCCCCTTTAACATTTTCGTCCTCGAAAATGTGTCTTGGTATATTATGTGGAGTATTCCCCCGTGCACCATGATTCACTTCTTTTCATCATGGACTCACTCTCAAAAGATGCTTTCCTCATTTTTAACCAATAGTTAAAAAAGAGGAAAATCTTTTATTTATGGAACTTACTCGTTCCCAAGTAGCACTTTCTTCGGTTCCATCCCTCCATTTAACTAGGCACTCTTTATATAAATGATTTTTTGTTTTCTTATCTTGAGTGTGTAATATTCTCTCAGGTTCATGAGTGATGTTATGAAGGGAGTTGGTTGAATGATTGTATCCAAAGATACAAGATTGTCTTGTTCAGCCAGTTTTCTTTTTAATCGACTTACATGGAATATTGGATGAAGTAAACAATCTTCTGGGAGTTCTAACTCGTAAGCCAAAGTCCCTATTCTTTTAAGAACCTTAAAAGGGCCACAAAATCTTGGAGAGAGTTTAGGACAAGGTCCTCTTTTTAATGTTTCAGATTTCTCAAGAACTTTAAGATATACTAATTCACCAACCTGAAAGGAAATATCTCGCCTTTTAGGGTTGCTAAAAGATTTAGCTCTATCCTGGACTTTCCTCAGGTTTTCCTTGGCTAATTTTAGCTTAAAGTTCATATCTTCTAAGAAATCTTTTGTTGCTTGGACTTTTTCGTTTTGAAGTCCAACTGCAAAAGGTGCTCTAGGTTGAAACCCATACATTAACATAAAAGGACTATATTCTGTTGCAGAATGCTTTGCACTATTGTAAGCAAATTCTACTATCAGTAGATAGTCTTCCCAATTAGTTTGGGTAGAAGATATGTATGTTCGTAACATATCTTCAAGTATTCGATTGACTCTTTCAGTTTGACCATCCATTTGAGGATGTTCAGCAGTACTCAAATTAAGCTTATTTTCTAACCGACTGAATACAGCTCTCCAAAAATGACTAGTGAATTTTCTATCTCTATCAGACACTATGTCTTGAGGTAATCCATAGAGTCTATACAGTTTCTCTATGAATAATTTAGCCAATTTTGGAGTTTTTACTGTAGTTCGAGTAGGTAAGAAACGAGCCATTTTGGTCAATCGGTCAACTATGACCCAAACAACATCATGACCTTTAGGGGTACGTGGCAAGCCTGTAATGAAATCCATGGAAATACTTTCCCATTTTCCATTTGGAATTTCTAAGGGATGCAACAAACCCCCTATCTTAAACTTTTCAACTTTGTTAACTTGGCACTTAGTGCATGTAAGTACATAATTATGTACATCCTTATGTATACTAGGCGAGTAAAACTACCTTTTTACTAATTCATAAGTTTTGTTTATTCCAAGATGTCCTGCACTTGGGGCATCATGACATTCGAAAAAAACTTTTTTTTCTAAGTTCGGAATTACAAGGAACACAGATCTTTCCTTTGTAGAACAGATATTCATCTTGAATACTGTAATGTTTAAACTGATCTTCATTTGATAAGTTTGTACTTGGAGTAGAAACCTTCTTCCAGGCTTCATTAAAACTAGTATCTTCTTGATACTTTCCCTTCATGAGTGTTACTAACTCATTAGAAATTTGTATGAAACTCAAAGAATTTAACATGGGCATATTCCTTAACGCATCTGCCACAATATTAAATTTTCCCTTTCTATATCTGAGTTTATAATGAAATTCTTGGAGTAATTCGGCCCATCTAGCTTTTCTACCTGAGAATTCGGATTGGTTTGCAAACCATTTAATACTTGCGTGATCAAAAACTATAGTTACCTTGGCGCCAAACAAGTAATGCCTCCATTTTTTCAGAGCATGCACAATTGCATAAAGCTCTTTTTCATAGGTAGAATAATTTCTTTGAGCTGAATTCAGCTTTTGGCTTTCAAAAGAAATTGGTCAACCATTTTGAATCAAGACAGCTCCTATTGCTAGATCACTAGCATCTGTTTCAACTACAAAGGGTTCATTCGGATCTACTATCTATAGAACCGGGGCCGAAGCTAAGGTTCTTTTAAGTATTTCCATACTTTCAGCCTGTTCCTTCTCCCAAGTGAGGCTTTTGGGTTTACCCTTTAATTTCTCAAATAAAGGGGTTGAGATTTTTGCAAAGTTGGGTACAAATTTTCTATAGTATCCTGCTAATCCTAAAAAACTTTGAAGTTCTGTAATAGTTTTAGGGTGAGGCCAGTTAAGAATAACTTGGACCTTATCAGGATCTACTTGAATCCCTTTATCAGATATAATGTGTCCAAGATATCTGATTTCTGATGAAAAGAATTCACATTTATCTTCTTTTCCGAATAATTTGTTTTCTGTTAGAACTTGGAAAACTTTTTCCAAATGTTCTAAATGAGAGGCTGCATCTGGACTATAGACAAGAATATCATCAAGAAAGTCAACTACAAACTTTCCCAAATAAGGGCTTAATATAGTGTTCATTAGTGTCATGAACGTGGCTAGGGCATTTGTTAGTCCAAAAGGCATGAGTAAAAACTCTCTTTATCTTCCCCTAAAAATTGAGGTGGTTTTAAGTCTTTTGCAAAAGATGGGCTTCTAGACTTAATGGCAGTATGAGGACGATTTACTTCATTATCCATATTTTTTTAAGATACATTACTATGCAGGGGTAAAGGGGCATCAGTTCCTTTACTAGGTGATGGGTTTGTTGGTCGAATAGACAAGGAACCCCTTTGTGCAGGTAAGGGTAAAGATGAACAAATCGTGTTAAGAATTTGTTCCATCTTCCCTTGAACTTCATTGATTGAAGTACGAAGGGTACCCATTTCGTTTTGGATTTCTTTAACAATGAACATAGCCGCTTGGATATCGTTCATTTTTTCATCCAAACCATTCAACTCTTTATAAATATCTAATTTCTGCATTTCTTCTTGGCCTATCTCTAGAAGACCTGGAGTGTAATCTATTTCTCTACCCCCTTCCTATGGTGCATAATCCTCTTCCTGCCTAGGAATTTCTAATAACATGTTACTTGCGTATGAATCCCCCATAATTCAGTGAATACTTTGGAATCAACTAGAAATAATAAAATGCCTTTTCTAATACTGAAGGAAAATAGATGAAAATTAAATCCAGTACTTCCTTGATTTTTTTCTTTGATATCAGCTTCTAGTTGTAGGTTGGCTTGGGCCGCCTTGGACAATTCGCTATTTCACCGCCTCGGTTGAACTCTCTTAGGCTCTTCAGTCTTTAATCCTCCATTGCTCGTTCTTTCAGCGGATGTGTGCTTGATTGGTGTTCAACTGGAGATTGATTCCCCATGTGTACCAGTTGAGAATATTCTCCTTCTAAATGTTTGATCAATGAGCCTTGCTTTGTTGGATAAAGCAAAACTTTATTGATCAAATGGTCGCGGCTCAAATCCGGTGTGGAACCTTCTGAAAATCTTTTTAAAGGTGCCGTGGGACCTCACGATCAGTAGGTCGTTGGACTTCGGATGGAGAGGCAAAGCTCATACTTCCTCTATCTCTCTATAGCTCTCTGAGCGTGCTGGCATTGCATCTTGATACTCTGAGCACGAGCAACCGTGGCACGCATGGGCTCTTATGAAGACATTGGGGAGGATCCTATGAACTTCAGAGAGAAGAAAAAAATAAAATTCGGTTGCACCACTCAGATAATGGGCCCTCCATCTGTCGTCATCTGGCTTGTGCCGTGTCTCTAGCTGCCTTTAAAGCTGCAAAGATTCAATAGCGATCCTCTAACGGCGTCGTCTAGAGAGAAAAGGCTTAATACTACTCTGCTTGCCAGCTGGAGGGTCCTCCTCTGGTCGGGGATTGATTGGAGATTCACCCACATAAAGTTCTAGTACAAACAATCATTAACTATTCACAGGCGGTAGTACTCAAGCGGCGGCAGTCGAAGTAGAACGGTTATCCTTTAGAGAGAGAAAGACAAAAGAGCTCATGTGCGCAGAACTTGAGGTCGACGGCGCTCAGATGGGCATTAACTCTTGGCTCCAGATTCTACTCAACGGCGGTAGAAGTTAGACGCACGCTTTCAAAATTGGAGTTGATGAGGAGTCATTGAGGACTTGCTACGCACATGGGCTCTGTGGATTGGAGATTCTTTGACCTTTAAATGATTGGGGCTTTTACCTAACCATCTTTAGGCTTTTGGCGGCAGAACTGAGAGCAAGAATGAATTTCCACCAAAGAAAATAACAATGAAGTTACTGATGAATTCGCCATGCACTTACTGATGAATTTTGAACTTTCCTATAGCCTCCAGTAGCTTGCCTGCACATGAATCAAGAAAACACTACAAGTACTTGAAAAAGAATCTGGTTTTGATTACCAGTATTGTGAAAAATCCTTCCTGGAGTCTAGCATCCACCAGAGAGCGAGTGAGTACGTATCCACCCAACCAAATCCACCCATATATATACCAAAGGTCCAAGAGTTACGTGCTTTAATTTTCTAGCCATGTGTCCTTCCAAGTGTCCTTCATGTGGATACTTTCCAAAGAGAATCACATGGCTTGTATTTCAATTGAAGTCATGTAGGAGTCAAGGTGTCACTTGGGTGAAGCTTCTCCCAAGACTAAGGTTTTATTCCCTTAGGTTAATTTTCTAAGGTAACAAACCCTTCAATTTGACACTTCTATGAAATAAAACCTCAAGGGTTAAATCCAAGAAACATAGGTTCCTTTTGGAGGGTCTAACCCATAATTTATGCAACATATTCCTAGGTGATGCATCTGGTCCACTTAGACCTTGAGATTCTACATTTGCAGTTTTATTGTTTCCCATATCATTTGAGTAAACATTAAGCCCTTCTTTTGCATCATCATAATAGATTTACATTTCATCAACACCACATCTGTCCTGACCATCACTTGTTGTGTGATTGGGTTGTAGCACTTATACCCATTTTCTCAAGGGATTACCTGTTGATATATTTAGGTAGTGATGTGTGTGAACGCTCTAGGACTGCTGGGGCACTTTTTTCCCTCTTTAGGAGGTTTATTCCCCCGGCTTGTATATACGCCTATTGCCCTAATGGGCTACTTATCTTTGTACATTCTAGTGGCAATACATTCAGTATTGTGTGTTGTGTTCCAAACTTCTTCTTATTCCTTGTGCTCTTCATGTGCTTTCCCAGACGTCTAACTTTAACAATTGGTATCAGAGCAAGTCGCAACTTCATCTAGGGTGTCGTTGACACCTCTCCGAATTGTAGTCTCAGAATCGCATGAATTTTGGTGGGCATACTCAGTGTGTTTCAGAGATCAAAACTGCTTCGCTTTGTCATGCCAAAATCAGGATCTGAGCTTGTTTTGGCCTTCGAATGCACTATTGTAGCGCTTGTGTAGGCTATTTTGTCTTTTTGTGCTAAAGGTATATAGAACTTTCTCTTTGCCAGTATAAGCATCTCAAAGTCTACTACACATTTAGCATAATTGATATAGGCAGTTTTGTTCAGCTTTCAGAGATATAGTCAATTCTCTGCATCAAGGTATTTTAGTCACCGACCATGGTTGAAAGTAGTGATGTATTTCGGATGTTGGCTCTTGAGGATAAGCTGGATGGTACCAACTACCTATTGTGGGTGTAAGGTCGCTGGATTGGCATTCTGTAATTTATATTTTCCATTAACGTACGTGCCGAAAGGTCGTAGTGAAGTGTTGTACCTTTTTATCAATCAATGAAAAGACATTACGGTGAAACTTCGTTAGCGCAGAGATGAAGGGAATCGCCAGACTATCTGTCTGGGTGATTGGAGATCGACGGACATGTCGTCATAGTGCACTGTTATCAAATCTTGAGTACTGTTAACTCTTAGTTTGTTTAATTACATTAACTTGTGATTAACACAGTAATGTTAAGTTGCGGATAGTAAGTCTGTGTGACAATAATGAATAATTCCTGTGTTACGTACTGTGAAAAGTCTAACCAGAGTTTTAATAATAACCCGTATAAGAGTTCGATACTGAACATTAACGTACTGCTTATTGAATAAGTTAATTGGGAAAATAAGATACGAGGCCTCTGATTTATCAGACCCCTATCACTCCCAAGAACCCGAGAAACTTAAAAGTGCCTGTGACGAAAAAACGCACTTTTAACACTGGCGCCGTCTGTGGGAAGGTGATAACAGATTGTGAATAATCAATAAGGTGGAGCAGTACGCAAGTGGTGCAAAGGTGATATATGCCGGTTACTCGGTCCGGTGAGTCTTATCCGAAGTACAAGAGAGACCAGCATCCCTCCACGGTACCAAATTTGTTAGGAACACCCTCAGGCGGCAGAGGTATAGATCGGTTAAACCCAATTGTCAAGGGAGTGGAGCCAGTTAGCTGTGATTCCGGTACCATTTCGGTGACACATGATGAGATTCCGATAGATTCCGGTGTAATTTCGGTACAATCTGCAGAGGGTACAGTAACTTTGGAATGTACAGGGACACAGTGCATAGTTGACCTGACACCATCTAGCCAGAATTCGAACCCTTCCGAGGATCAAGATGTGTTACCTAGAGAGATCATTGCAGGTGAAAGAATACCCTGTTTTGGGGAAAGTTCGGTAAATTCCGGTGAAAGTTCGGTACTAGTTGGTGGGAATTTACAGTTTTCCGGTGACAGTGTGATATGCCCCGGTGAATCTTCATTTTGGACACCACTGTTTGGGGTAAATTTGCCTACTTGGGATACCAAAGCTGAGGATAGACTATTTGATTTGGAGATACGTAAGAGACTGAACGCTATTTTTGAGCCAGAAGGTGAGCAATCTGATAATACAGATTCCGAAGGACAAGAGATACCCCCTCAAAATTCAGGAGACAGCAAAGGCACCACTAATAGCACAATGAGTGGTCAACAGCAGCAACAACAGCAACAAGAGCAACAACAACAGCAGCAACAGCAACAGCCACCTCCACTTCGACCGGTTCCAATAGGGGTGACTTACACAAAGTTCGGTGGATTTCTAGGTGACGACCCTGATGCACATGTGCGAACCTTTGAGATAAGCTAGCAGTGTTGAACCATCCACCCGATCCGGCGTACAAGGACATCGTATTTCAGGCAACATTAGTCAATGAAGCAGCGAGGTGGTTAACAGAGTATGATATCAACCATTTCATTAACTATGATGCAGTAAGGGATGCATTTTTACAGAGGTTCCGGTTGAAGAAGAATCCCGCCGAAATCTTTGACTATTTGCTGAATAACCGACAGAAGCCACACCAGACTGTTCAGGAATATGCCACATTGTTTAGAACTCATTGAAGACAATTGCCTCTAGTACATGCTTATTTATCGGATAATGTTATAACCTAGTGGTTCATTAACGGTTTGACCCCACATCTAAGACAAATCATGATCATCCGTTGTGTGAGGGCTATGACACTAGATGCTGTTATAGCGATGGCCCTGCAACAAGAGCATAAACTTGGAGGATTCACCGAAGATTTGAAGTGGTTGAAAGCCAGTAAAAACATTATAGATGATCCAGCTAAACAGATGTATTGCACCAAGTGCAAAACTCCAAGGCACACTAGTGCGACCTATGCCCTTAATGAGATATATTGTGCCATCTGCAATACCACTGGACAGTCAACAGAAAATTGTGCGTATAATGCCAAGGTGTAGGGACGAGCAGCTGTAAATGCCATTATACAAGAACCAGGTCAGCCAGCAACCCACTATGTGCCACCGTAGATGTGAAACAATTAGCTGCAAGGATACCGAAATTACCGGGGACAGTGAAATACTAACTTCAATGCAAATCGATGGCAGGTGAGTACATCAATAGAATGTACTTCTCTGCCACCACCTCGATGTCACTTTTGCGGTGAGATTGGCCACATCCGGAGATTTTGCAACGATGCTCTTGCAACCAGCAGCTAAAGTGTTCGAACCTGGTATCCATGAGCAGCAGCGAATGTATACCAAAGCTAGCCAACGGGCAGCTAAAGAGAAAATTGTGTTTCCTAATCAGATTCTGGTAACACAGGTTCCCCTACCAAAGGCGAGAGCAAATGAACAGAATCCTAATCCAGTAACAGCAGAATCATCATCAGAAGCGGGGAGGAGTCCGATTCAAACAGAGCAGGTATGGGAAATCATATCTAAGGCTTCAATTACTCTCCCTTTGGGACAGTTGCTCGCATTAGTGCCAGGAGTCAGGCAGCAGTTCCAACAATAGGTTAGTCCTGGAACTTCCTGTACTCCGGCAACAGCCGCAATACAACTGGAAACTGATTCTACGGTGGATCATTCAGTCCCATTAATCACTATCTGGTATAAGAATCAAAAGATTACTCAAGTGCTAATTGATGGCGGTTCGGGTGTGAATATAGCAACTGCAACTCTCTGCAAGAAATTAGGGTGGACCCAAATCAAGCCCGTCCAATTTTTTGTAAGAATGGCCGACCAATTCCGCGTCCATCCGGTGGGACTCGTACGAAATATCCCGATTACTTTGTAGGGTACCACATTCAAAATGATTTTTGTAGTCTTAGAACTACCAGAATCCAGCCTCGACTACAATCTCCTTTTCGGTCGACCATGGTTGAAACAAGCCAAGGTTATACAGGATTGGTCAGCCCAAGAATTGACTTTCAAAGATAACCACCGTAAATATGTTGTTAAACTGGATGCCATCCAACCCTGCGAGCTTCATGCTAGACCATATGTAGTGGAGCCAGTCCACATGTTGGATGGCTTATGTGACGATGAGGAAGAGATGTTTTTGAAGAACAATAAAGATCTAATCTCATTAGGTACGGTAGATCTTCAGTCAGTAGCGGACACGTGGAGTCCGACAGCGTGTAAGGTTGTTCCAGTGACCGGAGAGGTGGATGGAGATGATAGTGTTGCTATGGATGGAGCCACCCTACATCAGCTTTTACAGTCAACAAACGATCTGGTGAAACCTCGATAATTTTATGTCCCGGAAGATCAGTTAGTAACATATAATTTAGGTGATGAGGTTAACCCGCGACCTGTTAAGATTAAGGCAGGATTGTCTGGGGCATTCCAAGAAGATTTGATCCAACTCCTGCGTGAGTTTTTCGATGTTTTTGCTTGGGACTATTGCGATATGAAAGGTCTTGATCCGCAGATCTATCAACATCGGGTAGTGCTCAAACCTGAGGCAAAGCCAATCAAACAATCCAATTATCGAATGAACCCCAACTATGCAGCACAGCTTAAAGCAGAACTTGATCCGGAAACTGAATGCGGCCACGGTACCTGATCCATTTCCTCTCCCCTTTCTCGACACAATGCTAGACAGAGTGGCCGGGCATGAGATGTACTCCTTTTTGGACGGCTACAGTGGTTATAACCAGGTGCGAATGGCAGAACAAGACATACAAAAAATAGCTTTCATCACGAATTGGGGTGTTTATGCTTGTATGGTAATGTGGTTTGGGTTAAGGAATGCTCCTAGCACTTTTCAACAGTGTATGCAAGAAATATTTTCACCCTACCTGACTTCTTTTATGCAAGTATATCTGGATGACTTTTCCTTATTTGGGAAAATTGCGGCGCACCTGTATCATTTACGGTGCTGCTTTGAAAAATGTCATGAATACCGACTCTGTTTGAATCTCACAAAATCTGTTTTTGTGGCTTCTTGTCGCAAACTCCTCGGACATATTATTTCTGCACAAGGAATTCAAGTTGATCCGGATAATGTCATAGCCGTGTTGGAGGCTCTAGTCCCCACAAGACCGAAAGAAGTTATGTGCTTCTTGGGTCAGATCTGGTGGCATGGCAGACATTTACAGTGGTTAGCTCATTTAGCAACCCCACTTAATCGGCTAATGACTAGTACTCCATGACAGTATGAATGGACCCTAGGATGCCAGACTGCATTTGATCATTTAAAAGGATTATTGACATAGGCCCCAATTTTGCAACCCCCTGATTGAGGACGTCCGTTCCATGTCTTTGTAGATGCCTCAGACATAGCCATTGGAAGTGTTTTAATGCAGCAAACTGACAAGTGGTTTCGGCCTGTCTATTATGCAAGTCACCGTTTAGCTCGTGCTAAAAGAAACTATTCAGTGACCTAAAGAGAATGTCTCGGGTTGGTGTACTCTGTGAAGAAATTCTGGCATTATTTGTTGGGCCGAAAATTCACCTTCCACGTGGATCATGCCACGCTTGTGTATCTAGTCCGGCAGAAACATTTAGGTGGTCGCTTGGCTCGATGGATTTTATTGTTACAGGAATTCGACTATGAAGTTATTCATCAACCCGGCACCGCACATGCCTTGGCAGATTTCCTATCTCAGTTGGATTCCGATGAAGCTCCGGTGGGGGTTGATGACACTACACCAGCAATTTATGCTATTGAGACGGCTCGGGATGAATCTAAAGAACCTCTTGTGCCGCCTACCTACTATGATACGCTACTCACTTTTCTAACTGAAGGGTGTCTTCCTCCTCATACTCCTCCTACTTTGCGGCAAAAAATTGCAGTTTACAGTCGTAGATTCCGGTTGATCGTCGGTCAGCTGTACTACATGGATCACACTCGTGTCTTACTTTGTTGTATCCCACCACATGAAGCAGACTCGGTTATTGCTATGGCACATTCAATACCCTCCGGTGGACAATTTGCAGCAGATCTTACTCATCAGAAAACTCTACAAAGTGGGCTTTGGTGGCCTACCATGTATAAAGATATGATGGAGTTTGTGCAGCAGTGTGACACTTGTCAACGATCTAGACAGCCATTAGAGCGCCACTTCTTTCCTTTGCAACCTGTATTACCTTTGGAACCCTTTCAGAAGTGGGGCCTTGATTTTATTGGACCAATCATGCCACCCGTGACCCTTAGTAGCAATCGTTACATCTTGACTTGTACAGATTATGCCACCAGGTGGGCGGAAGCTTGGGCTTTACGGTCAGCCATAGCTGTTTTGGTGGCCAAAGGCCTGATGAAGGACATATTCCCGCATTATGGATTACCTCTAGAACTTATGACAGATCAAGGAACATACTTGGCTAACAATTTAATGCACGTACTAACGCATACTTTTCAAATTCTGCATAAATTCAGTTCCCCATATTATCCCCGTGCTACTGGTTTAGCTGAAAGTACCAACAAGACGCTGTTGAGTATGCTTCGCAAATTGGTCGTAGAATCACCAGAATGTTGGGATCAGTTACTACTCATAGTGTTATGGGCATACCGGACTACATACAAGTTGCCACCGGAATGACCCCTTTCAAGCTTGCTTATGGGTTGGAAGCAATCGCGCCGATGGAGCTCGTAGTGCCAAGCTTACGTGTGGCCCTAACTTAGAAATTACTACCCGCAGACTCTTTGTCCTTTTGGTCGAAAGCACTCAGAGATTTGGATGAATAGCATTGGGAAAGCTTCCTAACTCTTCAAGAAGTTCAGTTGCCGCAAGCCCGGACTCATGATCGTTTCCTCAAGACTCCTATGTTTATGGTGGGCCAACTTGTGTTGTTTTATAATGCTAAATCAAATCGTTCTGCTGGAAAATTTAAATTACGGTGATTCGGTCCTTACCGCATTAGTGAGCAAGTGGGTCTAGCTACTTTTCGGTTGACTACCTTGACCGTAGTTCCCCTTCCCAAAGTAATTAATGATTCAAAGCTACGCCCATATCACCAACAGCCTGATCATCACTGAAATGTTCTTTGTTTTTTGGCGTGTCACTTATTTTCTTTTTATTTCCATATTTCAGTGAATACAGACTGTAACTCTCTGCATTTTGATATCTAAATATGATTAATCATCGCACTGTGTTACTGATTATGTTCATGCATGCACGCCGTAATTATGGAGGTTATCATTTCAATACTGCGCGATGATTCGCGTTTTCGATCACCTCACATTGTTGTGTGTCTACTTAATCTTGTTCCTTTCACTGTTAATCGCTATTGTGTCTGTGTGTTTCTGTGATCTGTGTTTGCTCTGTTCTCTGCGTTCTTGAGCTTTCACGTGCGCATCATGGAAGCATTAGCCAACGTTGCTACCTTCCGTGAAGGACTCACCCCAGACATGAGTGAGTTTTTGCATATCCGAGGCCTTTTGAACTTTGCTGAATTGCCTTGACATTCAGTGGACTGTCATCCTTTTTATGCCCAGATTATTGCTGCCATTGTCGCCACACCTGCTACGGAGCAGAGTTTGTCTATTCTTTGTTTGCCGTCACGTGTTGTTATTACCCTGGCGTCGTTTTCCCTATGGAAGGATTGGAAAATGGTCCTCTCCTTCCGGTAGCCACCATGATCGAATTATTTCCACGGCACTCATCTAATGAGTACGCTATTCTCTGTCGCCCTGATCCTGAACGGATCCCATTACAATTTTTAGTTGCTATCTTGAATCTGCAGAAACGTACCTATGGCATTTCGTGTCCATTTTATTTGATGATTGATATGGCTTCTCGTGAGCCTGTCAATTTCGCCTCTTTTTATTTCTGACGCATTCACCGTGAATGTGTTATGATTATTAAACACGTTAATAAGGATGATCTTCCGTGTTCACGTCTACCACATATCCTTACCTTTCTTTTCCCCAGCCATTCAAGCCGCGCAACCCCCGCCAAAAGCTCCAATCTTGTTCCATGAAGAATCTGCCCAAGTGCTCGAAGATACAGAAGATGATGATGAAGATCTCTTCCAGCTTATTCGCCGGAAACGTAGACGTATAAGCCCCTTTGAGAGTCAAGTATAAGCCTCCATCGCCGGACATGAAGAAGAGGTTTTCCACGCCACCGCAACTTCTATCCATGTTGATTCTTCCGCCTATTCTTCTCCGAGTCAGCAGCAAGAACAAAGTACGTGCACCACCGAATCTGAAGCAATTTCTTCTAAGGAGATTCTCAGCAGCAGACCCAAGATGATGTGCAAGCCATTGTTGCTGAGATTGTCAATGAAGTAATTACTTTGGTCAATGTTGTAATTGACCGAACTGACGCAACTACGCAGCAGACTACGCCGGAATAGTGTTGGTGTCCAACACTCTTATACCCACTCCTCCAACAATGACTCTGGTCGAGCCCACTGTACCTGTTCAACCTATTGTTCCTAAAGAACGTGCTACCTCATCATCTTCACCCAAATATTCTCCACCACCTTCCTCTCACCTATTATCAGCCTCGTTATCCCAGCCACTTCCTCCTCTTCTTCCTCCGATCCCAATGTTTACTGAATTAGAATTGATGGGCCGTATGTTGATCCAATTTTCGCAGCAACTACCCATACAATTGAAGATGGCAACCGATAGTATCAGTCAAGACTTACAACACAAAGTTGATGTATTAGAAGCTGATATTACCCCATTACAGGAAGAATTAGATGCACTGAAAGCCGAAAATCATGCCCTGCACGTACAGATTCAGCATTTTCACGCACAGATTGCCGGACATGATTCTTTGATTGCCCAAAGAGATGCTACGTTGGCTAAGTTAAGAGCCAAAAATGATTTGTTAAATGCTTGTGATGCAGAGATTATACAGTTAAAATAGTTAGTACAGGATAAAGAAGATGCTCGCGTGGCACTTGGGAATTTATTGGAAGAAACTCGAGTACAGCTCGATGAAGTTGTGCAAAGAGGACAGGAGATGGCTGATTTAGCTAAACGAACTACTACAGAACTTCAGACCGCAACTGCTGATTTATTTCACGCGAACTCTGATCTTAAAGCCAAAACGACTCTAACTATTCAACTTCGGAAGGAGATAGCAAGGATTCAAAGGCAAAGAGATGCATATTATCAGACTATTCAGTATCAAGCTCAAGAGCTGGAGAGAAGAGAAAAGCAGTTGGGATATCAAGTAGAGCGTCTTTCGCACATCGATAAACAAATTGAAGATATGAGACTGAGCGGTGACGCAGCCCTTGCCAATGATTTTTATTTGGAAGAGGCATTTTTGCAGACTCGGGCTGAAGTTTTGATGAGTCAAGTAATTGCAGCCAGTTTTGTTCGCACTGACGCACAACTAGTAGAGCCGAAAACCTTAAAGCTAATGCTGGATTCTTTGAAACAGAAGATCTCTAGAACTTTTAAATTAGCCAGAACCATGTATATACAAGGCATCGTAGACGAGCCTTGATTTTGTTTCCGTTGAGGGTTCAAGTCAACCGTGTGTGCCAGTGTAAGGTCGCCGGATTGGCATTCTATAATTTATATTTTCCATTACCGCACGTGCAGAAAGGTCGTAGCGAAGTGTTGTACCTTTTTATCAATCAATGAAAAGACATTACGGTGACACTCCGGTAGCGCAGAGACGAAGGGAATCCTCAGAGTGTCTGTCTGGGCGATTGGCGATCTGCGGAGATGTCGTCGTAGTGCAGTGTTATCAAATCCTGAGTACTATTAACTCTTACTTTGTTTAATTACATTAACTTGTGATTAACATAGTAATGTTAAGTTGCGTATAATAATTCTATGTGACAGTAATGAATAATTCTTGTGTTACGTACTGTGAAAAGTCTAACTAGAGTTTTAACAATAACCCATATAAAAGTTCGATACTAAACAGTAACATACTGCTTATTGAATAAGTTAATTGGGAAAATAAGATATAGGGCCTCTGATTTATCAAACCCCTATCACTCCCAAGAACCCGAGAAACTTAAAAGTGCCTGTGATGGCAAGCGCACTTTTAACATGGGCTTATATGATGCGACATGTATTGGTTGCAAAAGGACTGTGGAACATTTTGCAAGTTGTTGAAAAATGTCCTATCACACCTGCAATTGTTACAGCTGCAGGTACTGAGGCTGATGCAGAAGGTGTCAAAGATGATGATATTCTGCATATTCATGTTCATGTTGTGGTTTCAGCTGCACCTACTATACAAAAACTTCATTGGAATGGCAGAGATGCCCAGGCACATGCATTGATAGCTTTGTCTATCAAACGTGCCATTATTCCTTACATTCGCTCTTGCAGAATAGCTAAGGATACTTGGGATACACTTACCATATTGTACCAAGCTAGGAATGAGGTCCATGTTGCTTACCTCCAAAAACACTTGGAGAGTGAGCACTTGAATGAAGGAGATTCTATGGATAGTTTTCTAACAAAGATCAAAGACTTGAAGGAACAGTTGATTTTTGCTGATGAGGTTATACTAGATAGCTCACTTGTGCAGACTGTTCTGAATGGTCTTCCTGATTCATATCAGAGTTTTGCTTCTACTCTTCGATTGATGATGAAAGGAAATCCAAATGCCTTGTCATTTGAGGAATTAGTCTCTGCTCTATTGCAGGAAGATCAGTCCAGGGAGAGTAGGTCCATTATCTGTGTTGTAGATCAAGCTTTCCTCGCTAGTCAGAAGGGCAAAGGTAAATGGAGCTCTTCAAGTAGTAAGCAAAAATCTGCTAATTCTGCACAATCGAGGAGAGAAGACAAAGATGAAAAGAAATAAAAAAAGAAGAAATTATTTTGCAAGTACTATAAAGGAAATGATCATATCATAAAGAACTATCCAAAATTGGCTACTAAAGAGACAAAGAAGAAAGAGGCTCGAATGGTTGTTGCAGAGGTCTCTACACCAAAAACAAATTCTGCTAATCTTGTGCAAGAAGAAGAATGGGCGTTTACTACTGTTTGCAATTTTGACCCATCTTCTCATAAGCAGACCATGTCTGTAGTAGACTCAAATGTTTGGTACTTTGACAGTGAGGTGACCAAACAGATTACCTCGAAACGCAGCTTCTTCTCTTCACTTGAGCCTGCCCCTATAGGGAATATTGTTACATGCACCAACAACTCCTCTTGTCTTGTTATGGGAGTTGGTAAGACCATTTTTACTACTACTAATGGTAGTTCTTTCACTTTGTCAGATGCTTTGTTTGTGACAGGGATCAAGAAAAATATTATCAGTTTTTGCATTAGCCAAGATTGGCTTGGTTTCTGAAATTTGTTGATGCCTAATGTATGGTTCATGATCTGTTAAATGGCAACCTGATTATTGCTTTGGCATTTTATGTCGTGGGCTATATAAGCTCATAGACTATGAAAGATCTGTAAATGATTCGGCATGTGCAATACATGATTCTCAGGCTATGTCAGATTCAAAGCTTTGGCATGCCTGCTTTGGTCATCTGAATGTTACTAGTTTGCAACATCTGCAGAAATCTGAAATGGTGTCCTCTTTGCCCAAACTTGAGGCACCTGGAGAACATGTTTGTGAAGGTTTTTGTTGAAGCTCAAGGTCAAAGACAAGCATAAAAGCACATCAAAGAAGTGGACACACAGAAGAAGGAGCACGTAGGGAGCTCCCGTAAGTATATGTCAAATTTTCAAAAGAAATCCCTATAAAATAGTGATTTTCATCACTAAAAACATTTTAATATCATTTCACCTTTTTGTAGCTCCATTTTTTGGGGTTTACCTTGTGAGAGAATAGAGCTTTTGTAAGAGAGTTCCTTTGCAATAGAAATGTTGAGAGCAGTATGGGCACCCAAGGACTGACTAGACAAGGAAGCCAGCGGAGAGAGTCAGAGCGAGGTGAAGGAGTAAGTAGACAAAGCAGTCGACGCAAATCTGGTAGATAGGCCCTTCAAATTTTTCCAAATCAACATCTTTATAACAGTGATTCTTATCACTAACAATCATTGTAAATACCATTTCATATTTTTGTAGCTCCATTTTGTGCAAGCCAAGGAGTCCTTGAGCTTGAGGAGCCTTAGAAGTACCTACATATCAATTTTCGTATTTTTTAGACTCCGTTTAAGCCCTCAAATTGGCCCTGGAACCTAATTTTTAACTAGGCCGGACACTAGGTCTGGACAGGGCCAAAACCTAGTCAAAAACTATAAAAAGAGCTAGAGAGCTCATTTTTGAGGTTGGATTGTAATTGGAATGAACTTGTAAGAGCTTTTCGAAAGTAATCTAAGAACTCCATTGCTTCTCACTCTTTGTCTTGCCGTGTATGCGCGTGTGTGTGTGTATGTGTGTGCATGTTTGTGTGCTTCTCACTCACGCACTTGTGCCTCCACTTGCTCGAGGTCTTCATACCATCCTCACGTCTTCCCCGATTGACATTAAAGGAGGTGCTACTCATCACTGAGCTACACCAAATTTTGGCGCCGTTGTCGGGGATCGAGCTTTGAGGACGAGCGTGTGATGGTAAGACGTAGATTGGAGACGGTGGCGTTGTAGGTAATTTCTTTACTTTTCCTATTTTTCTCTTTCTTACCTTACCACCATCATCACCATCATCATCATCACCATCTTCCACCTCCACTTCCATCATCGCGAAATTTCAGTTTTGTGACTATATCCTCCTCCTCCTTTCATTTCCTTTATTTCACTTGTGAGAGAGAGCGAGAGAGCGAACTGTTGTGTGCTATTTTCTGCATGCTTTTGGAGTTTCTTGCAGGTTTTAGCTTCACCATCCCCTCCAGCACGCCGCGCAGGTACGGAAATGTGCAGAACTGTCTCGTAGTCGCCGACTCCTGTCGATCGCGATTGACAGAAATTTTCACCTTTTGGTAAATCTGAGTGCACCACAGTGGACTAGAGACCCTGCACACCACATTTCCACAAAAAGTTTTGAAAATTTTGCAAAATTTCAGTCCATCGCGATTGACAGCTCTGTCCATCGCGATTGACAGCTATGTCCATCGCGACCGGCTGGCTGTCCATCGCGATTGACTGACCCCTGTCCATCGCGATTGATTGCCTGTCCATCGCGATTGACTGACCGCCTGTCCATCGCGATTGACTGACCCCTGTCCATCGCGATTGATTGCCTGTCCATCGCGATTGACTGACCGCCTGTCCATCGCGATTGACTGACCGCATGTCCATCGCGATTGACTGACCGCCTATCCATCGCGATTGACTGACCTGCCTGTCCATCGCGATTGATAATCTGTCCATCGCGATTGATAGCCCTGTCCATCGCGATTGAGAGCCCTGTCCATCGCGATTGACAGCCAATTTTAGCCAATTTTTTAAGGTTTTTTAATTTAGGAGTTGGGCTAATTTTGGGCATAAACATTTTACTCTAGAGCACATAAGGAGGCCTTAGGAAAACAACTTGGGGAAGACCTGTTGCACAGTGATCCTGTTTGAACCGTGTCTTAACCCTAGAACCCTGAACGGTCATAACTTTTTCATACGAAATCCATTTTTTGAGCTCTAGGGCTTGTTGGAAAGCTTGTGGCATATACTACACGCCCTCAATTGTTTTTTATAAAGATAATGCGTTGATTTTCAGCTAGGGTATTTTGAAGTTGACCATACCCAGGGGGATCAAAGTCAGGGGTTTTAAGAATTGTTTTCCTAAAAATCACTCTACAAATTAGTATTTGTGCTACAGGAATGAGAATCATTAGTTCTGTCTTTGGAATTTAAATCTTGAAGATAACTTTGGAACTCTACAGATCTATTGAGAGCATCGAAAGGCGTTCTAAGCAAGTGTAAGTGCAAGCTTGGGAACACACTTCCTGGGCATTCAAGGGCAACCAAGCAGGAAACAAAAGGTTGGAAACTTTCAACCCCCTCTGTCAATTCCTAGCCTAGGCTAAGAACGACTAGTGATAGGAGTGAGTCAGGGCAACGATAGGCATCAATCAAGTTGAAGACTACCTATGCACTCAAGTTCAAGATTAGACATAATCTCTTCGTGATGCGATAACCTTAAAGGAAAGAATCTAACGTGGAATGATCAACTTACAGTGCAAAAAATTAACTCAAACATTCCTGACGACGTGAATTTTGACTAAAGCATAAACACGATAATTGATTAAAAAAGAATCAAGTGATTGATACAAAAGAACTCAGCAACGAGGTTGTACTTGGGCAAATTTGGGCTATTCATTTAGGCTTATGAACCTTAGATCAGGGCGACATCTAGTAAGGGATAGACAAAGCCTTAGGTCTTCAGAGGCTAGTGTCAACCACACTGCTAGGTCGTGGGCCCAGCAGTTGAGCCACCACTCATACTACCTAAGTTCTGAGACTGGTGAATCCGAGATGTCTCAAGGTATGGAGAGACCTGCAGGCAGTTCAGGGGTGCCATACCTGCACAGGGTAGAAGGCCCTTACAAAACGCAATTGGAATACCTTAGGACCAACCGATTAGGTGCTAGCATCTATGAGGACGGCCTAGGAAGATCTGTGGTACAGATTAAGAATCCTGATCAATCTATTGGATTAGAGCACCCGGCTGTCAAGTTTGAAAATGGAGCATACTTGGATAAAGAAGGAACTATATACGTAGTCACCAGTCACCCAGATAGGACGGACGAATTTGGAAATGTGATCCCCGAAGCAGACTTAGGTGACCTGGAGCAAGGAAACATGGGTGCAGAACCTAGAACCCCTCGAGGTAAATCGGTTCTCACTAGGATTATCACACCGGAGTGGATTCCCCAGGATAATAAGAGCATAGATTTGCTCCTCAATCGAGAGACTGTCGAAGCCTTTTGGAGGTACAAACCTGATCGGCCAATTGATATAGGAACAATCATGATCTATGAGTTTAAGGATCCTGATAGCCCAGGTAGAGTGACCTACTTAGATCACGCTTCGGAGAGGATCTTTGTGGTGACAGAAAATGATAGGCATGCTTACACATGGAAGGGTGAATTCGTTTTCCCCCAACCAAGATCGAATGTATCCTATGGTCACCCTAGAGCTGGAACATCCCAAGCTCATGGAATGCAAAGAGACAGAAGTAGAGATAGACCAGAAGTAAGCTTTGTCAACCCAGTGGGCAGAGAAAGAACGAGGACGGAAACAAATAGAGTAGAACCTGAGATACTTAGAGCTCAGAGGAATCAAAGAAATGCGGATGAGTTCCCTCTACCATGACCTAGAGAGCACACAAGGACTTTGAGACCGACTCAACTAGTTAAGTCCATGAAGAACTACTTCGATGGCATTGGAGATCCATACGATCATGTGGCTGAGTTTAGGCAAGTCCTGAGAGCTGAACAAGTGGAGGATTTATTCACGCAGTACAATGCCTTTGGTCTGACCCTTAGGAACACTGCCCTGACATGGTTTCAGCCACTAAATGAAAGACAGTTCAGGAGCATAGACCAACTCCTAGAGGCTTTCATTATTGAATTCTCTAAGAGTGGCATAAGGCATAATACCTCCTCGCTAATTCACAGCTTCAAGCAAACCCCTCAAGAAACCGTGAGACTTGCAGGAAGAAGATTTAGGCAATACTTAGAAAGATGCCCTGTTTCGGAGCTACCCACACCAGCTAAGCAAGTGGCTTTATTCGTGGATGGATTGCTAAGTACCAAATTGAGATCTTATGTGTACTTGAAGGACCCCAGGACCATAGAAGATTGTGTACGTATGTGCATTGACATCGAGGATAACCTAGGGGAGGAGTTAGAGCTTTCCAAGATATACAAAGATTCAGATAGTGCCTTTAACCTCTCTTCCACGCAATCCACATCAATTGAGGAACTTGCAGAGAAAGTAGCTCAGAAATTAGGTGTCACTAACAAACAAATCCCAAGGTTTGCCCCTGTCAAAAGGTGTTATACTTGTGGTGGCGACCACATGGCGAATGTATGTCCCATTATGGCTCAACCCCAAGTTAATCCTAGTAACCAGTACTGCACTATAGAACGAAGGTACACCAATCACACCGCGCAAGATTGCCCCTACAATAAGCAAACCGTTAGGCAAACTTACCCTCAACCCTATCCACCGCAGGGAAGATACCAGAACCAGTACCCCCCACAGCCATATGGTAGGCCACAACAACCTTATCAGCAACCATACCAAAACCAACAAAGACCTCAGCCTGTGCTAGCACAACAACCCCCTGCCCCAGCTAATGTGATCCCAGTAAAATATGCAGCAGCAGAAGAAAACTTGAATAGATCTATAGTCCCTGTAACACCACTGCTTTCTGAAAGTGATCCCAGTGACCATAGCTTTGATTCTACACATGTCGATAGTCCCCATGCTTACTACATGCAATCTCCTGAACATGGTGAGTCCTACTATAGTGAAGAACCGAGTGAACCTAGTTGGGAGTCAGATTACACAAACGTCATGTATGCAAACCCCAACCCTAGACCTCAACCTAGGCAGGTAAGACCCCCTTTCCCTAGAGGACCATGCTACAGATGTCAGGGGGATCACCTCGTGATTGTCCCTTGCCTCCACCTACACAACCCCAGTCAGTGACGATTCAGGGTTTTTGCCAAGAGTGTGGAAAGGATCATCTCTTACGAGACTGCCCTAGGAATCCTAGTAATATGCCAAAAATTACTCCTATTAACGTTATCGGGTTAGTGGTAGATTCCATAGGAAGTGTCACTTCCACTACACCTGTGCAAGTGATCACTAGAGCTCAAGCATTGCAGCAAAACCAAGGGGTAGACCAGGAAAAAAGCCCAGATGTTAGTGAAACAGAGAGCATGACAAAGAAGAGGACTAGAGCCTGGAGAGATAGCCGTGAAAGAATGAAACGGCAATGGGCAAAAAAGATAAGTGAACTCGAGGAAAGCCTCAGAGAAACAAAGGCCAGGATAACTGAACTCACATCTCAAACTCCCTCTCACATTACCCCACCTCCACCATTCCCAACTCCATCCGACCCGCCACCTTCTGACCCACCTCAACTAATTCCACCACCCCCTAGAGTAGGATCAGTCCTAGCAGATCCCACTCCCGAAGACCTTAATATGATGCTTAAAGCATATCAGGCCAGAATCCAAGAAGGGCCAAATGTAACTGATCATGAAAAGTGTTACCCTAGAGCAGAACTAGAGCTAGAACGAACCAAAATTTGTGCTAAGATGGTGGAATTGGCTCAGACCATGTTTGAGGCCAGTCGCCTATTTAACATCTCTAGTTCAGCGAAGACACAGTTGCACTTTGATGGACTCTTAGAAAGAATAGAGAAGCTGATTGCACAATCAGAAAAGGAACCCGCCTCTCAACACAAGGACAAGGCAAGTGAAAGATTAAGCATTCCTGCTCAGGAAGCCTATGTGCCTGAAGCCTATGTGCCTAACTCTACGGAGCCAGACACATCATCTTCTATGAATCGGTTCACACCAGAATTCCTACGCGAGATTCAAACAGACAAATGGGCTAAAGAGAGTGAAGTCCCTCCTCCTATTGAACTCGTGGATGATGCACGCGACCAATTCGCACAAGACATCCCATCCATTTATGAGGAGCAGGAGAGCACCCACTCTCAGGACAGACTAGACTTTGAGTCTAACTCTCTACAAGAATTACCCCACTTCACAGGCCCATGGGAAGCTAAGTCTACGTGTATGAGAGCACCCACGGTCATGGTACAAAATGAGGACTCATTCTTACCTAGGAACACAGAGGTAGTGAAAAACACTAAAGTGTAGTGCAATCTCAAGTTAGAAGAGCTACTCAAGGTTAGACCTGAATTATGGAAACATGTAGCCAACCAAGTGCCCGAGATAGCAAAACCTCGTTCCCAGGTAGGATCACATAGAACAGTGCCAGAGATACCCTTGGATAAGATAGGAGATATATGTGAAGGTGAAGAAGGGAACACCTATCTTCCCATTACCTACCAGGAGTACACCACCAAGGCAATTTTGGACTCAGGTGCAGGAGTTGCAATTGCCACCACTTCCCTATGGAAGCGTTGGGACAAGCCAGCACTCAGGCCAACGAGAATGAAATTGCAGATGGCCGATGGTCATATTGAGAGACCCTTAGGATTGCTAGAAGGAATAACTCTCACCACCTGTGGTGTCGAGTTTGAGCATACATTTGCTATATGTGACTTCAGCAAAAATCATGCCCATGAGATGATTTTGGAAAGACCATTTATGCGACAGTTGCAAGTGGTACAGGACTGGGGAACCAACTCCTTGTATTTGCAACACTTAGGTGTTACAACCAAAGTAAATCTCAAAGATTACTCTCATAGAGATGTACCTCCCATCCAATGGAATCCCATCCATAGAGCCAAAGATGATACGGAATCGGTGCATTCCATAGGATCATGATCCTCATGGATGCATGAAGACACTCACTTATGGATGTGCAAAGTAGCAGTAGAGGAAGAGAAGAGAGAAAAAGCCAAAGAGGTAGGTGCAAAAGAAAACCATAGATCGATTCAAGACCCAGCCTATGCACCTGTAGTCTTTCCTGATGAGGAATTTGAACCTCACGGCTGGGCAGAAATTCTAGCAACCATAGATGTAGCCATCAATGAGGAACAATGGACACCTCACTGTGATGAGGATGGCTATGACATTTCAGTCTTCTCCATAGAGCCAATCATGGGAGAGGCAGTTCTAGAAGAATGCGAACCTAGCCTTGATGCATTTGAGGATGCAAGTGACTCCGATCTAGAGTCAATCATTATGGATCCACCTTTTGCATCAGATGAAGAATACTTCCATGAAGTGGAATTTCAACCCCAGAGGCATGGAGAGCTTACAAATGATGTAAGATTAGCCACACATGTGACCCCGAAGGAAGAAGGAAAGAAACGAAAGAAGAAAGAAGTCTCACCAGAGGAGGAAGAATCTTTGTTTGAGGTCCCAGAAAATTTTAAGAAGTACGAGATAGACGACAGGAGAGTCATGATAAGAATGCCTAAACGAGAGGCACAATCAGGAGAGGCCTATGATAACAAAGAAAACACCAAGAAAATAGTAGTGGCCCTAGAAGAAGGAGAGGAGAGATGCACGTACATAGGCCATGACCTAACAGAGGAAGAAGAGCATGCGTTAATAGCCTTGCTAAGAGAATACAGAGATGTATTCGCTTGGAGTTACAAGGATTTGAAGGGTGTTGACCCAGACATATGCTCACACACCATCCCCATGACTTCAGATGCTAAATCTTCTAAGCAAAAGCCCTATACATATAACGATAATTATGCTGCCAAGATTAAAGAGGAGATAGATAGACTGGTTGAAGCTGGATTTATCTATGAAATTGAGCACACTTAGTGGGTATCCCCCATCGTAGTGGTGCCCAAGAAGAATGGCAAGCTGTGTGTATGCATTAACTTGAAGAAGGTCAATGCAGCCACAATTCGAGATAACTATCCGCTTCCCATGACAGAACATCTCTTGGAAAGAGTAGCAGGCAAGGAAGTGTACAGCTTCCTCGATGGATTTTCGGGCTACAATCAAGTAGCCATAGCTCCAGAAGATCAGCATAAGATAGCTTTTGCCACAGAGTGGGGTATATTTTCCTTTCGTGTAATGCCATTTGGGCTTACCAATGCACCAGCTACCTTCTAGAGACTAATGTGCCATGTATTTAAAGAGTTCCTGAGGAAGAATTTAGAAGTCTATGTTGATGATCTTTGTGCTCATTCCAACATTAGACAAACCCATATTCCTGAACTGAGACAAATCTTTGACAAATGTAGAGAATATCAGGTGTGCCTAAACCCAGAAAAGTGCGTTTTCATGGTCAGGCAAGGCAAGATTCTAGGGCACATAGTGTCAAAGAATGGCATATCTACTGATGAAGAGAAAGTGAGAGCCATAGCAGAGCTACCTAGGCTGTAGCTCAATGATGAGTAGCACCTCCTTTAATGTCAATCCGGGAAGACGTGAGGATGGTATGAAGACCTCGAGCAAGTGGCGGCACAAGTGCGTGAGTGAGAAGCACACAAGCATGCACACACATACACACACACGCGCACACACGGCAAGACAAAGAGAGAGAATCAATGGAGTTCTTTAGATTACTTTCACAAGCTCTTACAAGTTCGTTTCAATTACAATCTAACCTCAAAAATGAGCTCTCTAGCTCCTTTTATAGTTTTTGACTAGCTTTGGTCCTGTCCAGACCTAGTGTCCGGCCTAGTTAAAAATTAGGTTCCGGGGCTTATTTGAGGGCTCAAACGAAGTCTAAAAATTATGAAAATTGGTACGATGGTACTTCTAATACTCCTCAAGCTCGAGGACTCCTCGGCTTGCACAAAATGGAGTCTATTCTACCAAAAACGGGATTTACCATGTTTGTGTAGTGATTAAAATCACTTGGGTTGTACATAATCTATGGGAAAAAATGATCTGGCCTTGTTTCCGTATTGTGCATGACTCCTTTATTGCTTTGTATGCCAACACTCCCCCCTTCCTAGCGTCTGTCGCCCCTGACAGACCTTTGTTCGCGCGGGTGGTCGATGTAATATTGGATGACATTGGTGGCCAGTTCATGTTCTCCTATCCTTAAGCCTCTTGCTAGATCGGCTTCCAATGCCTCCCAATTTATTGCACCGGGGGTTTCTGGTTGCGGGGTGGTGTAGTACTCTGAATACATTGCTTGTTCACAAGCAAACAGTTGAAGTAGATGTGTCGGCTTTGGTGCGAAAATCTCCGAGTGGTACTCCCAGAAACCTGATCTGAACATTTCTTCGAAGGTCTGTTTGTAGCAGGCGGGGAGGTACTTGATGCGTGCATGCCAAGCGTAAGCCACACGGATACTGGGGGTGGTGCTCATGTCATACACCAAGTCGTAATTTCCATTGCTAAACCCCGGAAGACGTACCTGTGGTGCGGCTGCATTTCTAAAGGTCTTCAGCACTACTTGCATCATATCTAAGATTTTAAGCATCATTTGCGCTGCTACATCTTGCATGGGCTTCAAGCGCGGCATCCAGTGGCGAATGGTCCCCATCATATATGCTACCGATGGTGGTCCTTGTGGTGGCGCGATGTACGGGTAGTTCAGCCATTCCTTGCATTGCGCATTGTTCTGTACCTTGATATTAAATGCCTTCCACGACCTGCGGCGGGGGACTGGACCGTAGCATGGGTTGTACAGGAGGTGCAACGGCGCGTTGTTCCATGTGCGTAGCATTTCTGGATAAGTCTCTAAAAGTTTCTGCCGCCATATTGGTTGACGAATCTTGCCTTTTCGCACCTCTGGAGGAAGGTCTTCTGGTTGAAATTGGGTCGCAAAAGTAGGAATCTGACCCGTGACTCTTTGTATTTCTGCATTATAATCAGCCAAGATAATATAATATGGCCTGTACTGGAGTTCCGATGAGAGAATCAGGCGTCTCGATGACAAGTTCTTGAAGTAGGCTGATTGTAACACAGTCTCCTCTATGACCCTCATGGCCTGATTTTGCACTACGGTGCGCTCTTCATGCGAGGTTCCTATTTCCTCCACTTGTCGTAACCATGGTGGCCGTGGTGCCTCGAACGTGTCCTGCGCTTCTTCTGTCTGTTGGCCTCCTGGGAATGGTTGCGGATCATATTCTTCATCAAACGTTTGTTCCACAGGAATTTGCACAACTTCTTCGTCCGTGGGAGCCTCCGGAGGGGAAGATGGCCTCTCATATTGTAGTAGGCGTGTCTGCAATTCAGTTACCTGTTGCTGGAGATCTTTTATGGCCTCTACGTCGGAGGGAAGCGAAGCTGCAGAGGGGGTGGTTGTAGGGGCAGCTGTTGGGCCTTGTTGGTGTTCCTGCTTCAGTTGTCCTAGCTCCTCCGATAGCTTATCATGTGCTTCGAGTAGCATGGCATAATCTTCCAATATAATCTTGATATTATCGGGGGTCACTGCTTGAAACTTGGATGGGCTGATGGGTGCCCCCGGTGTGCTCTCAATAGCTGCCTCCAGGTTCTCTTGATTTTGTATTTGCAGACGTCTGTTCTCTTCCTGAGCAGCCGCAAGATGGCGTTTAAGTAGCGCCATATTTCGCTGAAGTTTTGAGTTGCGTTCCAGTTGTGTCCGTAGGTGACTTTCTACCACCTGCACTGCTTCCTGATCTATGTTCTGTAGCTGTACTTCCAATATATTATGGGCGTCTTGGAGGGTTTGGAACTGTGTGTGGAGGCGAGCATTCTCCTCTTCTAGTACCGCAAGGCGGAGCTGTAGTGTCGATGAGTGCTCTTGCAGGCGTGCGTTTTGTTGCTGGAGCTGAATGTAATCTGTTCTTAAATTTGATATACAAGCCAACATGGTGTCCAATGCATTACCTATAGATGAGTGGGGGGTGTTTACTGTGGAAGATGCATGGGAAGGGAATTGGGGAAGGGAGACAGTGAATGATGTGTCTACGAAAGTTGTGTGTGTGGGTGAAATTGGTGGAGGGGGAATGGGAGGAGGTGAAACCGTGGGTGGAGGTGCCGTGGGTGGTGAAATGTCCATACCTTCAGGAGTGGGTGTTAGTGTGGGGCCTGCCATATATATTGGTATGGTAGGTGGTGTGTGTGTGGAAGTGGTGAATAGATGTGACGTGGGGTGGGGAGCTGAAAAGACAGGGAATGGTTGAGGGCCTGGTTGAAAAGCCCTAGCAAAGATGTCCTGGAGGGATTGTAGAAATGGAGAGAGGGATATCGAGGGTTGGGGTCGTAAATTTGAGGAGGGCTGAAAGGGTTGCGTGGTAGCAGGGAAGCCCATGAATGTGGATCTGGGGTCAGGATGACCGGTGGCTGAAGGCATTGGGGATGGTTGTCCTAGGGCAGGCTCGGGAATGGTTTCGGTGGGTGGTGTAGTGATGGGGTTTGCGTCAAAGACCGGGTTATCAGTGGTAGAGAATAGGGTGGCACTGGAGATCGGAGTACGGAAGGTGAAGGTGGGGTCGGTGGGTTGAGCAGTCGATGTGGTTTCCACTGTTTCTCTTCTAGGAGGTGATGGTGGGGGAGTGGATGGTAGTGGTTCGGTGGACTCCTCATGGGTGGCGGGGTGCTGTTGACTAGCTGTTTGGGAGGTTGGTGTAGTAGTGGGCTCTTCTGCAACTGTAACGGGAATTTGGATATTTTTACCTGAGCGAGGTCGTGTCTGGAACCTTCGTGGGTCATATTGAACTGAAGGCCTCTGAATGACAGTGCGCACAGCTTCTACAACTCCATATGTTTCTGCCATCAATAAGAGACCTTCCCTGTACTCTGAGTCAACTCCCGCTTCTTCCAACAACTGAGTCATAAGTACTCTGCTGCTCTGTTCAGTGAGTAACTGCTGCGATCGCACTCTTTCCATAATCTGATACAGCCTTCGGAGTTCTGCTGTATATGCTGGGGCTTCAGTGGTCTCTTCTTCATATGCTTCTTCTTCTTCCGGGTGTCCGTGTTGTTGGCTTTGCTGAGCGTCACTCCAATGGACATGTCTACCGTCTGTAGACTTTCTTCTTCTCCGTGAGGATGTGCCCTGCTCCTCTGCCTCTGAATAAAACTCCACATCAGAGAATTGTGTGCTTTGTAGGAATGCTTCGAAATCCTGGGGGTCCAGTCCTTCAGCCTCTCCAGTGGCTGCAAATTCGAATTCAGGTGTAACAGGAGGAGCCGATGGGGTAGGTTGTGTCGTAGTGTCAGATTCCGACCTGGGTATCCTAATGGTGAAGGGAGGTACAGTGCCCTCTCTTAATGGTGATGCCTCAGGAGTAGTCAGGACTTCCCTTGTCTGGACACAAGGGATCGCGCCCCTCATGCGCTTGGACTGATGTGTGGATGTCTTGAGCCTTTTAAACATTTGTAATTGTGCCCAAGTTAAGGCACGCTCAATGGGGACATCATATGCCAAGCATCGGTAAATGATGCGTGTGAGTGCACAGCATCCGTTCACCACTAATTTCCTAGAAGCCCGTTTGTTCGCTTCATACAACTGATCTATAATCCACACTGGTAGCTTAATAGGTAGCGCACCTGCCTCCGCCAAGTAGAGAGCAAACCAGATCTTCTTGTGTGGTTGCGTGAATCGGTCTTGACCGGGGAAGGCGAAATGTTGCATGCACATGCGGAGAGGGATGGACACATTTGGGGTGAGGGCTGCCATGTCTTTCAGCTTCACTACTTTCCTATCCTTCATGTTGTTGGGAACGAGAGCATCCTTTTCTGAGGGTACATGCGTGCCATGCATCTTTAAAGCATCACTCACTAGCTCCACAGTAAGTTCAAACCTCTTCAACTCGTTGTTGCCCAGCAATGAGGGGAGAACAAATGATCTGGGTTGGTCCTTATCTTCATGAGCTTGTAATGTAGAGACCAGATAGTAACATCGGAGGAGGTCGGGTTTAGGTAGTGGGGCTTCAAAATATTCCGCCAATCCTGCTCGTTGCCATATGATCTGTAGATCTTCTGTGTTTTGTAAAGTCTCGAACTCCTTGGAGAAAAATTGGAATCGCACCCATGATCTGTCATACTCGCATTTAGACTCCCAGATATACTTGGCCTCACCTAATGGACCGGGCATGCCATTGAACCAATGAGAATTCGCATGAACTCTTTCCGTGATTCCTGTAGGTGGATCTGGCACCGGGAGTTGCTGGAGGTGTTGCATCTCCACTGGTCGTTCAGTCGGGGGCACATCCACGGGTAGGCTATCCACATCAATTCCTGCAGTAAGTATCCCTACTTGTGAGCCCGAACCTGTCGCTTCTGCCATTTTTCTTCTGGCCTTCTGATTCTGTGAGAATATAGAATCATGTGTTAACATCGTAATGGACAGACTAAATCCGTTGTTGTCCCCGTTACAACATTAACATGAGGTAGATGGTGAGTTAGTGGTTAGTAAGTGCTCGAAGACAGTGAGTGTAGTTAACGTTTGTGTATTCCTAGGAGACTAATGCCGTTAGTAAGTGGGGTGAATTTACAAATCGGGGTCGGGGGGTTTATTACAGATCTTAGACTGCCAAATGCAGTGGATGGGCGTTGCTTTCGGTTTCGTAGAGACTCCAGAGAGCTGTGTCGGTGTCGTTGTTTGGGAATGGGGCCTTTTAGGGACCCACTTATAAGTGATTACATGCATACTCATGGGTCTTTGTGTGTTCCTAAGTGTTGAGCACGAGGGAATTCTGGTGGTACTCGTAGATGGGTTATGCTGCATAGGTTGCGGCCTTGGCTTAACTACTTGTGCCCTCAAGCAAGCCTTGGGCACCCAAATTTGTCTAGATTGTGGGCTTGCCTTCATCGACTTCTTGGGCACCCAAATAGATTTTACTTTAGCAGAAGAATTTCTGAAAGACTCTTTATTAGTGTCGTGTTGTTGGTTACTAATAAGAGGCTTTGCCCGCGTAGTTGACGGTGGTGCACCCGGTCGTTCGCCTTTCCGCACCCACATCTGGATTATTTTCTGGGACATTCTGCTGCGCAGGTATTTTTGATCTCGGACATAGGTAGTACTCTGCTTCTTCTGCTTGTGATCCGCCTTTGGTTGCTGCCTCCTTCGGGCCTTTGGAAAAGAAGGGAGATCCGTTGCATCCCTGGCTCCTTTTTTGCAAATGTCATTCCTCTGCAACACAGGGTTTTGAACAAGAACAGCATGGTCATCTTTATGTGTACCCCTGGAAGGACCAGGAGTCTGTGCCTTTCCTAGTTCCTTGAGTGCTCCATTGTCTAATTCTACTGTAACTCGACTATGATTGACCCAAACCTGGAGAAGTCCACTTCTTAGGTTTAAGTTAATTGCTTGGTCATAGATCCAATCTTGACCCAAGACTAGAGGTTCAGTGAGATCATCATCTTGACATACCAGTACTTTAACTGTCATTGCCTCATCATGAATGTAAAGGGGAAGTTCCGCCTCGCCCATGCAAGGGGTTTCCACTCCTCCCAATCCTATGAGATATGCTTCCACAGGGTGGACAGTTAATTGTAATTCTTGGCAGTAAGACAATTTAACAACACTAGTGGCTGCTCCTGAGTCAATCAAGGCTCTTATGGTCCTTGCACTCTTTCCTTGTCCTATATCTAAGGTTACGAAAGGACGTCTATCAATTATCCTATGCGAGCTTGTTCCTGCGACTTCACACATGGCCATAGGAAATCCTTGGTCTACATAGTCATTCGCTCCAGGCTGATCTCTACCTTGCCTTCGTAATTTCATCCTTCTGATGCGTTCTAAAGCTTCAGCTTGAGCTTCTTCTCGAACTCGCTTTTCTTCCTCTTTGCGTTTCTTAGCAGTGTTGAGTCGACTGAGCATTTCCTCCGTGAGGGGTTCCTGATACAACTTGACTCTGCAACCGCTAATATAATTTGGGAGAACATCACCTTCTAATGTGGCCAATTGTACTGCTCCGCTCGTGGAGATCCTATTGATGATCATAGGTCCGTAGCCTCTCTTTTCTAGCTTCCTCGCGTGTTGTTTTAGTGTATAGACTAAGACTAGATCTCCTGCTTTCAAGCCCTTATCCTTCACATGGGCATCGAAATATGCCTTCTGTCTCTTCTTGGCTGCATATATCCCTGCAGCGGCTCTCAGTCTTGTTTCTCCTAATCGTTCAAGGTCAAAAATCCTAGAGGAGAGCTCATGACCTGTCCATTCGTTCTCTTGTGCTACTCTCAATGTAGGGATCAGGAAGTCCAAGGGTAGCACAGCATTTTGGCCAAATACCATCTGAAAGGGGGTGGCTTGGAGTACCGTTTTGTAGGCAACTCGGTATGCCCAAACAGCATGGTGTAGCTGTTTGTCCCAATCAGAGCGTTTAGTGTTCACTAATTTCGTCAGTACATTGCATAAAATCTTATTAGTGCTCTCAGCTTGTCCATTAGCTTGAGGGTGATAAGGGGCAGACTTCTTGTGTATTACCAAGAATTCTTGGAGTAGGTTTTCAATCACTTCATTTAAGAAATGAGTGCCTCTATCACTTACTAGCTCTATGGGTAGCCCATATCTTGTGAACACATTCTCAAACAAGAATTTGGCAGTTGTCTGAGCATCGTTCTTTGTTGTAGCCTTTACCTCTACCCACTTGGTGAGATAATCTGTTGCAACAATGATGTATTCCGCATGCGAACCTTTAGCTGGGGGGTTAATAGGACCTACGAAGTCTATTCCCCACTTAGAGAATGCACGTCCACCCATCATAGGTTTCAGTGGCATCTCATCTTTGCGTATAGGATATTGAGTCCTCTGACAGACATCACACCGTTTCACATAAGTATGTGCATCCATGTGAAGGGTAGGCCACCAGAAGCCCGCAAATAATATCGCTTTGATCACCCGTTGTGGTCCAAAGTGTCCTCCTGCTACACCTTGGTGAGCAGTTTCCAAGATCTTAAGATATTCACTCTCATGGACACACAATCTCAGGTAACCATCCTTACCGCGTTTGTATAGATTATCACCAATGAGTGAGTAATCCTGGGCTTCTTGTTCTAAACTCCTTTTCCTAGCTAGAGTCATGTCTGGAGGGAATGTGTTTGTTCTCAAGAATGATACTAGAGGTTCACTCCAATCTGGCACAATGGATACTTGATAAAGAGTGGCATGTTCCACTGGTGGTTTAGTGCAACAGATTGGGCATTCCTTGCACAATTTTTGGACATCAGCTTCCATAGTTGGCCAATGCACTCCGAATCTCTTTAGAGTCTGCAAAGTTCTTTGCTTTGAATGGTGTTGCTCTAACGCACCTACATGTGCTAATTGCAACCATTTAGCGTACTCATCCTCTTCTACGCAACAAGCCAAGATCCCTTGATCTGTGTGCTTGTACATGCTTCCTGCCATGATATGGTACTTTTGGGCTTTTACGATCTCTCTATTCCGTGTGTTCACCACTGGATGATTAGGCCCGTATGTCAATACTGGTACTATTGGCTTGGCCCACTGCGGTATAACTTCCAAATTAAACAAGTAAGCATCAGGAAGGTCATCTGACACTCCTTGTGGGGCTTCTCCCGATGTGAGTCTAGAGAGATGGTCTGCTCGTAAATGAGTCCTACCTTTCCTTACCACAACCTCGAAGTCGTATTCCATTAGTAAGAGAAACCATCTCACTAATCTTCCTGTATTGCATGGCTTATTTACGAGATATAGTAAAGCCTGATGGTCAGTAAAAAATTTAAACTTATTTGCAAGCAAATAGTGTCTAAATTTCTTGACTGCATATACCATGCCTAATCCTTCTCGCTCTGTAGTGGTGTAATTCCGTTCAGCCGCATTCAACTGTCTACTGGCATAGGCAATTGGAAGATCCATACTACCTTCACCAGTAGGTTGTGCAAGCACACATCCAATAGCATAATTGGATGCATCCACGTGAACATGGAATGGCTTATTCCAATCTGGCGTGGTCAAGATTGGTGCTGAACATAATCTTCGTTTAAGTTCTTGGAAGGAATTCTCACATTCATCCGTCCACTCAAAGTTTGTCAAGAGTCCGTACATGGGCTTTGCTATGACAGCATACATGTGGATGAAACGTCGGTAATAACCACAGTGCCCCATGAAAGCTTGTACTTCCTTGACATTCTTTGGCCTAGGTAGCTCTGCTATGGCTCTCACTTTTTCTTCATCGGTAGATATGCCATTCTTTGACACTATGTGTCCTAGAATCTTGCCTTGCCTGACCATAAAAACGCACTTTTCTGGGTTCAGGCAGACTTGATATTCTCTACATTTGTCAAAGATTTGTCTGAGTTCAGGGATATGGGTTTGTCTAATGTTGGAATGAGCACAAAGATCATCAACATAGACTTCTAAACTCTTCCTTAGGAACTCCTTAAACACATGGCACATCAGTCTCTGGAAGGTAGCTGGTGCGTTGGTAAGCCCAAATGGCATTACTCTAAAAGCAAAAATGCCCCATTCTGTGGCAAAGGCTGTCTTATGCTGATCCTCTGGAGCTATGGCTACTTGATTGTAGCCCGAAAATCCATCAAGGAAGCTGTACACTTCCTTGCCTGCCACTCTTTCTAAGAGATGCTCTGTGATGGGAAGCGGATAGTTATCTCGAATCGTGGCGGCATTAACCTTTTTCAAGTTAATGCACACACGCAGCTTGCCATTCTTCTTGGGCACCACAACGATGGGGGATACCCATTCGGTGTGCTCAATTTCGTAGATAAATCCAGCTTCAACCAGTCTATCTATCTCTTCCTTGATCTTAGCAGCGTAATTATCATTATATGTATAAGGCTTTTGCTTAGAGGGTTTAGCATCTGAAGTCATGGGAATGGTGTGTGAGCATATGTCAGGGTCAACACCTTTCAAATCCTTGTAACTCCAAGCGAATACATCTCTGTATTCTCTTAGCAAGGCAATCAACTCTTGCTCTTCCTCTTCTGTCAAGTCATGGCCTATATACGTGCATCTCTCCTCTCCTTCTTCTATGGCCACTACTATTTTCTTGGTGGTTTCTTTGTTATCATAGGCCTCTCCTGATTGTGCCTCCCGTTTAGGCATTCTTATCATGACCCTCCTGTCATCTATCTCATACTTCTTAAAATTTTCGGGGACCTCAAACAAAGATTCTTCCTCTTCTGGTGAGGCTTCTCTCTTCTTTCGTTTCTTTCCTTCTCCCTTAGGGGTCATATGCGTTGCTAACCTTACATCATTTGTAACCTCTCCATGCCTCTGGGGTTGAAATTCTACTTCATGGAAGTATTCTTCATCTGATGCAAATGGTGGGTCCATAATGATTGACTCTAGATCGGAGTCACTTGCATCCTCAAATGCATCAGGGCTAGGTTCGCATTCTTCTAGAACTGCCTCTCCCATGATTGGCTCTATGGAGAAGACTGAAATATCATAACCATCCTCATCGCAGTGAGGTGTCCATTGTTCTTCGTTGATGGCTACGTCCATTGTTGCTAAAATTTCCGCCCAGCCATGGGGTTCAAACTCCTCATCTGGAAAGACTATAGGTGCATAGGCTGGGTCTTGAATGGGTCTATGAGTTTCGTTCGCACCTACCTCTCTAGCTTTCTCTCTCTTCTCTTCTTCTACTGCTACCTTGCACATCCATAAGTGAGTATCTTCATGCATCCATGAGGATCCCGACCCTATGGAATGCACCGATTCTGTATCATCTTTGGCTCTATGGATGGGATTCCATTGGATAGGAGGGACATCTCTATGAGAATAATCCTTGAGATTGACTTTGGTTGTAACGCCCAAGTGTTGCAAATACAAGGAGTTGGTTCCCCAATCCTGTACCACTTGCAACTGTCGCATAAATGGTCTTCCTAAAATCATCTCATAAGCATGATTCTTGCTGAAGTCGCATATAGCAAAGCTATGCTCAAACTCAACACCACAAGTGGTGAGAGTTATCCCTTCCAGCAATCCTAGGGGTCTCTCAATATGACCATCGGCCATCTGCAGTTTCATTCTTGTTGGCCTGAGTGCTGGCTTGCCCCAACGCTTCCAAAGGGAAGTAGTGGCAATTGCAACTCCTGCACCTGAGTCTAAAATTGCCTTGGTGGTGTACTCTTGGTAGGTGATGGGAAGATAGGTGTTCCCTTCTTCGCCTTCACACATATCCCCTATCTTATCCAAGGGAATTTCTGGCACTGTCCTATGGGATCCTACCTGGGAACGAGGTTTTGCTATCTCTGGTACTTGTTTGGCTACATGTTTCCATAATTCAGGTCTAACCTTGAGTAGCTCTTCTAACTTGAGATTACACTGCACATTAGTGTTCCTCACTACCTCTGTGTTCCTAGGAATGACTGAGTCGTCGTTCCTTACCATGACTGTGGGTGCTCTCATACATGTGGACTTTGCTTCCCATGGGCCTGTGAAGTGGGGTAGCTCTTGTATGGAATTCGACTCAAAGTCTAATCTCTCGTGAGACTGAACACTCTCATGCTCCCCGTAAAGAGATGGGATGTCTTGTGGGAATTGGTCGTGTGCATCGTCCACAAGTTCAAAAGGAGGGGCGACCTCGCTTTCGTTATCCCATTTGTCTTCTTGAATCTCTCGTAGGAAGTCTGGTGCAAACCGATTCATAGAAGAAGAAGTGTCTGGCTCCGTGGAATTGGGCGCATAAGCAACCTGTGAAGGAGGGCTGATTCTATTGTTGACTCTCTCCTCGTTCTCGCAAATGGCTGGAGCACAAGCTTCTTGGGGAGGATTACTTATTCTATTACTTTTCCGAACAGGCTCACACATTCCCTGAGAAGGAATGTAGGCAACCTGTGGAGGTACTTGGGCTTTCGAGGGAGGCTCATCTGCCTTTTGGGGGGGAAGATAAGCTTCTTGAGGAGGCCCACGGGCTTCCTGAAGAGGCTGGCTTACCCGTTCTCTTGTCCTTTCCTTTCTTTGAGGGGCAGGTTCCTTCTCTGACTGTGCTATTGGCCTCTCTATTCTTTCTAAGGAGGGGAAGTTGTAAGGTTTAGTGGAATTGGCCACATAAACTTCCGATGGGGGATGGTTCATGTTATTGCTTGCTTTCTCTCCCTCTTGATTTTTTTCTTCCTTGGCAGATCTTGCAATTATCCTCTCTAGCTTTTCTAGGAATCCATCCAAGTGTAATTGCGTTTTGGCTGAGCCTGAGTAATTGAAAAGGCGACTGGCTTCAAACATAGTCTGAGCCAATGCGACCATTTTCGCGCATAGTTTGGTTCTTTCTATCTCTAGGTCAGCTCTAGGATAGCACTTGTCATGATCCGTGACGTTTGGCCCTTCTTGGATTCTGGCCTGATATGCCTTAAGCATCATGTCTATGTCTTCGGGAGTGGGATCAGCTAATACTGATCCTGTTTGGGGTGGTGGGTGGGTTGCGTGGGCTGTCTTAGAGGGTGAAGGGATGGAGGGTGATGGGGATGGTAGCGGTGGGAATGTGTGAGAGTGCGGTTGAGACGTGATCTCTATGATTTTAGCCTTGGTTTCTCGTGGACTTTCCTCAAGTTCACTCATCTTCTTTGCCCATTGCCTTTTCATGCGTTCGCGGCTATCTTTCCAAGCTCTTGTTCTCTTTTTATTTTGGCTCTCAGTATCGATAGCATCTAGGCTCTTTTCCTGGCCTACCCCTTGGTTTTGCTGCAATGCCTGAGCCCTAGTGACTACCTGTACTGGTGCAGTGGAAGTGACGCTTCCTGAGGAGTCTACCACTAACCCAACAACGTTGATAGGGGTGATTTTTGGCATGCTATTGGGGTTCTTAGGGCAATCTCGTAAGAGATGCTCTTTTCCGCAATCTTGGCAGAAGCCTTGGATCGTCACCGGCTGGGTTTGCGTAGGTGGAGGCAAGGGACAATCACGAATGAGGTGATCTCCTTGGCATCTGTAGCATGGACCTCTAGGGAAGGGTGGTCGTACTTGCCTAGGTTGAGGCCTGGGGTTGGGGTTTGCATACATGACGTTCGTGTAATCTGACTCCCAACTAGGTTCACTTGGTTCTTCACTATAGTAAGACTCACCATGCTCAGGAGACTGCATGTAGTAGGCCTGGGGGCTATCAACATGTGTAGAGTCAAAGCTATGGTCACTCGGGTCACTTTCAGAAAGCAAGGATGTTACAGGGACTATAGCTCTATTCAGGTTCTCTTCTGCAGCAGTATACTTTACCGGAATCACATTAGCTGGGGCTGGGGGTTGTTGTGCTAGCACAGGCTGAGGCCTTAGTTGGTTTTGATATTGAGGTTGGAAATTTTGTTGTGGCCTGCCATATGGTTGTGGAGGGTACTGGTTCTGGTATCTGCCTTGTTGGTAGGGCTGAGGGTATGGTTGCCTAACCGCCTGCTTGTTGTATGGGCAATCTTGTGCGGTGTGGTTGGTGTATCTCCGTTCTATGGTGCAGTACTGGCTACTAGGGTTTACTTGGGGTTGAGCCATAATGGGACAGACGTTCGCCATATGGTCACCACCGCATGTATAGCACCTTTTTATAGGAGCAAACCTTGGAATTTGTTTGCTAGTTACTCCTAATTTCTGGGCCACTTTCTCTGCGAGTTCCTCAATTGATGTGGATTGCGTGGAAGAGTGACTAGATGCACCATCTGAATCTTTATAGATTTTGGAAAGCTCTAGTTCTTCTCCTAGGTTATCTTCAATGTCAATGCACATGCGTACACACTCTTCTATAGTCCTAGGGTCCTTCAGATACACATAGGATCTCAATTTCGTACTCAGCAATCCATCAAGGAATAAGGCTACTTGTTTGGCAGATGTGGGTAGTTCCGAAATAGGGCACCTTTCAAGATATTGTCTAAATCGTCTTCCGGCCAATCTGACAGTCTCTTGGGGGGTCTGTTTGAAGTTGTGAATCAATGAGGAGGTATTGTGTCTTATGCCACTCTTAGAGAACTCTACAATGAATGCCTCTAGGAGTTGGTCTATGCACCTGAACTGACGCTCATCTAATGGCTGAAACCACGTGAGTGCCGTGTTCCTAAGGGTTAGACCGAAGGCATTGTACTGCGTGAATAGATCCTCAACTTGTTCGGCTCTTAAGACTTGCTTGAACTCCGCCACATGATCATAGGGGTCTCCTGTGCCGTCAAAGTAATTCTTCATGGACTTAACTAGCTGGGTGGGTCTCAAAGTTCTTGTGTGCTCTCTAGGCCTCGGCAGAGGGAATCCATCTACATTTCTTTGGTTCCTGTGGGCTCTATGCATCTCGGGTTCTACCCTATTCGTCTCGGTTCTCGTTCTTTCTCTGCCCACTGGGTTGGCAAAACTTACTTCTGGTCTATCCCTACTTCTATCTCTTTGCGTACCATGAGCTTGGGAAGTTCCAGCCCCAGGGTGACCATAGGATACATTTGATCTTGGTTGGGGGAAAATAAATTCGCCCTTCCAAGTGTAGGCATGCCTATCATTTTCTGTCACCACAAAGATCCGTTCTGAAGCATGATCTAAGTAGGTCACTCTGCCTGGGCTATCCGGATCCTTAAACTCATAGATCATGATTGTTCCTATATCAGTTGGGTGATCCGGTTTATATCTCCAAAAGGCTTCGTCCGTTTCTCGATTGAGAAGCAAATCTATGCACTTGTTATCTTGGGGGACCCACTCAGGCGTGATAATCCTAGTGAGAACTGATTTACCGCGAGGGGTTCTAGGTTCCACTCCCATGTTTCCTTGTTCCAAGTCACCTAAGTCCGCTTCTGAAATTACTTTTCCAAATTCATCTGTCCTATCTGGATGACTGGTGACTACGTATATGGTTCCTTCCTTGTCCAGGTATGCACCGTTTTCAAACTTGACAGCTAGGTGCTCTAGTCCTATGGATTGGTCAGGATTTTTAATCTGGACCACAGATCTTCCTAGGCCGTCCTCATAGATGCTAGCACCTAATCGGTTGGTCCTAAGGTATTCCAACTGTGTTTTGTAAGGGCCTTCTACCCTGTACAAGTAAGGCACACCTGAACTTCCCGTAGGCCTGTCCATGCCTTGAGACATCTCTGACTCACTGGTATCAGAGCTAGGGTAATGAGAGTGGCGACTCAACTGCTGGGCCCAGGACCTAGCAGTGTGGTTGACACTAGCCTCTGAAGACCTAAGGCTTTGTCTCTCTCTTACTAGGTGTCGTCCTGATCTAAGGTTCATATGCCTAACTGATTAGCCCAAATTTTTGCCCAGAGTACAACCTCGTTGCCGATCAATTGGTACCAGTCACTTGATTCTTTTTAGTTATTCCTCGTGTTTTAAGTCTTGTCTGCTATTACGTCGTCAGGAATACTTAAATGTTCTTCGTACTTTCAGGTTGATCGTTCCACGTTAGGTTCTTTCCTTTATGTTGTCGACAGTACAGAGATTAAGTTTTTAGCTTGAACTTGAGTTTTTAGGTAGTCTTCAACTTGATAGTGGCCTATCGTCGCCCTGACTTACTCCTACTTCTAATCGCTCTTAGTCTAGGCTAGGAATTGACGAAGAGGAGTTGAGAATATTCCGACCTTTCTTGCCGAACCTTGCTCTTTAGTGCTCGAGAAGTTGATTCTCAAGCTTGTGCAAAACCCTTGCTTGGACGCTCTCAATTGCTTCTCAATAGACCTGCATAAGTCCCAAGATTAGCTCCAAGTAGACCTTTCAATTGACAGACAATTCATTTCAGACACTTTTTTAATGACCCTTGTTCCCCCTTTTGTATTGCTAAAAATTTCCAATAGAGCTCCCTTGGTGTTTCTACCCCTCTGTGTGTGAACTTCCAAATGTCCTATCTGAAAATCAAGGCGATATTCTTATAAAAAACAGTTGAGGGCGTGTAGTATATGTCACGAGCTTTCTGACAAGCCCTAGAGCTCAGAAAATGGGTTTCGTATGAAAAAGTTATGACCGTTCAGGGTTTAGGGGGTTAACTAGACAAACAGATCCTTTCAGGGGTTTTAATGCATTTTCTAAGGCCTTTGTAAGTATATGAGTACTTGTGAGTGCAAATATGCCCAAAATTTAGCCTATATTTCCAAAAATTCACACCTTAATTTTTTGCCGAAAATGCTTGTTTATCGCGATAGACGGTGTCTGTCGCGATAGACACAATCTATCGTGGGGGCTGTCTGTCGCGATAGACGGTGTCTATCGCGATAGACAGTGTCTATCGTGGATTTCTGTCTGTCGCGATAGACGGTGTCTGTCGTGATAGACGGTATCTGTCGCGGATTTCTGTCTGTCGCGATAGACGGTGTCTGTCGCGATAGACGGTATCTGTCGCGGATTTCTGTCTGTCGCGATAGACGGTGTCTGTCGCGATAGACGGTATCTATCGCGGATTTCTGTCTGTCGCGATAGACGGTGTCTGTCGCAATAGACGGTATCTGTCGCGGATTTCTGTCTGTCGCGATAGACGGTGTCTGTCGCGATAGACGGTATCTGTCGTGGGTCTCTGTCTGTCGCGATAGACGGTGTCTGTCGCGATAGACGGTATCTGTCGTGGGTCTCTGTCTGTCGCGATAGACGGTGTCTGTCGCGATAGACGGTGTCTATCGTGGATTTCTGTCTGTCGCGATAGACGGTGTCTGTCGCGGATTTCTGTCTGTCGCGATAGACGGTGTCTGTCGCGATAGACGGTATCTGTCGCGGATTTCTGTCTGTCGCGATAGATGGTGTCTGTCGCGATAGACAGTGTCTGTCGCGATAGACGGTATCTGTCGCGGATTTCTGTCTGTCGCGATAGACGGTGTCTGTCGCGATAGACAGTGTCTGTCGCGATAGACAGAAAAAATGCAAATTTTTGAAAAACTTCTAGTGATCTAGAGTGCCCTCAAGGTGTAGGTTACAGTGATAAACATGCATTCACAAAATGTTAAGATTTTCTGTCTGTCGCGATAGACAGAGGCTGTCGTCCCGGGACCTGTGCAGAGCCTGTCGTACCTGCGCACACTGCTGGGGATGATGGTACAGCAAAAACCTGCAAAATAGCTCAGAAAACATGCAAAAACAGCACATGCAAGTTCGCTCTCTCGCTCTCTCTCACAAGTGAAATGAGGGAAATGAGGTGGAGATGGGGAGATAGTCAAAACTGAAATTTTCGCGATGATGGAGATGGACGTGGGAGATGGTGATGATGATGATGAAGATGGTGAAGAAAGTAAAAGAAAACCGATGAGAGTGAAGAAAATACCTACAACTCCAACGCGTCAACTCTACGTCTTACCATCACACGCTCGTCCTCAAAGCTCGATCCCCGGCAGCGGCGCCAAAATTTGGTGTAGCTCAATGATGAGTAGCACCTCCTTTAATGTCAATCCGGGAAGACGTGAGGATGGTATGAAGACCTCGAGCAAGTGGCGGCACAAGTGCGTGAGTGAGAAGCACACAAGCATGCACACACATACACACACACGCGCACACACGGCAAGACAAAGAGAGAGAATCAATGGAGTTCTTTAGATTACTTTCACAAGCTCTTACAAGTTCGTTTCAATTACAATCTAACCTCAAAAATGAGCTCTCTAGCTCCTTTTATAGTTTTTGACTAGCTTTGGTCCTGTCCAGACCTAGTGTCCGGCCTAGTTAAAAATTAGGTTCCAGGGCTTATTTGAGGGCTCAAACGAAGTCTATAAATTATGAAAATTGGTACGATGGTACTTCTAATACTCCTCAAGCTCGAGGACTCCTCGGCTTGCACAAAATGGAGTCTATTCTACCAAAAATGGGATTTACCATGTTTGTGTAGTGATTAAAATCACTTGGGTTGTACATAATCTATGGGAAAAAATGATCTGGCCTTGTTTCCGTATTGTGCATGACTCCTTTATTGCTTTGTATGCCAACATAGGCCAAGGAATGTCAAGGAAGTGCAAGCTTTCATGGGACATTGTGGTTACTACCGCCAGTTCATTCACATGTATGCTGTCATTGCAAAGCACGATTAGGAGAAACAAGACTGAGAGCAGCTGCAGGGATATATGCAGCTAAGAAGAGACAGAAGGCATACTTTGATGCCCATGTGAAGGATAAGGGCTTGAAAGCAGGAGATCTAGTTTTATTCTACACATTGAAACAACACGCAAGGAAGCTAGAAAAGAGAGGCTACGGACCTATGATCATCAATAGGATCTCCACGAGTGGAGCAGTACAACTAGCCACTTTAGAGGGTGATATTCTCCCAAACTATATTAGCGGATGCAGAGTCAAGTTGTATCAGGAACCCCTCACGGAGGAAATGCTAAGTCGACTCAATACTGCTAAGCAACGTAAAGAGGAGGAAAAACGGATTCGAGAAGAAGCTCAAGTAGAAGCCCTAGAGCGCATACGGAGAATGAAATTAAGAAGACAAGGTAGAGAGCACCCTAGGCAAGATGCATATGCAGATCAAGGATATGACGTGGCTATGTGTGAAATCTCAGGTGTTAGCTCACATAGGATAACTGATCGACGTCCTTTCATAACCTTAGATATAGGGCAAGGAAAGAGTGCAAGGACTATAAGAGCCTTGATTGACTCAGGTGCAGCCACTAGTGTTGTTAGATTGTCTCACTCTCAAGAGTTGCAATTAACTGTCAATCCTGTGGAAGCATATCTCATAGGATTGGGAGGTGTGGAAACCCCTTGCATGGGCGAGGTGGAACTTCCCCTCTACATTCATGATGAGGCAATGACAGTTAAAGTACTAGTGTGTCAAGATGAGGACCTCACTGAAACCCTTATCTTGGGTCAAGACTGGATCTATGACCAAGCAGTCAACTTAAACCTAAGAAGTGGACTTCTTCAGGTATGGGTCAATCATAGTCGAATTACAGTAGAGTTAGATAATGGAGCACTCAAGGAACTAGGAAAGGCACACACTCCTGGTCCTTCCAGGAGTACACATGAAGATGACCATGCTGTTCTTGTCCAAAACTATGTGTTGCAGAGGAAGGATGGCTGCAAAAAAGGAGTTAGGGATGCAACGAAACTCCCTTCTTTTCCAAAGGCCAGAGGGAGGCAGCAACCAAAGGTGGATCAAAGGCAGAAGAAGCAGAGTACTACCTATGTCGGAGATCAAAAGTACCTGCGCAGCAAAAAATCTCAGCAAGTGAAACAAGTGTGGGTGCGGAAAGGCGAACACCCGGTTGCACTCAAGCCAACCACACGGGCAAAGCCTCTTATTAGTAACCAACAACACGATACTAATAAGAAGTCTTTGAGAAGCTCATCTGCTAACGTGAAGTCTATTTGGGTGCCCAAGAAGTCGATGAAGGCCAGCCCACAATCAAGACAAATTTGGGTGCCTAAGGCTTGTTTACGGGCTCAAATAGCTACACCAAGAGAACACCCTATACAACATGATCCATTCACTCGCACAGCCGGCATCCACTCGTTTTTAACACCCAGGAACACACCAAGGCCCATGAGCACGAACAGAATCACTTGTAAATGGGTCCCTAAAAGGCCTCATTTTCAAGCTGACACACCTATAAAGCTCTCGAGAGTCTCTACGGAACCAAGAGCAAAACCCATCCACTGCATTTGGCAGCCTAAGACTTGTAACAAACCCCCGGACCCCAAATGTAAATCCATGTCCACCTACTAACCACTTCACTCTCACATTACATCATTCCGCTTAGCTCGTAGGTCTACCCAATTTCTAACTACACACACTAGCACCGAGCACTTATTAACCCCTAACCTCTCCCGAACTTTAGGTTAATGTTGTAACAGGGGACACCATGTCATTTTTGTGTCCATTGCAATGTTAACATTTATTCATATATTCTCACAGAACCAGCTGCGAAGTTTTCAACATGGCTGAGGCAGCACGAACTAGCTCTCACACAGAAACAAGCCCGCAAGTGGTGGACTTAGACAGCTTACCCGTTTTGCCTGAGACAAATGAAAGACCAGAAGAATTGCAGGCAATCAAAATCATACCTATTGCGGACCCTCCGCGTGGCCACACCATGCCCATAGGAAAGACTTCCCACTGGTTTACTGAAGTGGCAGGACCCTTGGGTGAGGGAACGTACCTATGGGAATCAGAGTTGGACTTCAATGGGAAGCAAGGCAGATATCATTTCTTTACAAGAGAATTCGAGAAGTTACAAAATGCAGAAGGTCTACGTTCGATATGGGCAAAGGCAGGATTGGATGCATATTTCAGTGCATGGCTCCCAAAGCTTGACTTCATGCGATGCTACTATCTCATCAACACCTTGACTCCAAACCAGAACCCAAAAGGTGCAAGCTCATTTGTGATTCCATCTCTGACAAAGGGGAATGAGCTCAAGAGATTCAGGCTATCAAACAACTTGGTGAGAGAGGCTCTAGATATGCGCGGAATGCATATTCCTACAGAGAAGGAAACACTAGTACCAGATTACATGAAGAATCGAAGTCTCACCAAACTCAAGGACATGGTATCCATGACGCCTAATATTGCAATACACCTTCGCATGTGCATGCAACACTTTGCTTTTCCTGCACAAGATAGATTCACCATGCCGCCCAAAAAGATTTGGTTTAGTTTGTATCTGGCAGAGACACAGAGCCTCACCATCAACTTACCCCACTGGATAATTGATCAGATACACCTAGCTCACAAACGATGGCCGCGGAAACAGGTTTTATATGGTTGCTGTGCTCTGACGAGAATCATTTATAGGTGTTTGGCTTATGACATCCCTATTCAACGGGCCCTAATGTGGAATCGTGTAGAGCAGTTTAGAGGCAGGACATCCACTGGACCCCCTTCTAAGAAGATGAGAGGCACTGTCCAAGTCCCATGTGCTCAACCACGTGGAGCCACCCTAACACCAGACGTCACCCCTCCACCCCGAAGAGTCCGACCATTCACACTCCGACTTCCAAGACGCAGCACCGATGGTTCTACCTTGATATTCCCTCCCATCCCAACCGATCTTGAATTTCCTAGTGGTGCACCTTTGGAAGAACTCACGAATGAAGATTTCGAACAATTATTACAAGATGTAGAGCTGAAGGCAGAAGAGGCACAACAAGTGGAGAATGTGCAAACACAGGTAACAACCTCCCAAGCACCTGTCACCACAGTTGAAGTGGATGAAGAGGATGATGAAGATGAAGAACAGGAGGAAGATGAGGAGGATTATGATCAAGAGCATCAAAATGAGCAACAAGAAGTGCCAGAACTTGTAGGTGCACCAACATATACAGCTCAACTACAAAGGTTATACGACACAATCAAAGCAGTACAAGAAAGGCATCAGCTCTCTCTTGTGTCAGGTCAAGCTTTGATGCAAGAAATGCTATCAGATGATGGGGTGGATCAACATTTCATTGACACTCTCAAATTAGTGTCAGAATCTTTAGGAGTTTCGGAGGCTGTCCACACTGCAGTTCGCCAGTCCGTGAGGTATGACAAACGCAGAGTTGACACATTACCACGCGCAGGTAAGACTATCAGGATACCCGTCACAGAACAAGAAGTACCCATTGAAACCACAGCTACCCCCACAACCACCACTGACCTCTCTACTGAAACCTTCATTCAGACATCACCCATCTCACCCCAGCATCCTCCATTACCACCTTCTCCACCCCCACCACCACCTCCCACCATGGAAGAAACGACAGTCATCACCTCTACCTCCACTTATAACCCATCCTCATTCACATCATTCTCATTTCGAGAACCCACCTCACAAGAAACCCTCTTCTCATTCTTCACCAATCCCTTGTACACTTCAACCCTTCTATCCTCTGAACCCATAACTGGCCATCCCATAATTCCAAGTGTGGTTGGAAACCCGGCACCCACCGAAGGCACCCTGTGTTTCCCATCCTATCCCCCAATACGGGTACCTCCATTCCATGACCCTCACTTCCCATCTGGCCCCTACACCTCTTTCAACCTGACCGCACCACCCCAATACCCGTCCTTTGTGGAGCAGTTCATCCGCTCTCCAATGCTTCAGAGGCACATTTCTCCGATGTTCGCAACGACATCAATTTACACGAACACCACACTCACTTCACCTACCATACCCACCTACATGGTAGCCCTTGTACACACCACCTTGTCTGACCCAATGGACATTTCACCAACCACAGCACCTCTCCCCACGATTCCGCCATCTTCCCCTCCCTTACCCCCCACCTCACCACTCACATCATTAGCGCACACAGCATTCACTACCCCCCTACCCAATCCCACCTCCCCTGCAATTCAAACTTTTCCCCTTGCATCTCATAATGTAAATAGCACGTTCAACACATTACTTCACTGTACACATCAACTACAACAAGAATACCATCAATTGGAAGAACGCACTGCTGCCCTCCAGGCAGAATCTCAACGTCTGCAAGCTAGAGTCACCACTCTTGAAGCTGATTACCAAACACTCCTAACCGAGCATACCACCTTACAGCAGGCTCACTCCGAATTGGAATCAAAGACACCAACAGTAGATGATCAAGCAGTCAAGGAACTAGAAACAGTGCTCCAAGCGCAAATGATATCTAATGCTACACTCAGACGCAACATTGGGCTATTAAGGAAGCATATGGCAGCAGCACTAGAAGAGAACAAGAGACTTCAACAACAAAACCAAGACAACTTTGAAGCGGCTATGGAAGGAACTGTAGGAGCAACCATTAGCCCTACCAGATATAGAGCAGTCCCATCGGAAGACATTCGCATCTTACTTGAGGAGCATGCAAATTTCTTGGAGTCATATGAAAAGTTAGAGACTGAATGTGCAGACCTAAAGAAACAGATAGCTAGTGCCCCCACAGCTCAACAAGAGCCGGTAACCTTGCAATACTCTACAGAAGAAGTAGAGACCCTTCGAAAACAGGTGGCCGAGCTCCAAGCACGCCTCTTACCATATGAAAGGCCACCCTCGCCCATTGAAGAACCAGAACCGGAAACAGTAGTGGAAATCCCCGTTGATGACAGCTATGAAGAGCCATATGAGCCGATGCTGACACCCGGTGGTCGAACTACAGAGGAAGGACAAGACACTTTAGAAATTCAAGTTCCAGATTGGGTCAAAAGGGTCGAGAAAGTGGGTAAGACACATGATGATCGTGTGGCCGTGCAAATGTAATCTCTCACAAATCTGGAAGAAACTGTCCTTCGGTCTTCCTACTTTCAAAACCTATCCCATCAACGGTTAATCACAACATCAGAGTCACAATACATGCCTTATTTTGTCTTACTACATGATTATAATGCAGAAGTCAAAAGACATACAGGGAAGGAGCCCACATTCGCCACTCAATTTGAGCTAGGGGATTTACCGACAGATGCACGTGCTGGCTCGATCTTCCAACCTAATTGGCGTGCACGTCTACTAACCGATTACCCAGAGGTGATGAGCACCTGGGCAACCATGCCACTATATATCAAGTATAATCCATGCTATTGCCCAGTGGTACGTCGCAGATCCTGGCAAGCATTTGCAATCAAGGTACGCAACAATAAAGAATGCTCGGCTTGGGTTAACTATCCATATTTTGCTCCACCTCGAGGGACCCCAACCGTAGCCTACATGATATCAACAATTCGGCACTGGTCTACACGTCTCAATAATGTACCCGACATAGCAGCGAAAATGTGTATGAAGATATTCGAGCTCATGACCATTGTCTTCAAAACCTTTCGGAATGTACAAGCTCCATACATCTCTGCCCCTGGATCCTCTCAAGGTAACAAGGATTTAGTCTACGACATGAGCCAGACTCCCTCGGTTACTATAATCTTTGTCTGGCATGCACGAATAAAGTACTTACCCGCATGCTTCAAGCAGACGTTTGAGGAAATGTTCTCTACGGGATTCTGGGAATATCATTCAGAAATTTTCATTCCCAGACCCACACATTTGCTACACCTATTCGCAGTAGAACAAGCGATCCATGCAGATCAGTTACGTCTGCCACATCCGGACATTCCAGGACCAATTGATTGGGATCGTATGATGACAGACTTGGCCAGAGGACTACGCCTACAAGAACATCAGCTTGCCACTCAGGTTGTGGAATATTACATCCAACACTCCCAACAACAAGGGTCTGTCAGGGACGACAGACACGAGAGAGGGGGGGGTGTTGAGAGCAGTATGGGCACCCAAGGACTGACTAGACAAGGAAGCCAGCGGAGAGAGTCAGAGCGAGGTGAAGGAGTAAGTAGACAAAGCAGTCCACGCAAATCTGGTAGATAGGCCCTTCAAATTTTTCCAAATCAACATCTTTATAACAGTGATTCTTATCACTAACAATCATTGTAAATACCATGTCATATTTTTGTAGCTCCATTTTGTGCAAGCCAAGGAGTCCTTGAGCTTGAGGAGCCTTAGAAGTACCTACATATCAATTTTCGTATTTTTTAGACTCCGTTTAAGCCCTCAAATTGGCCCTGGAACCTAATTTTTAACTAGGCCGGACACTAGGTCTGGACAGGGCCAAAACCTAGTAAAAAACTATAAAAAGAGCTAGAGAGCTCATTTTTGAGGTTGGATTGTAATTGGAATGAACTTGTAAGAGCTTTTCGAAAGTAATCTAAGAACTCCATTGCTTCTCACTCTTTGTCTTGCCGTGTATGCACGTGTGTGTGTATGTGTGTGCATGTTTGTGTGCTTCTCACTCACGCACTTGTGCCTCCACTTGCTCGAGGTCTTCATACCATCCTCACGTCTTCCCGGATTGACATTAAAGGAGGTGCTACTCATCACTGAGCTACAAGAAAGCTTTCCATTGTTCCTCTCTTTGATCTTCTTTTGGGTGTGTGTGTGTGTATGTGTGTGTATGTGTGTGTATGTGTGTGTATGTGTGTGCATGTTAGCATGCTTCTCACTCACACATTTGTGCCTTCACATGCTCGTGGTCTTAATACCAGTCCTCACGTTTCCGCAGATTGACAAGTAAAGGAGGTGGTGCTTACGCTTGAGCTACACCAAATTTTAGCACCGTTGTCGGGGAGAGAGCTTCGAGGACGAGCGTTGTGATGGTAAGATCATAGATTTGCGATGTTGGAAGGTTAAAAATAGTATTTTTTTGTTATTTTTCTGATTTTTCTTCTTCATCTTCATCATCATCACCATTTCCATCTTCTTCCATCTTCATCTTCATAGAAATTTCTTGTTTTTTAGTGCATTTCCACCATTTTCTTACCAATTTTCATGCATTTTTGTGCAAGAAGGAGTTACGAAGTGCAAGGGAGAACAAGCACTTGTGTTTTTTCATGATTTTTTGCACATACGGAGCTCGCCATTGCTTGGTGCTTAGAAATTTGAATTTCCTGCCAAAAAACGCGATTCTCACTGAAAATCGCGATTTTCATAAAATTCAAATTTAAAAAAAATCTGATTTTCAAGTCCCAGCTGTCACACAAAAATGCGATTCTCTAGATGTCATGGAAACTTGAGTTTTAGAAAAAAACACGATTTTCAGTTGGCTCAAAATCGCGATTTTCACAAATCATGATTTTCAACCAAAAATACAAATTTGGGAAAAACATGATTTCGAGTTGGCTCCAAAACTGTGATTTTCAAAAACATGGCTTTCATGTGAAATCGCGATTTTCAGGATTTTCAAAACCCGATTTTCACTAAGGTACAAACTTGTGATTTTCAGAACACGATTTTCAAAAACACGATTTCTAATTAAAATCGGGAATTTCACGATTTTTTGAAAATATGACTTTCATCCAAAATGGAGATTTTCACGATTTTCATGAGGTCTCAAAAACATGATTTTCAAGCTCGACTCAGCATCGCGATTGTCTCACAACATCATGATTGTCTCAGTCTCCAAGATCGCGATTTTCATAAGTGCTCAGCATCGCGATTTTCATGATTTCACAAAATCGTGATTTTTATGGTGGCTCAGCATTGCTATTTTCATGATCCCTCACAATCGCGATTTTCATAAGTGCTCAGCATCGCAATTTTCATAAGTGCTCAGCATCGTGATTTTCAGAGCCCCCAAAAATCGTGATTTTCAGACCCCTAAAATTGCGATTTTCATACAAAATTGTGATTTTTTCAAAAGGTCCTGTTTCCCTGTTTTGACCTCCACGAGCCTGATTTGACATAATGTTTTCATCAAAAGTCCATTTTTTGAGTTCTATAGCTTGTTGGAAAGCTGATTGACCCTCAAGTGGGATTAGGAAACCATTGATTTTCAGATAGACTAATTTGAAGTTTACCCTCAAGTGGGATTAGGAAACCAAGGGGGCTCTAAAGGATTTTGAGCAATACACAGGGGAATTTTGGGACCAAAAGGCAAAGCTTATGAATCTGAGATCTAGTAGACACTTAGGCAAGGATAGACAAAGCATTAGATCTTCTGAAAAAAGTGTCAACCATACAGCTAAGTCTTGGGCACAACAATTAAGTGGTTACCTTACATACTAAGTTCAGACAGAAGTGACCCAGAAATGTCTTTTAGCATGGGAAAACCTATAAGTGGCTCAGGAACTGCCGATTTACAAACACCAGAAGGTCCCTATAAGACACAGTTGGAATATATTGGGACCAACCGATTAGGTGCTCACATCTATGAGGATGGCCTAAGGCGATCAATGGTCCAACTCAAAAATGTAGATGAACCCTTTAGACTTGAACTCCCAGTGGTCAAGTTTGAATAGGGTTCATACATCGATAAGGAAGGAACTATGCATGTGGTTACTAACTTACCAGATAGGACATATGAGTTTGGAAATATCATTCCTGAGAATGAGATAGGAGATCTAGAGCAAGGAGATGTAGGACAAGAACCCAAGGCTCTGAGAGGTAATTCAATTTTGACGAGAGTGATCATTCTAGATTGGATCCCTCAAAACAACAAAAGCATAGAACTATTCTTAAATAGAGATTCAAGCCAAATCAACCTAGCCAATTCAGCATAGTCATCATCTACAAGTTCAAGGATCCCGAGACACCACAAAAAGTTGTCTACCTGGATAACAGGTCAGAGAAAATGTTTATGGTAACAAAACATGATAGACATGCATATACTTGGAAGAGTGAATTGATTTTCCCTCCATCAAGATCCAATGTTTCCCATGGCCTCCAAGGAGTAGGATCATCCCAGCCTCATGAAACTCAGAGAGAAAGAACTAGAGAGAGAGCTGGGGTAAGCTTTACACACAATGTGGGTAGAGATAGATCAAGATTTGAAGGTGAAAGACCTGACAGAGAGAGACATCGAGCACATAGGCATCAAAGAGATGAACATGATTTTCCATTGCATAGAGCTCGAGAGTACCCAAGAAACCTTTGCTCCTCTCAAGTGGTCAAGACAATGAAAAATTACTTTGATAGGCCAAGAGATCCTTATGATGATGCGGCCGAGTTCAAACAAGTGTTAAGAGCTGAACAGGCTGAGGACTTCTTCACCCAATTTGAGGCATTTGGTTTGACCCTCAAGGGTGTTGAAAGTTTTTCAAGCTCAAGAGTGTGGGAACATGCCCCAAATTGAACCTTCCACATCATGCACAATCAAAGGAGGCTGATTTCCACGAGTTGGAGGCATCCAATTATGCCCATAATGGAAAGAAGTTCATTTGCAATGATTTTTGTCTTGTTGGAAAGCTTAATAGTTCTACTTTGTCTGGTATAAGTCTCAAGTTCAGTGCCTGCACATGTGCAGAGAAATGTCCAGAACAGTGTCTGTCTAGTTAGCTCATACTCTCTGAAGAGATCAAGTTATCTGTTTTGTTGCAGCTGGTTGAGGCATCATCCAGTATCCAAATGGAGTGATTTTACTCTCATTTGAAAGATCTTAAAGTCTAGTTTATGCCTGCAAAATTGCATTTTCAGTCTCTGCATATAATCAGAGAAACTCAGAAAATACAGAACCTATGTCTGAAAAATTTCAGGATCCTAGGAGGGTTCATTTGCTTTTGTTGTGCACATAGGAGTGTTTATCCTCCAACAGTGGTATCAGAGCTATAAGTGGAGTATCAAAGAGAGAAGAAGGAGCTACTGAAGTGAAGTAAAGACTTCATCAAAGTTTAAAGGAAGGAAGCAAAGAACGGGCACGTCAACAACAAGGGGAAGCAAATACATCATCAAATCAAAGATGAAGTTTCATCAAGAGGAGTAGCTCTATTTTTTGAGGTAAAATCCATCCTTTTCAACTTCATTGCATCAAGGGGGAGGTTCAAAAGAGTTAGGAGGCACCATGGCTGATCTCAATGCTCAGATTGAGAAGCTCGAAAAAGGAAACTACCAACCGTGGCGATTTAGAATAAGCAATTTTTTGATGGGGAAAGGTTTGTGGGGACTTGTGAGTGGTGGAGAGCCAAAACCCTACATAGATGAGGTAAATCAAACCAATGACCAGAGAAGAGCAGTAAAAGATTGGGATGAAAGGGACAAAAGGGTCATTTTCATTTTATCTCAGCATATTAGCAACTCTATGGTAGGGCATATTCAAGATTTGGATACATCGAAGAAGGTGTGGGAGTGCTTGGAGAGATTGTACTCAACCTCCACAAAAGCTAGAAAAATTCAGCTCAAGAATGAGCTAAATAATCTTAGGAAAAGCCCCTCTCAAGGTGCTAATGATTACATATTAAAGGTTAAAGAGCTTGCAGATGCACTAGGGTCAATCGATTGTGCCCTAGATGATGACGATCTTGTTGCCCACACCCTAAATGGACTTAGCGATGCTGAAAAATGGAGGGCTTTCACAACTTCACTGTATGTAAGGGACTCTCTTCCTGATTTTGATCAACTAATCACTCTCATGGTGACAGAGGAGATGAACCTTGGTGGTCATAATGCCAAGGATAGGCAAGGGCAATTGTTGTATGCACGTAGAGGAAGAGGAAGACACAACCGAGGTGCTACAAGAGGAAGAGGAAGATATCAAAGCAACAAAGGAGGTCAAGGATAACAAGAAAATGCAGGTCAAAGAGGTGGAAGAGTCACAAATAGAGGAAGAGGTGGAAGATTTGGTGGAAGAGGACAAGCCACTCCAAATGGATGCTTTGTATGCGGTAAGCCCGGTCATTTTGCAAATGAATGCTATCATAGAGCTCAGAGACAAGGGAATCAAAGCAACAACAACAATTATAGAGGGCAAGGTAATTATGCAAACATATCATCCAGCCAAGGGAATGATTATTTACTTGCCATGAGGTATGGTGAAGATACAACTCAAGCTAGTGAAGATGTATGGTATGTAGACAGTGGATGTAGCAATCATGTCATGTCGAAAGGAGTTTTTTAGTAATTTGCAGGTCCCAAAGTATCAAGGGCATGTGGAAACAGGTGATAACTCAGAGCATATCATTCAACATGTGGGAGATATCATTTTGGAAGGAAATCAAAGAGCAAAGTGCTTATCAGAGGTATTATATGTCCCTACTATTACCAAAAACTTGATTTCGGTAGGCCAAATGGTAGAAAAAGGCTATCAAGTTAGGTTCAATGAAAGAGGATGTTTTGTTGAGGATCCAAGGACAGGTTTCAAGCTCATAGCAAAAGGAAAAAAGCAAGGGAGAATGTTCACAATGGACATAAATCAGCCACACCATTCAATGTATGTCACATATGGAGACAAGAGGATAGCAGATTTGGATCTATGGCCTAAACGAATAGGTCACATCAACCTACAAAAGCTCAAGGACATGCAAAGGAGGAGCTTGGTAAGAGGCCTACCAAATTTTACATCTAAAATGTTGCATGAAATTTATGTAGCTTGCCAACAAGGAAAACAATCAAGGCTTCCCTTCAAGAAGAGTACCTATGTAAGTGCAAATGTTTTAGACCTCATTCACACAGATGTTTGGGGTCCAACAAGAGAAGCATCCCTTGCTGGAAATAGGTATTTTGTAACCTTCATTGATGACTTTTCAAGAAAAGTGTGGTTGTATTGCATTAGAAACAAATTAGATGTGTTCCACTACTTCAAGAAATTCAAAGCACAGGTGGAGAAGGAATCTGGAAAGTTTATCAAAACTTTGAGATCCGATGGAGGGGGAGAGTACTTCTCCCATGAATTTTCTGAATTTTTGCAGGTCAATGGCATCAAAAGATAATTTACATGCAGCTATACCCCTCAACAAAATGGGGTAGCAGAGAGAAAGAACAGACACATAGCAGAGGTAGCAAGGTGTATGCTCAATGAAATGAATATGCCGCATTGTTATTGGGGAGAGGCTACATATACAGCCACATACATCATGAATAGATGTCCTACATCAGGTATACATCATCTAACCCCTGAGGAAGCATGGAGTGGAAGAAAACCTTGCATTTCACATCTTAGAGTCTTTGGTTGTATGCTATGTACATGTACCTCAAGAGTTGAGGTCAAAGTTAGATGCCAAATCTGAAAGGTGTATTTTTTTGGGATATTCTATGGAACAAAAGGGGTATAAATGCTATAACCCCATCACCAAGGAGTTGAAGGTAAGTAGGGATGTTGTCTTTGATGAGTTGAAGCCTTGGTATGCATGCACGAGTCCATTGCAGGTTGAAGACATAGGTGAGACAGATTTGAAGAATGGTGATAGAGTTCAAGAAAGCATGGATTTAAGTGGTCCAAGCAACTCATGCAACACAAGGACACCCTCACCATGGAGTGGAAGGCTTAGGGAAAGAGAGACCAGCTCTGAAGAAAGCAAAGTCAAAGGCAAAGAGAAGATTTTAGTTGAAGAAGGAAGCTATGTGGACGAGAGCATGTTGGAAGATGAAGAGATAGAAGAAATTCAAACTCCAGGAGTGGCAAAACAAAGAAAGAAGATGGCAACCACACCAAAAGGAAGTGAAAGACGGTCTTCAAGAGTAAGATATCCAGTAAAAAGGTTAACATATGATAATTTCATTGCAAAGCATTATGCATACATGACTCAGGTAATCAAGGACAAAGAACCAACTAGTTATGAAGAAGCAAGGGATTGCAAGGAATGGCAAGAGGCAATGAAGGAATAGCTCAAAGAACTTGATGAGAACCATACTTGGAGCTTGGTACCAGCTCAAGAAGGCATGAAGGTGATAGGTAATAAGTGGGTTTACAAAATTAAAAGAAATTCAGATGGTTCCATTGCTAGGTACAAAGCAAGGTTGGTGGCGAAAGGCTTCTCCCAAAGCTACGGGATAGATTATGATGAAACTTTCAGCCCCGTAGCCAAGATGCCAACAATTAGGACTTTGATTGCAGTGGCCACATCAAGGAAATGGAGCTTATATCAGTTGGATGTGAAGAATGGCTTCCTCTATGGAGAGCTTGAAGAAGTAGTCTACATGATCCAACCTCAAGGATTTGCTAGTATGAGGTACCCAAATCATGTTTGCAAGCTAAGGAAAGCACTATATGGACTAAAGCAAGCCCCAAGGGCCTGGAATTAGAGGTTAGTGGATTATTTATCAAGTTGTGGATACAAAGAAAGTGTTGCAGATCCATCACTTTACATGAAGAAGCAAGGAGACAAGACGGTATACATATGCATCTATGTGGACGATTTGATCATCACAGGAAGTGATATTGCAGGTATTAAAGATATCAAATCAAAGCTAGGAAAGGAGTTCAAGATATCTGATCTTGGAACACTAAAGTACTTCTTGGGAATAGAGGTAATATATGCACACAATGGCATCTTCTTGATTCAAAGAAAATACTTGTTGGATGTGTTATACAGGTTTGGTATGAGTGGTTGTAAGCCACTTTCTTAGCCCACAGAGCCCAATACAAAGTTGGTTGCAGGTCAAGGAGAGGCTATACAAGATATTACACTATATAGAAGCATAATTGGTTCATTAATTTATGCTACATTCACTAGACCTGATCTTGCATATGTAGTAGGTGTTCTCTCTCAATTTCTGCATGCACCTACTCATGATAATCTTATGGCGGCAAGAAAGGTGCTTCGTTACATCAAGCACACCATCAACCAAGGTCTATTTTACTCATATGATGCTGATCTAAGTGTCAAAGGATATAGTGATGCTGATTGGGCAGGTAGCAAGGATGATCCAAGGAGTACATCGGGTTATGTTTTCATGATAGGTACAAAAGTGATCTCTTGGAGCTCTAAGAAGCAACCCACTGTTGCTCTTTCATCCATAGAGGCTGAGTACAGAGGTTTAGCATTGGCTACATGTGAGCTATTATGGCTTAAGAAGCTACTTAAGGACTTGGAGGTAGAAGTGGAGGAGTTTCCTCTTTATGGAGACAACATTTCAAGCATCTATCTAGCTAACAATCCCATGTTTCATGCAAGGAGCAAGCACATAGAGGTTCATTACCACTTCGTTAGAGAAAAGGTGATGGCAAAAGAGCTAGATATAAGGTATGTGAACACTAAAATGCAGATTGCAGACATGATGACAAAGTTTCTTGAAGGTACAATGTTGGAAGCACTCAGAGGCACAGTCAGAGGCACAGACGACATGGAAGCATGTAAAGACGGAGCAGGGAGCCAGTCGGATTATTTTTTAAACAATTATGTTTTTATTACCTCTTCAAACATCCAACAGTGATCTTCATCACTCTTGTAACATATGTAATATAGACAAAACCTCATTTTGTAATTCATAGCTCCATTTTGTGCAAGCCGAGGAGTCCTCGAGCTTGAGGAGCTTAGGTAGAATGCTCGTACCAATTTTTGTTATTTTTAGACATCGTTTACCCTTCCAAATAGCCTCTAGGACCTATTTTTTAACTAGGCCGGTCACTAGATGTGAAACCGGTCAAAACTAGTCTAGAAACTATAAAAAGAGCTAGAGAGCTCATTTTTGAGGTTGGTTGATGTTGGCTAGTGTGAGCTTAGAGCTAGTTTGAGCTTGTAATAGTGTTCTTGAGTAATAGAGCTAATTTCCCACCTTCCATTGTGTCTTGCTTGTCTCTTCGTAGTGTGTGTGTATGTGTGTGTGCATTTCGATGCTTCTCACCTTCACTCTCACTTCATCTCACATTCACGATCTTCATATCACTCCTATCTCTTCCGCGGATTGACATTAAGGAGGTGAAGCTTCTTAACGTGGTTCTCACCATTGTGCTAGAGCAACACCAAATTTGGCGCCGTTGCCGGGGATCGAGTCTAGGACGAATGTGTGATGGTAAGAGTATAGCAAGAAGTGGCGTTGGAAGGTAAAAATTTCAGTTTTTGTTGTTGTTTTTACTTAGTTTTTAGTGTTTTTCACCTTCCCCACACTCCATCTTCATCATCGCATCATCATCTTCATCTCCAAAAAAATCAGAAAATTCACCATATCCACCCATTCACCTCATTTCCCCTCATTTGTGCATGCGAGAGAGCGAGAGAGAACTTTTGTGCTTGTGTGTGCTTGTGTTTTCTTGAGTTTTCTTGCAGGTACAGAGCTCCAGTGCATCAGGAAAGCTTGGAAAAGGTAAAATTTTACTCTCTGTCAAGATCTGCCGAGTGTGGCGGACCATCGCGATGGTCTGCAACTTTCGGAATTCGAGGTAGGCGACCACACCACGAGGTAGGCGACCCTTGCGCATCTACGAATCCACAGCTGCATTGCAAAAAATCACATTTTGGTGGACCATCGCGATTGGCTCAGACCATCGCGATTGTGTCGCACCATCGCGATTGGCTCAAGCCATCGCGACGGCTCGGCCGGACCATCGCGACGGTTCATTTTTCGGACCATCGCGACGGTTCACTTGAGCCATCGCGACGGTCCACTTGGACCATCGCGATTGTTCAGCTGACCTTGGGCCATCGCGATTGGCTCATGCCATCGCCACGACGGTGCCACGTGTCAAGATAGACCATCGCGACGGTTCGTTTTTTTCGGACCATCGCGACAGCCCAAAATCGGACCATCGCGATTGGCTCACGCCATCGCACTTGTGACCATCGCGACGGTTCACTTTGGACCATCGCGATTGTCCACCTTTGACCGTTGACCCACGCCATCGCGACGGTTCGACTTCACGCCATCGCGATGGTTCGACCTCACGCCATCGCGATGGTTCGACTTCACGCCATCGCGACGGTTCGACCTCACGCCATCGCGACGGTTCGACCTCACGCCATCGCGACGGTTCGACCTCACGCCATCGCGATTGTTCACTTCGGGCCATCGCGACGGTTCACCTTTTCGCACCATCGCGACTGTCCAAACTCCACGCCATCGCGACGGTTCGCTTGGACCATCGCGACGGTCTCAGACCATCGCGATTGTGCACCCCCATCGCAAATTTAGGGTTCCATTTTTTGACCAATTTTGGGGGTATTTTTGAGAAATTTTTGGACCATTAGACTCATAGGAGACCCCTTAGCTCATATTTGGAGAAAAACTTATTTGTCAGTTTTCACCCCCCAGGGCCTGAGCGCTCATAACTTTTTCATCCGAAGTCCGTTTTTTGAGCTTAATAGCTCTTTAGAAAGCTCTTGACGAGTTCTACGTGACCTCAACTGTTTTTCTTAAAGGATACGTCTATTTTTTAGATAAGCTATTTTGAGGTTGACCTAGTTGGGACTAGAAAGCTAGGGGGCAAGTATTGAAAATTTGGGCAAAAGAAAAGGGACTTAAAAGGTGTATATACTCAAGTGCTTGATCATCCAACTGTGAATTGGTCTAATATTGGATTTTTCCAGGTCTAGCAAGGGCAATCAAAGGCAACCAAGGCAAGGCAGTGAAGGGCATAAAGCTTGGGAAGCGCGGCTTCTTGGGCATCAGAGCAACCAGAAAAGCTGACTTGAGGTTGGAAGATTACTCAACCCCCTCAGTCAATTCTTAGCTTAGGATAAACGTTAGCATTGTGAATTAAGACGATAGGAACGCCTCAAGTTCAAGATACTTAATTCTTTCAAGTTCAAGACTAAAGTGAAGGTGTGTGTGACGAAAACCTAAAGGAAAGAACCTAAGTCTGACGAAAAGAGAACTCAAAATTATAACGGAAAGTCGAATTCCTGACGCATACATTAAGACAAGAATCTAAAGAAATCTAAAAAGAATCAAGAAAGTAATAACAAAGAATTGGTGACGATCTGAGCGTGTACTGAGTGTGCAAGGAAGAAAATTAATGAACCTTAGATCGGGCAAACATATAGGTAAGTCGGACCGACGAAGCCTTAGATCATCAGAGGCTAGTGTAAGAACTACTGCTCGATCGTGGGCTCAGCAATTGAATACTAGTTACCCTTACGAGAGCTCAGACACTAGCGGCTCAGAAATGGCATTTAGCACAGAGAGACCAGAAGTAGGGTCAAATGTTGCATACTTAGAAAAACCAGAGGGACCCTATAGGACTCAACTAGAGTTTCTCCGAACCAACCGATTAGGTGCTCGCATCTATGAGGATGGTTTACAAAGGCAAGTGGTGCAAATGCACAACCCCGATCAACCCATTGGATTGGAACGTCCAGTGGTGAAATTCGAGAGAGACGCGTACATAGACAAGGAAGGAACGATGTACATCTTAAGTACGCAGCCAAACAATACCAACGAGTTTGGCGTAATTCAACCAGAGACGGAAGCAAAACCTCAAGGAAAAGAACCATTAGAAGAGCCTAGAACACCTAGAGGGAAATCTGTACTGACACGAGTACTAATCCCGGATTGGATCCCTCAGGACAACCAAAGCATAGAATTGTTTGTAAATAAAGAAACGGATGAAGCATTTTGGAGATACAAGACCGAGATAATTAGTGAGGTAGGTATCATCACTATATACGAGTTCAAGGACCCGGATACACCTGGAAAGGTTGTATACCTGGATGAGACTTTAGAAAGAGTCTTTGTGGTGCCTGACCACGCTAAAAACACATACACATGGAGAGGTGAATTGGTATTCCCTCCATCTAGAACGAACATAAATACAAGTCAACAAGGGGCAGGAACATCATCAACCTTTGGAAATCAAAGACAGGGAAATAAAGAAAGACCCGAAGTGAGCTTCACTCATCCCATAGGGAGAGATAGAACAACCACGGACACTAATAGAGTGGATAGACAAAGAGATCATGGAATACCAGGTGGTAGAGATGATTTTCCTCTACCTAGACCACGTGAACACGCAAGAGTATTGAGACCCACACGCCCACAGATCGAGAAAGATTAGTTCCAGACCCCATGAAACGTGGGGATGTCACTAAGTGGGAGGAGATCTCAGCAATTACACCTGAGCTGTCAAAGCCGCTACGGATATGCATGCAACATTTTGCATTCCCCGCTAAGGATAGATTCACCATGCCACATAAAAGAATTTGGTTTGGATTATACTTAGCCTGTACGGGACCTCAAACGGTTGATCTGGCGAGCTGGATCATTGATCAAATGTATTTGGCACAACACAGATGGGAACGAAAGAAAGTGCTTAATGGATGTTGTGCGTTGACAAGAATTGTTTATATGTGCTTGGCTTATGACTTGCCAATTGAACGTGCATTAACAGGAGAAGAGCTGAAGGCATTCAAAGGAACGACGAAGAAAGCCAGGAAGCCCAGCAGAGCACGGGCAGGTAAGCGCATGAGAGGCACTATTCCTTGCCTTCAAGTGCCAGAGTCACCATCACCACAACCCTCTCCAGCACAATCACCGACAGAAGCCGCTCCCACAGTGCAACCTATTCGCATAAGGTTGTCTAGACCAGTGGTCACGGAGGGCACTACTAGTACCGTTACACCTCAGGCAGCTACAACCACAGAACCCATCACCACGACAGCAGAAGCTCCCACCACTATTGGTGCGGAAGCCTTTTCTTTCCCAATACCACACATGGAGGCAGAACCGATAAACACAACATTCGATTTTGAAATGTCTGATGCATTCTCAAATGAGTTCCAATTTTCAGAAGGACAGTTCTTTTCTCAAGAATTTGAAAGGCCGAGTTACCCTACCACACCGCGGGATCAGCCACAGGGACCAGTGGTGTCGAGCTCTGAGGAAGAAAGAACAGTATCTGATGACGATGAAGGTGACAATGAAGCCAGCCAGGGCACGCATGATTCCCAAGAACACGAACAGACAGATGGCCAAGGCCACCAAACCGATGCACACGGTGACACCAGCACGCATGAAGAGGAGACTTTCGAAGCAGCAGCTTACACGCTGGCAATCAAGAAATTATATCGTACGATGGAGAAAGTCTGGGCACGGAAGAAATTGACTGAAGAAGAGAGCCAGGCCCTAATCAAACAAGAACTAGTCTCCGGAGGGTTTGAAGAAGTCTATATCAGAGGGTTTAGAGAACTGGTCCAATCCATCGGCCCAGTTGAAGCACTGAGATATTTACAAAGGAAGCCACTCCCCCAATATGACCCTCGCAGAATTCGCCTGTTATCGAAGCCCGGTGAATACATTCGAGTTCCGGTAGGTCCTCAATCATCCCACCAAGCGCAAGATGCACGCCTACGTCCGGAAAGATCCATCACTGGAGAAGCTATCCTAGTCGACTCCCCACCACGTACTACCGTTGTACATACTACCACTATCCTTGAAATAACATCCACACCATCTACTCCTCTCTCACCTCACGTTTCACCAACCCATCCTGTATCCCCAACACCCCCTACTGCTCCTCCCACATCCACACCAGTTCACGGCAACATAGCCACCACCTTTGCCCCATCCATTCATGCCACCATGCCCGTACCCACCCCACCTCATCCACATGTTAACCCCTTCATCCCTTCATCCTTCCCATCCTTTCCCCCACCTTTAAGACACCCTTTCACCTTTCTAACCCCACTAACCTTCTCAACCCACCATAACCCCTATTTCCCCTTTTCACCAAGAAGCTCCAACCACCCCCCCTGTAAATTACTCTACATTTGTAAATCCTGTCTTCACACCTACACAACCACCCACATACACACCGCTTTTCATAGTCACCGCACTTGACATGTCCAATGACATGGACATCTCACCACCCACCGCACCAGCACCCACTCCACTCACAGC